>CM075515.1:15085000-15280000 GCA_037950675.1 Hypophthalmichthys molitrix | reverse complement strand
CTAGTGAAGTAGGAGGGGGATTTTATTATATTACCGCCCCTTAATCTGCACGTTCACCCATGGCGCCGCCATTTTGTTTTTCGCAAGCACCAGTTCTTACACCATGGACAGTCAATTCAAGGGTCAATTCAACCCTGGATTCAACACCAGACATGCTAGTCGAAGAGTTAAATCAACTCCACAGCAACTACATAAATTTATCCACTAACTATTCAGAAACGTCCAGTTTCATTCTAAAAGTTGTAACTTCTTCCTGAGTCCCTCCATTAGTGTCTGACTCCGGTTTGAACAATGTAAGGCTGAACACCGTTACTGACAATCGTCATTCTGGCTGCGTGAGATTCTCCTGCTTTGTTGTTGTTGAGCAACCGAAGCACAAGCTGTTAAAGTCGTCATGAAATCAAAATTGACCCTTACTTTGTTAGTGCATATTACTAGTCTTGTGGTTAACAATTAATCCACAGAAAAGTGGAATACAAGTTAATACACAGAAAAAAAATTGTTTGTTGTGGTAATCTTTAATCAAAATCTGAAAAGTTACTTCCGGTCTGGAATGGCGTTCCTTCTCTGATGACGTCAGTTTGACGGCTTGGGTTGAAAACGCTTAAACCACTCCCCTCCAACCGTTAGTCTGCTATGAGCCAGAGATGGAGAGGAGGAGCGCTAAAGTAAAACCCTGCCCTCTATTCAATATTCCATTTCACTTGGAAATACGTCACAACACTGGAGAAAAGTCGTTTGCAACTGCCGGTTCACGGGGACTTTAAAGCTTTGCCCTCTTTTGGAGCAGCAGCTCATTTGCATTTAAAGGGACAACTGCGTGTTTTTGCTCACACCCAAAAAGGGGCAAATTTGACAAGCTATAATAAATAATCTGTGAGGTATTTTGAGCTGAAACTTCACAGACACGTTCTGGGGACACCAGAGACTTACATTACATCTCGTGAAAAGCGGCATAATAGTTCCCCTTTAAAATAAATGAATAAAAGTAAAGTAAAGACAGGCATTCAAAGCAAACTTCAATGCAATTTGCATCAGAGTATGCATTAAGACTCTATTGCGATAAGAAATGGACAAGAACTTTTTTTCTAAAAAAAAAGACTATAAAGTGTAAATATACCATAAGTCATTACTATTAAATTTCAGTGTTGGGTGTAATTCATTACTAAGTAATTAACTACTGTAATTTAATTACTTTTCCCTTGAAAAAAGTAAAGTAAGGGATTACTCTTGTTTTTCTGTAATTTGATTACAGTTACTTCTGATGTAATTGCATTATACTGTATATATGTTCTATATAAAATAGTGGATTTAACATCAAAATATAATGTCTAATGTTAAAATGTATGTTTTTAATGTAACCTTCTCTATATACTTTTTAGAATGAGTAATTAGTACTGTAATCTACAAGTAGAGGGGGGGGTGGCGGAGGGGGTTCTGGAGGTGGACGGAGTGGTGAGATGGAGGATGATGCTGGAGGGGGCTCAGGAAGAGGACGATCGAGCTGGAGGATGAGGCAGGTGGTGGCCCAGTCCCCAGCCAGGATGGTGGACCACGGTGGCGGCGCTGGAGGGAGGAGCCATGATGGTGACGGCTTCAGCGGCACCTTGGGGACGAGCAAGGGCGACGGCGATGACAGAGGAGGAACCCACGGCGCAGATGGAGGGCTAATGGAGTGGATCGACGCCGATGACCCAGACGACTGCAACGAAGCCGCAGCGACAACCCCCCGAGATGGATGCAGGGATCGAGGGCGGAGGCGGAGCCTGAGGGAGGGCGGAGCTAGCCAGAGCAGTAGAGGTGGAGGACCGGAGAGCAACGGACAGTCCACAAGTCCGTGGCACAGGTGACGCAATGTCCGACCTGGGTGAAGCTGACGGTCCGAGGAAGCTCCGCGAAGCTGAAAGCTCGTAGGTCCCAGCAGATGTTGAGGGAGGGAGGAGTGCAGGTGGAGAAGTCAGGGCGACGGGTCGAGGTGGAGAGACAAGGACAGAAGCCGGAGGCGGAGCCACGGGATCCTCACACCCAGAGGAGGTGGCTCACAGTAGGCCCGCGATGTAACCACGTCACTGAGAGGAGATAATGGTGGTACAGCGGGACTGATGGGGGACAGCTCGGGCAGGACAGCAGACGTGGCTGGGAAGAAGGCTGTGATGACGAGCTGACCGAAACATCTAGGAGA
The DNA here is from genome assembly GCA_037950675.1 of Hypophthalmichthys molitrix. Classification (NCBI taxonomy): domain Eukaryota; kingdom Metazoa; phylum Chordata; class Actinopteri; order Cypriniformes; family Xenocyprididae; genus Hypophthalmichthys; species Hypophthalmichthys molitrix. Next base: position 15,277,818 of record CM075515.1, on the reverse strand, counting down.
GGATGTGGGAGAGGAAGGCTGGGAGGGACCAGTGAGTCCAGTATAGAATGGTTAGGCAGATGAGGAGTTGATGTTCATAAACTCACTCTCAGTGACGGGCGGGTGGGCGGGGCTACTGACCAGCCCTTCGTCTCTGACACCCTCGGCACTGAATGGGACTGCCGACACCGACCTCTCCTCAGATGGAAACCCCTCAGGCTCCGGGGTGATGTCATGCTTGGTCGCTCCTCCTGGCACAGGCTCTGACTTCACGGCGGTGTCGTTCATTCCATCTGCGGTGAGTCTTGGACTGAGAACTGGGCTAGGCAGGGTTCTGGATCGGGGCCGTTTGCTCTCCAGACACCTCAACACGGTTTCCCTCCAGTTCAAGCCGGAGGTGTCTGGGAGGTTGCTGGGGCCATGGAAATTCGCCCCGACCCAGAACAAAGTTTTCAGGGTTGCATCCTCCAGCTAGCTGGTGACGGCAAGGTGAAAAAACAGGGACATGAAGGACAGAAAATCGTGGCTCTCCTGAGACACGGCGATGAATCTTGCCCATTTATCTATGGGGGGCCGGTCTTCCGTAACACATTACTTGCGCAGGAACACACAACGAAGAAGATACTTTACAAACAAATCTTTACTTAGTAATCCAACGGGAGAATATACAGGAACAGGTATACACACAACACTTAGAACATACGAGACCGGACACTGTGGTGAGGATGGTGACTGCTTATGAAGGGAGTGCTGATGAGTGGTAAAGATGGTGATGGTCATCAGGTGCGGGTGATTGATGATCGTGTGCAGGTGACGAACAGGAGGGATGCTGGGAAACGTAGTGCCGGTGCTGGTGACTGTGACAATTTTAAAATCTATTTTCCTAATAATTTTAATTTGTTGATAAAATTGTTTTGTATGTCATGTAAATGCATTAATATTGCTTAAAGTGCAACAATTTTTTCATTATAAAGTCATTTTACTAAGCAAATTCATTATGTGGTATCATTCCACTAGAATATTTAGTCTCTGTTAGGATGTTGCTAACAAAAATAATAATCCGCTATGGGAGCAGCGCAGTGATTTGGTGTTTATCGTCATACCCCGGCTCTTATTAGGCCTAATGGATTTTAAGCTGTAGTATTTAAACATTTCAAAAGCCAGAATAGCAATCATCCGCTTTATAATACATCAATATAGTTATCCGATCTTTACAACACCCCATAAGATCCGTCAAATACCATAATCTCCCTCTATCAATAACGGCGCTGTGCTCCACCCTCTGCCTCAGAAACTCCGCCTAGTGATGGGGAGTCGACTCCAAAAGAATCGATTCCTCGACTCTTAATAGCCCTAGTGTTGGAGTCGACTCCAGCACAGGAATCGACTCTCGTTGTCGACTCTGTTGGTGTGTCTAAAATCGCTCACTCGTGAGCTGTCGCAGCAACAGCAGCACATCCACAGAGTTTTATTCTACATGTAGCTTATTTACAATTAAACAACATCCAATTACGTTGCAATTACCTCCGTGTCAGATTGTGCACTCCTACGGTGGGAGTCGGGAATCGGAGTCGACTCCGAAAACACGGAGTCGAACACTCCTCCTCATCCCGTGCGCATCCCGTCCGCATTCTGCAAAAGGCACGGGAAAACAGGAACAGACCATTCCAAGAAACAGAGGGGTTTAGTTTATCACTGATTTTATACACATTAACTCATGTTTAGACACTAAACATACTTTATAGTGTTCCAAAATATATTTATTTTCATAACTAAACAATAACAGAAGGCTATATTTGTACAAATGACGCTAACACCTGGCGCGACCAAATATTATTCCCCCTTTCCCGAAGTGCGCCTTGAACTCTACCGTCCTGCTGCCATGTTGGATTGAAGGATCGTTTTGCTTTGGGAGTTCAGGATGAAAGTTTATATTATGCAGTCTGTCAAAAGTGGAAGAATTAAAGCATAAATAACCCACAGGAGTTAACGAGTCGCATCTGCATCACCCGCGCATTGAGGGCAACGCTGCATTGGTCTACTTGTTAGCGGAATTCCTTACGGGATGAACCGAGCGCAGGCCATGTTGATCTGTGATTGCACATAAAATAATCTAATACGAGACAAACGTTCGAGTTCATCCGCCTCATCCGTCAACATGAGCGGCCACCCGCCCCAGAGGAGGGTGGCAAATGTGGGCTCTCTGCTTCTGACCCCGCAGGAGAACGACTGTCTCTTCAACTACCTGGGCAGGAAATGCATCGTAAGTTGTGTTTACTCTCACGGCCCATCTGTAGTCCTTTAACCGCAAGTTCAAATGCAAATCATCCTGCTTTTAAAATACCCCGTGATGTGATGCAAACGAAAGGCTGAAGGCAGTTGTCTTTTAACGCGTTTGTGATGTCCATAAGGGCGCATTGGGAACATCCTCCTAACTGTCAAGGGTGTGAGAATCTTGTGATTGAAATGATGTATTTATACGATATTAGTATGACTGAGAGTTTGTATTAATATATTGGATGTGTTTTCAGAGTAGAGGGTAATAGGCCTTATGTTTGAGTAAAGCAGTACACCGACTGGGTCGAAAAACCTAGTGAGCTGCCTACGTAGACAGCATCATAAGTGAATTCTGAGTCAGCTAAATGATGCACGTGCCTATGATGCTCAAATATGCTGTCTATATAGGCAGCTCACTAGTTTTTAAGTTAGTTTTTGAGCTAATGTTGACTACTGTCTCAGATGACCCATAACCCTATCTATCTGTCTATCTAATCTCTGGTTTTAGTTGCAATACAAATTACAATTTTTTTTATTTATTTTTTTGCTGTGTTCAGTCTCAAGTGGTTATGTATCCCACCATCAGCAAAAAACTTTTGTTTTTGTCACTGCTAGATCCGATCTAGAAGAGGTCCTTATTAAATTATATTTTTTTGCTTTAAATGATTAAAAATGACTATATTTAGTTAAGTTATCTTATGTCCTACTTGAGGACCCATAGTTTTTCAGTGGTCCCTAGAAGTATTTGGACACTTAAAGGTGCAATATGTAAGATTTTTGCATTAAAATATTCAAAAACCACTAAGCCAGTGTTATATATTTTTTTCAGTTGAGTACTTACAATATCCCAAATGTTTCCAACTATTTGAAAATCGTCAGAAAATTGCAATTTTAACCAAGGCTCTGGGACGTGTGAGGAGTCGCCTGTCAATTGCGTCATACCCGCGTTACCCTCAGTTTCCAGTTTTATTTTGTAGAAACCATGGAAACACCAAAGACGCTTTAATATATTACAAGTTTTAATAGACAAGGGAACAACTTTTTGGTTGCTTTTATAGACCAAAAACTAATTATTGTTATATAGCTCAACACGTTTAGACTTAGTTCAAATCTAATTTTCTTGATTTTTTTTCAAGATTTTTACCATGCTTTTACCACCTCAGAGAAAAACACTGTTTTGTGAAGTAGCTAACATAGCATAATCAGATGCAGCTTTATTTTTAGTAACAGTAATACAGAATTTTCTCCATCATACAATACGTTTTAAAATTAATTGCATGCCATTTATCAACACAAGCCATCCAGCATTTAATATGATATTATAAAATCGATCTATCTTACTGCAGTGTCTCACAGCAGCCGCCGCGCGAACGCACAGTGTAATGTTATAACATCATTTTCAACACACTCAAATGTATCTAATATAATAAACAGAGCCGTGTTACCTCATACTCATGACCGGAAAAGCAGAAGCGGCGCCAACGACTGTGGCATAATAAAAGTTCCGCTGCTCGGTCCTGCTCTGCTTCATACTACAGTAACGTTAATAATCGCATCAATGAACATGATTTCTTCCTGAGTTCTATCCCGATTGTTTCCACCGGCTGTGATGTGAAGACCACATGTCCCAAGATTCCGTGCTCAAACTTGCCGTCATCAAGCTACGCCTTTGAATAGGCCTCTAGCGGACAGAAATCTTACATATTGCACCTTTAAGCCGCACTTACAAGTGTTTGAATGTTTCATTTGCATTGTATAACATTTCAAACGCACTTTTTGAACAAAACATTTCCAAAGAGAAGTTTCAAGAATGATAAAACCGTACATGTACTGATCAAAAAGAAGATATATTTCCTTTGATTATCAAATTTTAGTAGAACATGTTTAAATTTAATGTGACGGTTCTATATAGGTCTGTCAGGCGCTTCATATATAGAACCTTTTTAGGGGTTCCCATCGTAGGATCATTTTATGGATTTAGTTTTAATTAGTTTATTTTGTTTCAATTTAATTTCTAATTTTAATAATTTTTTTTTTTTGGGTTTGGTATCATTTGAATTTTAACAATTCCGATTCTGCTTATTGATACCGATTCCAATGTGGTAAAAAAAAAAAAATATATTTTTTATTTTTTATTTTCTTGAAGCCTCGTTCAGACTGTCAATCCAAATCCAATTTTTGGGCTTATCCGATTGAAATCCGATCAGATTTAGCAAGTGTGAAAGACAAATCTGTTTCGAGCTACATTCATATGTGGTTTGAAATCCTATTCATATCGCATTTCTGGAAATCTCTTTCAGTATGACTGCTCTGATCGGATTTCACGTGGTTTATGTGACTTTCTTATACCACATAAAAAATGAACATCAGACATTATAGGAAAAATGCTGAAAGTTGCTGCAGAAACAAGGTTGCATTGTAGCAAAGTGCTGGATGAGCAGAAAATGACAAAATAGTTGTGATACACAATGTGGACAGTCAGTATTTAGTATTAGTATTATAGTCTTTAGATCAGATTCCAATCGGATACACAAATAATCGGATTTGGACTGAGAGTGTGAACGTAGCCTAAGATATCAAACACATTTATTGTGTCTTTTTGCAAAACACTCTGTTGCAGCTGAATACCATAAACAAAAATCAGCAGCCTAAAGAATTAAAAAGACTAACTAATGTGAATTTCAAACATTACTAAAGACAATATAGTCCGTAATACAATAAGAACAAATAAGCAAATTAGCAATAGCAGAAATAAATACTTAACAAAGTTCAGAAATTGAAATGCAAATCAAATGCAAAAGAATACTGCATAGTTTTCTTTTTATAAATAAAATATAGATCAATCCTTATTAAAGTTTAAAAAACGTTATTTGGTCAAGATCAGTGAGTGAGGTTTTTTTTTTTTGTCTTTTGTTGTTAACATTAATTAACATTAATGACACAGCTGGCAGCAGGTTTATTAGGCTGCTGTCACTTTAAGAGCTAATGCACAGATCCAATATACTGTTATCCACGTTTTTTTTTTTTCCTTCAACCATTTACGTTCACTTAAAACACAAACAACTGTGCTTACGAGAATATTTTGACATAATTTTGTGGGTATTTGTCCGTTCAAGTGTAAGAAGACCTAAAAGAGAACTCAATTTAGTATTCGTGCACTATATATGAGAGGCAGCTTTTTGTGCGCACACTCTGGATGTTCTCAGCACAGAAAACAGCGTGCGAGTGCAGAATCGAGTTCTCTTTCATGCCTTCTTGCACTTGACTGTTTTAAAACCACATTAAAATGCACATCGAAATTAATTTTATAACAAGTATCCAGTTCCTGACCTTAGTATCTTAGTACCAGAATTGGAATCGATTTGATTCTCATCCCTACCCGTAAGCATACATTGTCACTATAAAAAATTGAAATAACCCATTACAGGTGCACTATGTAATATTTTCTGTCCGCTAGAGGTCGCTAGAGGCCTATTCAAAACAAAGGCGTAGCGTGATGACGCCAAGTTTGAGCGCGGAAACTTGGGACATGTGGTCTTCACCTCAATGGCCGGTGTAAAAGAATTGGGATAGGACTCGGGAAGAAATCGTGTTCATGGATGCGATTATTAATGTTACTGTAGTATGAAGCAGAGCAGGACCGAGTGTTGTGGGAGCTGAATGAGGCCGCTGGAGCGATTGCGCAACACACGCCACGAGCAGCGGAACTTTTATTATGCCACAGTCGCCGGCGCCGCTTCCGCTTTTCTGGTCATGAGTATGAGGTAACAGCTCTGTTTATCATATTAGATACATTTGAGTGTGTTGAAAATGTTATAAGGTTACTCTGTGCATTGGCTCGGTGGCTGCTGTGAGACACTGTTGCACACTACAGTAAGATTTTAGATTTTAGAATATCACATTAAATGCTGGATGGCTTGTGTTGATAAATGGCATGCAATTAGTTTTAAAACGTATTGTATGATGGAGAAAATGCTGTATACTGTTACTAAAAATAAAGCTGCATCTGATTATGCTATGTTAGCTACTTCACAGAATAGTGTTTTTCTCTGAGGCATGGTAAAGCATGGTACTCGCAAAAAATTAGATTTAAACAATAAGACTAAACAAGTTGAGCTATATAACAATAATTAGTCTTCTGTCTATAAATATATCAAAACAGTTGTTCCCTTGCCTATTAAAACTTGTAAATATTAAAGCGTCTTTGGTGTTTCCATGGTTTCTACAAAATAAAACTGGAAACCGAGGGTAACGCGGGTATGACGCAATTGACAGGCGACTCCTCACACGTCCCGGAGCCTTGGTTAAAATTGCAATTTTCTCACGATTTACAAATAGTTGCAAACATTTTTGGATATTTTACGGCAAAATTCTTACATATTGCACCTTTAAAAATGAAAGTATTAAAGGGGGGGTATCACACACAGTTTCTGCCAATCTCATGTTAATCTTGAGTACATATAGAGTAACAGTGCATCCTTCATATCTCCGAAAAGTCTTTAGTTTTGTCATATTTATAAAAGATAGATAAGCTAAACCGAGTCTTTCCGGAAAAAGCCGAGATCCTAGAGGCGTGTCTGCCATCAGTGCCGTGGGTGGAGCTAAAGAGTCACGAGCGCGCACAGCTTCTGCGTAGAGATGTCTGCTAGCTGTGACATCATTATAAATACAAAGGGAACAAAAGCGTTCATGTTGTTTACATTATATGCACTTGCGCGCCGATTGCCAACAAAACACAGACATCTGATGCAGCTTTACTCACCGCCCGCGATCTGCAAATCCAGCACCGAACTGGGACTTGTTTACAAAGTTTTCATCACCGAAGTCCCGGGAACAAACAAACATACGTGCACAACTCCGTTTCTGCCCCGGAAAAACAAACTTCATCCTCTGTTCCCTTAATGCTGGGTTCTATGGGAAGCTGAAAAAGGTAATCTTTCCCTCACAACCAAAAACACACTCCTTTGGTGACAGGAGCTGCGTCTCATTTCGAAGGTTTCGTCCTTCGGAGATCGCATTTGAAGGCTGAATACTTCATCAAGAATGTCATATTTAGGAAAAGTAACCGTAATAAAATTCTGATATTCATTGTGAGGTGTAAAATACTGTAATTTCTTTCTTACGTTGCAATCTAATGGTTATTTTTCTTAAATGAGACTGCCTCGATGATGTATACAGCCTTCGAAGGGTGCAGCCCCTGAATTGGGACACAGCCATTGTTGAAAAATATCTCTGCTTCCGTATCCATATTGATCAGGGAGAAGTGCCTATACAAGGAATTCCGCCCTTTATTACGTGATAAAGGGCCATACTAGAAAAATATTCTCCGAAACCGGAAGTAGTCATTTGGCACAGAAATACACCGTCATACGTCCAACTCGTGTTTTGAAACTTTGGCCATGTTTAGCATGAGAATCCAATTCTTCAACAGTGTAAATAAGTCAGAATGCATGAAATAGCATTGCACCCCCCCTTTAAGCAATAATTTATGACATTTCTCCTTGTATATAACCTTTTTGGCTTAAAGGGTTCTTTAATATTGAGTCAAGAACCCTAGGGGTTCTATATTGAACCTTTTTTCTAAGAATACCTGTGGTTCTTCTGCTAGAACGTCTGTGTGAGCTTGAGAAACTAGAAATCACCTTAACAAAAGTTGGTTTAAACTCCTTGCACAATAAATGGCTCACTAATGTAAATGTTAGTTTTGACAAAAGCTTTTGTATCATTTGTTTGCAGATACTACTTGGTTTAGTGTGTTAAAACTGATATCCAAATAGTTAAATATCCAAAAGTGTCCAAATACTTTTTGGGGCCTCTGTATTCTTTGAGTGAAAAAATGTACCCTGTTGTTCTTGTTAGAAATTTCCTGTCTGTTGCCCTACAAGGAAGCATTTGTTAGAAATGATTCCTTATTTTTTCAAAATTCAGACTTTAAGCATGCCACATATTTGGCTCTTAGGGTTTGTTTACACAACAATGATGTACAAAAAGCGGTAAAGTTTTTCCTTTTCGTTTTTCACGTACAGGCGACAGCGTTGTCGAAATGATCCCCATTCACACAGATTGTGTGTGAATTACACAGCTGTGTAAACAGCCCCTTAGTAGAGTTTGGATATATCAACAAGATGGTCTTTTTGATAGTAATATACTTGGATTCAGTGTTGTCAAAAGTACCGACCACGATACCAAGTCGGTACTGAAATTTAAAAAATATGACTTTTTGAGCGCTGTTGAGTGGATTCGTAAACACCTCTGATTGGCCATTGTGTTCACGCACTCATCAGATATGTCTGTGATTGGCTACAATGATCAACGCTTCAAAAACATGTTGAAAATGGACATCAATGATGCTCTTCACCAAGTGCTTACACCGATACACACTGGAGAATTTGAAAGCAGGCGTCTATCATTGATAGATGCCTGCTTTCAAACGCTCCCGCTCCAGCTTTTAAAACGATTTCAAATGTAAACACTTCCGTGTGATTTCAAATGGTCCAGTGCGTTCATCATTGTAGCCAATCACAGATGTATCTGTTGAGCGCGTGAACACAAAGCCCAATCAGAAGTGTTTACGAATCTGCTCAACAGCGCTCAAACGTCACATTTTTAAAGTGTCCAACTTGGTATCACGGTCGGTATTTTTGACAACACTACTAAAAGATGATTTTTGCCAAATTAAATTGGGTTAAAATGGTTTTTAAATTAGAGACTGTGTACTGTAGAAATGGAAATAAGCTTGGCAAAGAAACGGGTGTTTCTTTTACGTATTTTGCTTGAAATCTGATTCACAAATATGGCATTCTTTTCCATCAGACCTACTTAAGTTGCTCGTCCATGTCTAGGTGGAAGTGAAGAGTGTCCGTAAGCAAGCAGTGTCCGTCCAGGAACGGCAGCCAAGAGCTAGGCCATAAAGTGGGCTTTCACAGGGAATGACTAAATATGAGAGGCGTTGTTTGGGGCCAAGATCCAGCAGTCATGGGTTCATTCATCACTGTGTCCCGAACCGGCACCGAAAACCAAGGGCAGAGGGTGGACGGAGTCCAAATCTCACAATAGTGAGAGAGATGGAGAAAAGGGAAAAGATATGGGTTGGGGGTGGGTTGTGCGTGATCAGCAGTCTTTGAGGACAGGAAGTGAACTGATCTGCCTCCTTTCCATGGAGATTTGAGCTTTAATGAATAGGGCTGCTGAGCCAGTACTGATCCAGAATCAGGTTTCTAAGCAGACCAAACCAAATTCTGACATAAAGACGGTGATCCCTGTGAAAGTGGGGGAAACATGTCTTAAATGCGTATTTGTATTCTTGGCAAAGACTTTTGCACACAGGAATGCCGTATGGATGGAAAAGCCTGGCAAATATCCATCAGTCCCTCCGTTCAGTGCAATTAAACCCAGCCGATCGATCAAACGTATGGGATTGCATGAGTGCGTTTGGTCGTTGTGAATGCAAGGAACGTTTGTTTATGTCATATGGAAACTCGACTCTTTCTTGAACTTGATGAACTCTGAATACAGTAGTTGTACGTTTAGCGATGTCCTTGAATCACTCGGCCCACCAAGACAGAATGAGTGCTCAAATTCAAATGCTGAATGTGCAGTCTTGGAGTATGAGCAAGCAGTTTTTCATCAGAAGAAATGAAGGGAAGTCTTGTTTCATTGATGTTGCCATTATTGACGTGGCAGGATCACAATGAGTCGACTGGTTACCCAGCTTTCTCTTTTTCTCTAAATAAATGTAATTGTAATTTTTTTTTTTTGATTATCAAGAGTTATGTTAAGTTCACAATACACTTTGAACACTCATTAACTGATTATTCTTTTTTTAGTTAAACAGGTTACTTTTGATAATTGATTAATTGAAGAAATAATCAGCCAATTAATCTATTAAAAGTCTGAAGATTATAAAATGTCTGATCAATTTTAACTTTTGATAAAGTAAAATTTCAGTCAATTAATCAGATTACTTTTGAGAACCTTATTTATTCAGTTGATTAATCCAGTTACTTTTAATAATTAGTTAATCTTATTTCAGTTAATCAGGTTTCTTTTGATAATTTAAAGGTCATAAATTAAAGGTAAAGTCAAAGTTTATAGTTTGTTTGATAAATGTTGCCTTTATAATCTCTTAATCTGTTAAGTATATTTAGGGAAAATTAAGGAAATTAAGGGTTTTGAGGAAAACATTCCAGGATTTTTCTCCATATAGTGGACTTCAATGGGGACCAACGGTTTGAAGGTCCAAATTGCAGTTTCAATGCAGCTTCAAAGGTCTCTACATGATCCCACCTGAGGAATAAGGGTCTTATCTAGCAAAACGATCGGTCATTTTCTAAAAACGTATATACTTTTTAACCACAAATGCTCATCTTGCACTGCTCTGATGCGCCATGCATTACGTAATAATGTTGGAAAGGTCATGCGTGAGTTTGGCGGAAGTACCGATCCAGTGTCTACAAAGCGAACGTGCAAAGACAAGTTCAAAGTCAAGCGACCTTTACAAAAAAAGGTGAAACAAGGATGTTGGATGGTTTTTAAGTTGGAGTTTTTGGCCCTACCACAGTACTTCCGTCTATGTCACATGTGACCTTTCCAACGTGATTACAAAATGCGTGGCGCATCGCAGAGCTAGTGCAAGATGAGCATTTGTGGTTAAAAAGTATATACATTTTTTTTATTTTATTTTTTTTAGAAAATGAACGATCGTTTCACAAGACAAGACCCTTATTCCTCGTCTGGGATCTTGTAGAGCCCTTTGAAGCAGCATTGAAACTGCAATTTGGACCTTCAACCCGTTGGTCCCCATTGAAGTCCATTATATGTAGAAGAATCCTGGAATGTTTTCCTCACAAACCTTTATTTCTTTTTTTTCTGAAGAAAGAAATACATAAACATCTTGGATGAAAGGGGGGTGAATAAATTATCAGGAAACTTTAATTCTGAAGTGAACTATTCCTTTAAATGAATCCAACAGGAATAATCCAATTAAATTGCTTTAATCCTATTAATTACTTTTAATTAGTTAATCTGCTTCTATCTGTTTATTTCTTCAGTTGATTAATCCAATTATTAAATTACTTTAATTCTATTAATTAATCTTCTTATTTCAGTTAATTGATCATATTACTTTTGATAACCGATTAATATGTTGATTATTTATTTATTTGATGTGTTGTTGCAGTAAGTTATTGCTCACTGAAAGCCTTGCAGGTCTATATTGATCAGAGATTTCATTCAAATGTGTTTAGGTTTTGTTCAATGATCTGTGGTATTGTTGTATGCTTTTATCATCAGAAATGTAGTTCCCATCTGAAATGTACGTTAAAGTGCAGGACAAGGTTTTTTTGTTCTCCAATAATTGCTCAGCATAAGCTTGTATGTGTTACTTGTCCATGGAAAATATTTCATCTTCTGTGAGATCTTGGCTGTCCTCCCCATGACAGTATTGCCAAGATCCTGGCCTATTTTTCCCTTCAGTAAGTTAACCCATGTCCTGAAAAAGGGTGTTTGAAATGCTGCTTTCGGTCATGTGCATGGAACGCAGACACTCTTAGAATAAGAGTCCCTGTGGAGAGAGAATAAAATGCCCATCAAGTGTGTCTCCAAGTACTTGACTGCAGTTTCAATTACAGCAGTACTTGATATCTGCAGTGGCCTGTGTTTGCAGCAAAGAACATCATGCAGTATTCATACATGGATTTCTGTGCTTTTTTTTTTTTGGTACAGTTTTTGCATTGAAATTAATTTGCAGTTGTGTTAAAAAAAATGCAACCCATAGAAAATGCAGATACGAGAATAATTTGATCAGAATATGAACATATAGGCTGTTGTTGGTGAATGAAATGTTTAATTTGGACTTGAGATAGTGAGTCTGGTTTTTATTTATTATTAGTTTTTTTATTTAATATATTAGTATAGACTAGCAATAAATAAATAACAAATCATTTTATTTATTTTAACCATAAATATAGCCTTTTGATTTTAATATAGTGATAAATAAAAAAATAAAATACAAACACATACATAAACAAATGTTATTAATATTTTACCATAATAAAGTTTTTGATTAATTCAGATATAGTGATAAATAAAGAACCAAACAAATTAATAAATAATGCATTTAAACAAAACAATGTGAATTTAAAAATATCCAGCCACATTTTCCCTTTCCCTTTCTTCCTTCCTTCCTTCCTTCCTACCATTTCCTTTCCCTTCCCCTCCTTCCTTCCTACCACTTCCTTTCTTCCTTCCTTCCATTTCCTTTCCCTTCCTTTCTTCCTTCCTACATTTCCTTTCCCTTACCCTCCTTCCTTCCTTCCATTTCTTTCTTTTTCTTTCTTTCTTTCTTTCTTCTTTCCATTTCCTTCCTTCCTTCCTACTCCTTTCCCTTCCCCTCCTTCCTTCCTACCTACCCTTTCCTTTCCCTTCCCTTCCCCTCCTTCCTCCTTCCTTCCTTCCTTCCCTCCCTCCCTCCTTCCCTCCTTCCCTCCCAGGGATGCACCGATCCGATACTCAGATCGGGTATCGGCTCCGATACTGCCATTTTTGCCGGATCGGGTATCTGCCGTATGGGACCGATCCAAATCCGGTATTGTGCGTGTACTATTGTGTTATTGTTAAGCTCCACAAAAGGCACAAAAACATTAAAAAGCACCATAAAGTTTCCGTGCACTATATTCCAAGTGTTCTGAAGCCATTCCATAGTTTAATTTGAGGTACAGATAAATATTTAAGTTGTTAAATTAAAGTTCACGTAAATGCCTCCCTCCGCTGTGGCTGTCAGTCATTCTCCATTCAGCATTCAGACTGCGTGTCGCGTTCGGTTACGACAGTCAACACAATGAAACTCTCTCTAAGATGAATCAATGTTTCTATTATTATACTTCATCTGTAGACAACGATACCGGTAATACAATACACATCAATATATCTTCACTTTGTGCTTTGAACTTTTCAATGCGGAGCGCTGATGCTTCAAGTCCATCATTCTGCACACGGGATGCGCATAAGCGCTACGTGCCGCTCCGTATGGGAGCCGTTCATATTATAATACTTTTGCGCAATGAAAGATTGTTAATAGCATTTTTTGTTCTGTCCCATCTATCATATGTTGCTGCCTCATTAAAAAAAAAACTAAAACTAAAAAAAAAATTAAAAGAAATGTCTTTTAATTTTATAGTATAGACTATATAAATATATTTAGTTTATGTCATGTATGACTCAAACATTCATGAAAACAAGCCATGAGTCATGGATGAAGGAATCAGCTGGACTCTTGTTTATTTTGAATGTCTGCCAAGCTAGTGAAGCTATTGGTTTATTTACAGTTGTTGCACTGATGCACAATTATTTAATAAATAATTCACTACATTTGTGTATGTTTATTTTGTTTTACAAAGTTAGGAAAGTAATGTTTAAGTCAAGCCTGATACCTTGCACAAAAGAATGATCCCAGTTTCTTCCACACAGTGAGGCATACAGTTTATTAGGTATTTAGCACTTTTTTTTTATTATTACTTGAATATCGGATCGGTATCGGTATCGGCCGATACTGAATCCCAGGTATCGGAATCGGTATCGGAAGTGAAAAAGGCGGATCGGTGCATCCCTACTCCCTCCCTCCCTTTCCTTTCCAAACTTCTAAAACTTTAGGATTGGAGAACCTAGGATTAGTTGCAAATTTCCATAATATTAATTTATAATAAGTATGTGTGTGTATTAGGGCATCACATTTGTTTGTTTGTTTTGATTGATCAAATGAATTGAAAAAAAGTATCTCATCATGTAGTTTTCTTTTTCACAAAGTTCATGATTGCTCATCTTTTTGCAGACATTGTGCTCAGCGGTGGTCCAGGTGTACGGGGCGGACAGGGGCTCGTCTTGGGTCAAGAGGTGCTGTGGTGTGGCCTGTCTGGTGAAAGACAACCCTCAAAGGTCTTATTTTATCCGTGTCTTTGATATCAAGGTGAGCTCTCGGAGATGATCAAATAAATCGCAAAGATATCAGATCCGTGACCTATCAGTTAGTGCATGTGCTCCAACAAATTGAGCTGTGTTGCTCATGTAAGCCATTAAAGTTCAAGTCCAGCCCAATTTCTTTGGAACTTCTTGTTAAAGGGATAGTTCACCACCATCAAATGCCATATGCCCTTCTTTCTTTTGTGGACCACAATTTAAAAAAAAAAAGAAAAAAAGTCCATTAGAACAACACCAAGGTGAGTAAATGATGACTTAATTTTTATTTTAGGGTGAACTATCCCTTTAACCCCCTCGTTTCCCTGCCTTTCATTTCCTCTTTATACTATTTCTGTTTAAAACAAACAAATAAATAAAATTTAAATAAAGCCAGTGCAAACAAACAGTTGAAATTACATAGTTTTTACAATATCTTGCTTCTAATTTTTGCAGGATGGAAAAACGAAGTTCGAGCAGGAGCTCTACAATAATTTCGCGATCAATAGTTCGAGATCATACTTCATTACCTTCGCAGGAGATGTGAGTCCTTTTTCTTCATTTTTCACATTGTTGACCATTAGCAAGAAAGCAAACGGAGAACTAGCCGGGGATGTTCTGTGGAAAAGTTTGTTTGGCTAATAGCTTCTTGTTTTTCGTGTAAAACTGCTTTTAGTCTTTATTGGTCATATGGTGTGTTTTGCTCTTTAGTCTTGTCAGATGGGCCTCAACTTTGCCAGTGAAGAGGAAGCCAAACGATTTCGGAGTGCACTCAACGAACTGCTCAGCAGACGACAGAGGAAAACCGGTAAATGTGCTGGTTTTAATTTCTTTCCTTTCTTTTGAAGAGATGATTGTTCACCAAAAATGAAAATTATGTCATTATTCATATATTCATTCTGATGCCATTTCAAATCGAATCCATATGACTTTTTTTTTTCTTTCGGGGGGGGGGGAGGACTATCACACTCTTACACACTATCATTCAAAAGTAATCAAAGATATGATTTTGAAGTGCCTAAAACATTTTTCTTTCTCCCAAATCTGTTTTTCATAGTAGTTAAGTGAGATTTTATAATTATTTACTCATTCTCATGTTGCTACAAAACAAAAGGTAACACTTTATTTTAATGTGTCCTTTTTACATGTTACATGTATTTACTATAGTAATAACCATAAATTGGGCATAATTACATGCAACTAACCCTAAACCAAACCCTAATCCTACCCTAACTCTAAGTAAGTACATGTACTTAATTAATATTACTCAGTACTTGTATGTATATTTACACAGTAATAAGGACACATTGAAATAAAGTGTAACCAAACAAAACTGTGGACAATTGTATATTGTTGAATTATTATATTTTTATGATGAATATAGACTTTGATTCTGATATAGCAATGAATAAGAAAAAAACACGAATCAATAAAAACGTTTTATTTTCACCATAAATAACGTCTTTGATTCTGATATAGCAATAAAGAAACAAACAGATGAATAAACACATTTTATTTATTTACTTTTTTTTTTTTACCACGAATATAGCCTTTGATGCTGATAAAGCAATAAATAAAAACAAAACAAAAAAAAATTATTTATTTATTTTATCATAAATATAGCCTTTGATTCTGATATGGAGATAAAAAACTAAATTATTAAAATACTATTAATGTTTTACCATGAATAAAGCCTTTGATTCTGATATAGCAATAAATGAAGAAAATAATTTTGTATTTATTTATTTTTACCATAAATATATCATTTGATGCTGATATAGCAATAAATAAAAAATAATAATACACAAATACTAATGTTTTACCATGAATAAAGTCTTTGATTTTGATATATCAACAAATAAAGGAACAATGAATAAACCATTTTTTTACCATGAATATAGCCTTTGATTCTTTCTTTGCAATAAATAAAAAACAAAAAAAATAATTTTGTATTTATTTTTACCATTAATATAGCCTTTGATTCAAATATAGTGATAAATAAAAAAAAAAACAGATAAACATATACTAATGTTTTACCATGAATAAAGTCTTCTGATATAGCACCAAATTTTATATATTGCATTTCCATGAATATAACAATAACTAATAAAACAAACAAATAACAAAAAATGTGAATTTAAGAATATCCAGCCATACTTTTTCACTCTTTTCAATATAATGAAAGTGCATGAGAACTGGAGCCATCAAGTTTAAAATGACAAAAAAATAGTTTTTCATATGAATTGTGCACTATATTACAGATTTTGTGAAATCATACAGTATTTTGTGTGAGGAAAAGACCGAAATATACATCAGTATTAGTATAAATCTGAACATCCATTCTAGCTCCTCTTGGCATGTTCATGAGAAAAATTAATCGTCATTTGTGAATTGGACGTTCTTTTGAGTCTGTTTTGTCCTATGAATTGGTTGATCCAGTTCACTTGACTGTTGCTGAATTATTTGGTTTTTGGATTCAACTCAACTGACTCACTGGAGGTGAGGTTGGTGGGGTTTTGTTTTTTTTTTGTTGTTCTTTTTGAAGCTTGAAAGTTTTAGTCATCATTCATTATTCAAAATGTCTCTTTGTGTTCAACAGAAGAAAGCAAGTCATACAGGTTTGGAATGACATAAGGATGAGTTTTCATTTTTGGGTGAACTTTTCAACAAGCTCACAATTTCTTGTTAACTTGTTGTTTCCTGTTGCTCATTTGCAGTTCTGTTTATCGCTCCCCATCTTTCCTCCTGTTCTTCTCAGTCTGTAGTTGTAATCTGTGTCATAGTGTTGTAGTCATAGCAAGTGTGCCGGTATCCTCTCCGTAGGGTTTGTCATAAAACCTACACAGTGGGCCTTTTCTCCTCATGTCCCTCTTGTAAAAGCAGCAGGCTCTCTCTCTTTACTTCCTGGCTGGGTTCCAGTACTTCCTGCTCTGTTTTGCATGCTGGGCTTTGAAGTTTAGGCCTCTCTCTGCACTAACTGATTTTTAAAGAGGCCCTGGTGCCTTAAACGCCTCTTATGTCTGCCTTATCTGCCCTCTCTTTACATTTAATGTGGTTGAATTGAAAACAAGCATGTTGGATCACAGTTTGGTTTCATTCACGTACAGTGAATCATTCAGTTATCTTCTGGTTATTAAAGGTGAAGTGTAGAAATTGTTGCTATTAGCGGCACCAAAAGAAATTTTTAAAATACTTTTAAAAACATTGTAAATATTTGAATATATTATAGTAAATAATTTTGCGTGAGAGCGATTTATTTATTCATACACACGTGTAGGTACATTACCATTCAAAATGATTTTTTAAAAATAAATTAATCTTTTTTTTTTTTTCAACAAGGATGCAGTAAATTGATCAAAAGTGGCAGAAATCTTTTGTAACATTATGAATGTCTTTTTTTTTTTTTTTCTCAAATAAATGTTGTTCTTTTGAATTGTGTTCATCAAAGAATCCTGGATTAAATATATCAATGGTTTCCACAAAAATATAAAGCAACACAACTGTTTTCAACATTGATAATAATAATAAGAAATGTTTCTTGAGCAGCAAATCAGCAGAATGATTTCTGAAGGATCATGTGACGTAATGATGCATTACAGGAATAAATTACATTTGTAAATATATTTTAAAAATGTTATTTATTTTTTTTAAAAAAATTTATCAAATAAATGCAGCCTTGATTGTTTTTGAAAATAAATTCTTATGTTCATTCTTATAATGCTCAAAAATCTTATAAAGCCCAAATATTTGAATGATACTGTGTAATATTTATTTATATTTTATTTAATTAATATTTAGAATAATATTTTTTTAAATACTTTTTATAATATTATATTTAAAAATATAAGTTGTTTGGAAATGTTGCTTTTAAGAGCCCTAAAAAATGTAGTAAAATATAAATAAATGTTATTGTTATTAAATTAATTGTATTATATTTTAAAATATAAAATACTGAAATATTTATTTTTGAGAGGTTTTAAAAATATGAAATTGCTGAGCAACTGCCATTGAGATGAATGTGTTTTAACAGAATAGAAAAACACACTTCACCTTTAAGACTAAGGTTATATGAATATGATCCGTTTACATATGAATGAACTACATATGTTGGTGTTAAAAATGCAATATTAACTAGGAGGACTGTCAGAAAAAGTAAAATCTTAAAAAACCATTGATTTAATTCCTGGATGTTAGTGTCTTGAGAAAGGGCACAGGAGCTCAGGACACCTCTGTTTACCATCTTTTTTCCCTAACCTTTCCAAAACTAACGTAATTAAACATTTCCCTCTCCTTTTGGTGATCTACCGGCTCTTTACCTCTCTGTTCCTGACCTCACTAGTCTACTTAATTTGGCCTCCACATTTTAACAATGTTAATTTTGTTTTTGCAGAGAAAAGGCGTGACCCACCAAATGGTATGTGTCCTGGTACTTACATTCTCTCATGATTTTACTCCTAATGTTGACAGTGCTAATTGATTTGTTTTTGCTGTTGATGTTTTTACTCCCCTTTTTGAAAGAATTGTTTAAATGCACACATTGGATCTTCCACAGAAATCAAAACATATTCTTGTATTAGCGTCGTCAAGCATGAGCAGGATTTGCACAAACACACATCCGCATTGTACATGACCTAGATGAGAGTAGCGTTCAACCCCGACAGGAAGCCTGGGGTCAGTGTGGGTGCTGGGAGCCATATGTGTGCCACATGGATCATTCCATGCCACTGCACTACTGCGGTGTTTCCTCACTTACTTTAAAGATTTTCTCATGGACGTTTATCTTGGTTATGGCGCTGGTTTGACATCACTTAGGAACTGTGGTTGTTAGTTACTAAATTATCTTGTTTGCCCCGTGACAGTAGTCTGTAGCAGTACGGATGTGATGCCAGTTACAGGCCTATTAATGTTTTTTTTTTTTTTTTGTTCTTTTAAGAATGCTATAGAAAATATCAAGTGGTATATATCAAACCTAATGACGTGGTCTTTCCAAAGTATTTCCTATTGTATCAATGATTTGGGACAGGGAATATTTGAGGGCTCATTTATTATTATTATTATTAGATTTTTTTTTTTCTTTTGTTTAATAAGAAAATGGTTTACCTTTTGGTTTTATTTATATATATATATATATATATATATATATATATATATATATATATATATATATATAATGACAATACACTTAGCTCAATATGAGACGATACACAATATTGGGTTCACGAGACGATATTTTACCACACTATTTTTAAGAAATCTTCAATGATGAAATATATGAGTGGAAAAAGTCTTTTATTCAACTGAAAGTCACACAATGCAAAATAGTAGGTGCATTTTGAAATGTCTTAACTAACCTAGGAGTGTCACAAATGATTATTTTGGTAATCAAGTATTTTATTATTAATTATTTTGACAAATGAGTAATCGGATCATGTTTTTTGTGGTAATAAATAGAGACCTAAGTGAGCAGTAGCCTTTAAAATGACATAAAATACATGTATAATAATGAGGCAATTAGAGCTGTCACTAACGATTATTTTAGTAATCGAGTAATTGGTCGATTATTTTGACAATTAATCGAGTAATCAAATCATATTTTTTTGTGGCAATAAAAAGAGACCTAAGTGAACAGTAGCCTTTAAAATGACTTAAAATACATGTATAATAACAATGAGGCAATTAGATTTGTCACTAACGATTATTTTGGTAATCGAGTAATCGGTCGATTATTCTGACGATTAATCGAGTAATTGGATCATATTTTTTGGGTAATAAAAATAGACCTAAGTGAACAGTAGCCTTTAAAATGACTTAAAATACATGTATAATAACAATGAGGCAATTAGGTTTGTCACTAACGATTATTTTGGTAATCGAGTAATCGGTCGATTATTCTGACGATTAATCGAGTAATTGGATTTTTTTTTTTTTTTTTTTGTAATAAAAATAGACCTAAGTGAACAGTAGCCTTTAAAATGACTTAAAATACATGTATAATAACAATGAGGCAATTAGGGCTGCCACTAACGATTATTTTGGTAATTGAGTAATCAGTCGATTATTTTGACGATTAATCGAGTAATCTGTTTTTTTTTTTTTTTTTGTGGTAATAAAAAGACCTAAGTGAACAATAACCATTTAAAATGACTAAAAAAACATATAAAATAACAATGAGGCAATAATAATTGGTTCAAATAAAGTATCAAAAGCAAGTAATCATATGGTTTTATTAAACAACACTGTTAAAATACATAATTTAATATTCATATAAACAATCAACTTAAGTATATTATGTATTATAACAAATGCCTGCAGACGGCACCAACAGGTCATTGTTGTTGTTACACTTTACAGCATGATCACATCCTTGTTTAATATTGGCCAAACAACATTTAATGCAAATTCAGTTCTACTTTCTGAGTATGAATTATCATATGCAGTAAAAGACCGAACACTATAATGCAAGCACTTTAAAGGTTTTGCTACCAACTCAACTCCATCATGCTGATATCACAAGACAGCTTTTCACCTTGATGAGAAATATCATCACGTTTTAATATTGCTATGTATGTATGTATGTGTATAATAATTAATCTATTTATTATAATGAATAAATACATAATGAAAACAAAAAATAATAAAAACATGTATAATTAATTAAAATTGTGTAAAACACTGTAACGTCATGTACCATGAGAGAACTCAATATCTGATGTGCAAGAAAGGAAATTATGAACGTTAGCACGACCCAAAGACAAACCACTGAACTGGGATTTAATATTGCAGGTCATAGGCTGATGTTGTTTTTTAATTCTATTTTTATAATTAATTAAAAAATATTTTATTACATTATTTAATTATTTATTTATAAAATATATTTATATAAATATTTTAATATTTATTTATAATTATTGATTAATTATAAAAAACACAATTGTATAATTAATTAATTTATTAAAATTGTGTACACCCATGCTTGGTCAGTTTTACTGAAAAAGAAATACTGTACATATAAATGCGTTTATAAGTTTGATTTCATGTGGTAATTAAAGGTGAATTGTAATTTTTCACCATAAGCATCACCAAACCGACGTTCTAAAATATGACTAAACAGATAGTCCCGCCCCCAAACTCACACTATTGGTTGAGCCACTGTTGCTGTTGTCGGGTCGGTCAGGAGCCTCAAAGAAAGCATTGTTTTTTATCATTGCCAGCCAGTCAGAGTAATTTCCAGTCAGAAATGTTATCATCTTTGACGTGAAAGGGATAGTTCACCCTCAAGTTATTCCAAACCTGTATGAATTTCTTTGTTCTGCTGAACACAAAGGAAGATATTTGGAAGAATGTTTGTACCTAAGCAGATCTCATCCCCAATTTACTACTATATTAGGGGAAAAAATGCAATGGCAGTCAGTGGGGGGTGAGATTTGCTTGGTTACAAACATTCTTCCAAAGATCTTCCTTTTGTGTTCAGCAGAACAAATAAATTTGCAGGTTTGGTACAACTTGAGGGTGAGTAAATGACAGATTTGTAATTTTTGGGTGAACTATCCCTTTAAATCAACATATTTGCCCTGGATTTGCTATGGCAGCACTGGAGGCCAGTTTCATTTTTTTCTACAATCTGTTCACATTTCAAATTCACCTTCATAATTTATAGCTGTTGTTCCAACCATATTGTGCCCTTGCTTGACAACACTATGAAGAATGCAGTCGTTCAAGTAAGATTTATGCGACACGTCCTACTGTGTTTGTGTTGTATAAGGTATCCACCTGCAAAAAAAAAAAAGCCAATGTAATCTTTCTCCAGCACATTTCCTTCTCCTCCGCTTCCTCATTGTGTAACTAGATTGGTGGTTGATATCTGACTGAGCATGCTCCGTTTTATCTGTGTGATGTAAGGTTCTTTCAGTTCAGTGTTGATGAGTAAAGAAGCCAATCAGTAATTCACTGCAATTCTGCACTGAAACATCTGTCAAACGCACTTGAGGATCGTAAATGGCGTGTGGCGTTGCCTGCAGTTGAAGACTTGTAATGCTTACAGCAAATTTCAGAGATTAAACTGGATTAGCAGTTACTTACATAATATTCCACATTTGTAATTTTTCAGGATTTGACTAGCATGAGTGGGATTGGTTTGGTGGGCGGCCAGATCACAAACAGTCTCAAATGGTTTAAAGAGCGTCTTTGGGGACTACGCAGGTTGGTTTGTGGCTGCTTCGTTTGCTAGCCTCTCGCTACGGTCAAATTCATACCTCAATGCTGGGCCGCAGATGAGATGATGTTCTGCACGACCTTCCTGTCTGCCCCATCTGAGGAGGTTTTAGACAGCATTTCGAGGCCAGATGGTGGTTTGGTGCCTCTGCAATGCCTGGTGTTGTCAGAGAACGAACTAAACGCGCCTTTACCTCGACCTTGTCTTAATACGCTGCTGAAATTCAGCAGCAACAGACCCTCCATCTCTACAGAGGATGTCCTCTCAGGAGGTAATCTGGGTCAAGGTAGAGGTCACAGGAAGCTCGAGGCTCTCACCCAAGGTAGGGGTCTGAGGAGATTTGCTCTGGGGTTTAGCAGCTATGGTGCATAGAGATCTGTGACTCCTGTGAGTAAAGCATCTCTAGGGCATACTGACGTTGAAGTTTCTTCTTGTAACTTCTTAAGGAGCTTGTAAAGTGAAGCTCTCATTTAGTTTTCTCTCAACATTATGAAGTTTTCTCAAGGGTCTTGGATCATGAATATGTTTTGCAGGTATAAAACTAGGGGCAGTTTTTTTTTTTTTTTTTTTTTTTTTTTTTTAAACTGTAAAAATGATCTATATATAATATAACACAACTTTGACAAAAAGCAGGAATATTATATGACATTAGACTACATTAACTTTTATTATTATTATTATTATTATTATTGCAGTGTTTGATATTGTATGGTTTGTTGCTTTTGAGATACGATTAGACTTGTTAAAAAGAAATAAGCTGTTTGCATTTATTTATTTATTTTTTATTTATTTATTTAATTTGAACCATTTGAAGACCGAGGCAGGTTTTTTTTTTTTTTTTTTTTTTTTTTTTTTTTAATTACAGAAAAATAATATAACATAATATTCCTGCTTTTGGCACAAATAATTATTAATTACATAATATTATTATTAGTAGTAGTAGTAGTAATAGTTACTAATAATTATATATTATATTATATAATATTCCTCTTTTGGCACAAATAATTATTAGACTTTATTATTATTATTATTATTATTATTATTATTATTATTATTTAATAATAACTATATGCATTTGATACATAACCATTTTCATATTTTATATGCATTTAATATATATTTGTTTTATAAACTATCTTTTTTATTTTATTATTATTGTTATTTAATAGTAATAATAGTTTATACATTTTATTTATGCTTTGATACATAAACAGAATTATTATTATTATTATTATTCAATAACTGTATGCATGTAATCAATGCATTTGATACATACTTTTTGTGCCATTATATTTTATATGCATTTAATATACATTTAATAAGCTATCTTTTTTCTTTTATTATTTAATAATAATTTATTTATGCTTTGATACATAAACAGAATTATTTTTATTGTTCAATAACTATATGCATGTAATCAAAGCATTTGATACACACATTTGTGCCATTATATTTTATATATATTCAATATATATTTTTGATAATTTCTTTTTTTAATTATTTATACATTTTATACATACATTGATACATAAACAGAGTAATTATTATTATTTATGCCATTGTAAAGAATGCATAAATATGATCTAAAATTGTGAGTGAATGGCTGTTAGGTAAATGGTGAACAGTATTTCAAAGGCATTATTGTAATAATTTATTATTATCATATCATATGTCGTCTCTGGTTCTGTGTTCCAGATTGAACTCTGGTTGTCTTGGAAGTGACTGCTAGCTAATGCTTGTGGTTTTGGGGAAAGTTTTACACAAAGCCTGTTGTTCCAGCAGCGTTCCTTTCTATGAAAGCTGCTTTTTATTACCCATATTTTGCTATGATGAGAATCATTATGACATGGCATTTGTCATGATTCAAATTATCAGAATAAATGGCATTTGGTCACTGCTATTTGCGTAATGCGGTCACATTTATGTGAATGAAATAAATCTCATGAAATGTAGTTGAAGTGAAAATGTTCTATCCTCATGAAGTTTTATTTGTTTATATTTTTGGTTTTATGCTTGCTTTTTGACACTATTATTATCATTATTATTATTGTTCTAACCACACCAGCATCATCTGGACTCTGAATACATAAACTTCCAGGAATGTGTGTGTGATTCATTCACTGTGGCTCACAAAAGATCACAACTTTCTGAGACGCCCCCTCTGTGCTTGTGCATGGACAGAATCAGCTGTTGTTGGCAACACAAACTCTCAGCGCTCGGCCAGAGGCGACTCCTGTCACTTTCACAGGGAAATGTGTGCAACAGGTTGGAGATTCTTAGACGGTAGCTAATAACTTTTGTCATGTGCCCAGGACCCACTCTCCCGATGGCAACGGTGGACATCAAGAATCCGGAGATAAACAACGTGCGCTTCCACAACAATTCCCACGTGAATAACATGGTGCACAGTAGCCTTAACAAGAAGGAAAAGAAGGTCAAGGGCAAGAGGAAGAAGTTGACAAAGGCTGACATTGGGACACCAAGCAACTTCCAGTGAGTCTTGAAGTGTAACTGTTTCAATACTTCCTGTGTTGGTAGGAAGTGATGTCGGTAATGCATATCAAATGCTGCTTTCAGGTTTTTATGTTTCTAGTCTTTGTCTTTATTATGTCTTTTTCTCTTCATGTGCTCAAATACAAACACTGTAACATAGTACTTATAGTTTATAGGTTTATATTTTATGCTTTTAAGTTAAATTTTTCCCGTTCCTAAAGGGACATGGTGATGGAAAATTATTTCAGTGCTTTTGTGTTCCCTCATAAAACGTTTGCGTTCGTCTGCAAAGAACGCAAAGTTTCTCGGGGGAACGCAACACTTTTGCGAGTGAACTAGGGATGCTAACTATTAATTAAACTATTAAATATCAATCGGTGTGTGGCTCATGAGGAAAACACGTGCAACAGACACATCCGCCTGCTCCCTAATCGCTTTCATTTTCATACACATTACTAACGGGTAAAGTAAATATAATGCATATATAAGCTAATATAGTGCATATTTTTAGTGAAATGTTCCCTTCTAGAGTTCATTTCTCTGGTGAACTAACATGCTGTGGACACTGAATGACTTGCCTGAGGTAAATGCATTGCTACGTGAGAGATTATTGTCAAGCTGTTTTATTGATATCTTTCGACGGTTGAAACACTGGTTGAAAGATGACATGTAAACATGTCTATGCATAGATCGTCTGCTCTTCTTCTGCGCTTTTTCCTGTTGTGGTGGTTAGCAAACAGCTTTGCATTACCGCGCACACCCACTTCTGGATTGTGGATCAACTGTGACTGTTTTTGTTGTCTGACTGTATGCATGAACCGTGACGATTCGGGACGAATACATATACCGTTTCATCTCTAGTCTCTACATATCGTCCCTAACCACCCACCACACCCGAGATCAGTTTCCATTGGTTGAACTTTCAAATGACATTAGAAAACGCTGCGTCATGATCGCGATGCGATCGGATCCCGGAAGTCCTATAGCTTTAGCCAAGCAGCATGTCATGTCACTCTGTGGTCTACCCATTGTCTTGTGTTGTGTTTGGGCTCGTTCGAGACCACCTGTTCTAAATAAAGATATGCGATCTACTGTTGTTACCAATGTTTTGTTTAGTTACAAAACATTTTGTTAAGTTACAAAAGTATCATGTGTATACGGTTTACATGTGCGTTGATCTGTTATGTACTATGATTTTACAGATCACATTTTCAGTAATTTTTTTTCACGTTATAAAAATAGAGCTCTTCTAATATGTCAGCAAATTTAAAAGCACTTAAGTGATAGTCATATTCCCTATATTCACTGTAAAGCCGAGCTTATAAGCTTTAAAACGACACCTGTGTTGGTTAAGCAAGTAGTTAAAGGGTTCACCCAAAAATGAAAATTCAGTCATTAATTACTCACCTTCATGTCGTTCCACACCTATAAGACCTTCGTTCATCTTCGGAACACAAATTAAGATATTTTTGATGAAATCCGAGAGGTTTCTGATCCCCCATAGAAAGCAACGTAATTACCACATTCAAGGCCCAGAAGGGTAGTAAAGACATCGTTAAAATAGTCATGTGACTACAGTGGTTCAACCTTAATGTTATGAAGCGACGAGAATACTTTTTGTGCGTAAAAACAAAACAAAAATAACAACTTTATTCAACAAGGTTAAACCACTGTAGTCACATGGACTATTTAACGATGTCTTTACTACTTTTCTTTACCTTGAATGTGGTAGTTGCTTACTCTTGGGGATCAGAAACCTCTCGGATTTCATCAAAAATATCTTAATTTGTGTTCCGAAGATGAACGAAGGTCTTACAGGTTTGGAACGACATGAGGGTGAGTAATTAATGACAGATTTTTTTATTTTTGGGTGAACTAACCTTTTAAGTAATGTGGTAACTTAGAGGCTGTTTACGCAACACCATTTCAACTAAAAATGGAAAACCTTTAATGCGTTTTGGCCGTTCATTTACACAGCAACAGCATTTTGGTTGCCTGAAAACGCAAACTTTTGAAAACTGGTTTCAAAGTGCAAGTTTTTGAAAATGGTCTCTGTGTAAACAACAAAAACGCGAACCTGTGAAAACGATGACGTCATGCACATGGCATATGGCCTGCCAGCAGAATACAGCGTTTTGTAGTCGTTTTCATGGATTCGTATGAATGGGGGATCGTTTTGACAATGGTGTCGTCTGTACGCAGAAAACTCAAAGGAAAAAATTCTCAGTTTTAACCATATCGTTTGATGTGAAAACGTACACTTAGTAGACGTTTAAAGATTGATTAATTTATCGTTAATTTAAACAACGATCGATTATGGGAATTAATGTACATTGACATCCCTAGAGTGAACGCAAAAGCATTGAAATATGTTTTTTTTTTAAACCTCTGTATATTTGTGCCATTCTGACTGTTCTTGACGCAATGTTTTCCAGGCACATCGGTCATGTAGGATGGGATCCGAACACAGGCTTCGATGTGAGTACACAACAATGACTTGCTCTGTCACCACATGCTCTCACATACATATTGAAGAATCTCTCATAGGAAAACAATGCTGACCTGTGTAGTAATGGCATGATGAAATGCCTCAATAGCCTTGTGTTCATGCAGACTGAAGCATCTGACGCTTGAATATGCAGCCTGACGCCCACAACACAACCCAGATTGCGTTTGCACACATATTTGCACTATGAATTGTATTTTAAATCATTTTATGGTAAACTGTTTGTAATAGAAATGATGCAGATTGCCCTTTTATGACAGAATCAGAAATTTAGGCCACCTAGTGCTATAAAATGGGATGGTGTTACACAGAAGTAACTGGAAAAATTTGCAAATTCTCTGAAGAAGCCCTTGCATTTCAAGTTTTGCATTATGCATGCAGCTGGAATGTTGTGCATGTCATAATGGATGGTTTTACCAGAAATGTTTACCATTAGTAGTTTTCCCACTAGGTGGCAGGATTGTGCTATATTTGAGAACGGCATGAAAGCTGGGTTATTATAGTGCTTGCAAGGCAGAATTGCATTGAAATTTCTCTTTCAACTTTCGTTTTAATCCTCTTGATTGTATCCTAAAATGTGTCTGAACTTAAATTCTTAAAAATATAATAAGTGTATTTATTTATTTTAGCCTTGATGCATTAAGTTTCTATAAATGTTAAACCTTTAAATATATTTAAGCTTACATTTTGAAAATTCCAAGTAATTTATACTTGAAAATATTTATTTATTTTTATTTTAGCCAAAATATGCTATTTTATTTTCTGTAAACACTGTTTTTCCTTTTAAAGAAATTGTAGATAAAAGTTTGAAAATCCCCATTGACATGCACTTAAAAATGTTATTAACTTTTAAAAAAATATATTTTTTTTAACTTAAATGTATTTGTTAATTGTATTTATTTGTTTTAGCCTTAATGTGTTTAGTTTCTATAAACGTTATAACTTTGAAGTTTAAAAATCCTTATTAGCTAGTTGAACTCAAAATATTTATATTTGAATCTAATTTACTTAATGCTATTTTTATTTACTATAAACATTATACTCTTAAGAAATTTAAGCTTAATATTTGAAAATTCCCATTAACTTATACTTGAAAATATTCTCTAAAAAATATTATTTTTCTAAATTTATTTTACTTAAGAAATATTTACTTAATTTTTATTTATTTATTTTAATGCTATTTTTTAATTTCTATAAACATTTTTTTTAAAGAAATTAGGATTAAAGAAAATCCCTTGAAAGTGTTATCTTTAAGAAATAATTATTTATTTAATTTTAATAATTTTTACAATTTTCTTTTTTTTTTTTTTTTTGCCTAAATCTGATGTTTTAGTGTAAATACATGTTGTACCTTTTAAATATATTTAAGATTAAAGTTTGAAAATGCCTTTAACTTAGAATTTAAAATGTTATCTTTTAAAATGTGTATTTATTAAAAAAATATGTATATATTAAAAATATGTATTTATTTTTATTTTTTACAAATGATTCTAGCCAAAATGTGCTTGTTTTAATTTTTACCTTTAAAGAAATTGAAGATTGAAAACTATTAACATTCAAAAACTAACCAGTAATCGTGTTATTTGCATACTGAGTTACAATTTGCTGTCTTCCATCTATTTGCATACTGGAATGTGATTGGGCCTTCTGCTTTTGCATCCATTTATTCATCGTTCTGGCATATTATCATTAATATCTCTCTCTTTCTTCCTCTATCTATATTTAGTTGTGCTTACTAAGGCAAGCGTCACTAATACTATTGCTCATACTTAAGGTTGGTGATCTAAACAAACACCTAACCCTAAATATAAAATTTTGGCACATAACTTACCCACACGTTTTTCCTACGGACATGAATGATACCTTAAATTATTTGGCGTATAAAGAAGAAAAGCGCTAATGGTTTTACCTAGCAGACAGAATACAGGGGTTACAAAAATCCATTTTACTTACATTTTTGAGTTGGACCAGTAAGAAAGCCCCCAGAACACCCTAGTAAACCACCCGGAACACGGAATTCCTTAAGAAAACCTATAACTTCTAGTGTTACCTAAGACTTTATCACTATTCTTTTGCTGCCTTGCAAGCACTAGTATTTAATTTATAAAAATCTAGTAAACAAACTGTTCCATTGAATTTCAGAGCTTCAGTATTAGTTGAATATGTATCCACTATGAACTATTGTATATGAAGATAAAAAGAAAGGTAAAACTTTATAATAACATTTATTAATAAATCATTAACAGACATTCTATAGCGCTTAACAGATCATAAGTTAATATTTATTCAAATAGCTAGAAATATGAGATTGTGCTTGTTAATAATTGTCTACAAATGATTTTAACATTTAATGTCATTAAACTTCAGTTCATATTTTATTACCTTATGCACTTTTTTACATGTATGAATGTACAAATGCAAAAAGTTGTATGTTAGCTATGAGTCATCTGGAAAATTGAACAATATAACAATGACTGATTCCACACGTCTTTAACTACTTTGTACTTGCGTCAAAAAAAATGGATGTACTTATTGTGTTCATGTTCTATTGCAAAACACATTTTCTGCTATTGAGGTGGGATAAGGGTAAGGTTAGGGACAGGTTTGGTGGTATGGGTAGGTTTAAGGGGTCAACAGTGTACAGGGGTCATTGTGATTACTATAGAGCCCGGGACACACCAAGCCAACGTCAAAGAACTAGCAGAGACGAAAGCTGACTGTTGTTGTCTCGGCCAAAAAGCTGCGCTTAAACACACCAAAAGGACTTAAGGTGACTGTCAACTAACACATGCTACTGCACCTGTGTGTAAGTAAATATCAGCCAACCAGAGTTCTCTCTCACCGACGGCCCGACACTGAATCGGCCGAAAAATCCCCAATGGCGTCCAACTAGAGTCCGACAAGGAATATCCTGTTTAAAGATGCTGTCCGTAACTTTTTTGGGTTAAAAATGATCCAAAATCAATTTTTGAGCAAGTACCTAACCAGCCAGTGTTCAAAACTATCTCCTTACCTTAGCCCGATTCACAACGGTAAGCGGTATATTATGTAATGTTTAATAAGTTCATTTAAACATTAACAAGCACATTATCTCATAGCTATTTGAATATATATTATCTTTTAAGTGCATGATCATATGATATGAAAGTTTAATGACATTTGAAAGCATTTAACCTTGCATATCTGTTAATCATTATGTTATATATAATAAGTTAATTGAACATTTTATTTACTTATATATATTTATATATGTGTGTGAAATGTTTGTTAATTATTTATTAATGAAAGTTATTATAAAGTGTTACCAAAAGTAATGTCTCACTGCTTTACCTTTTTTGTTTTGCAGTTGAATAATTTGGACCCGGAGCTGAAGAACCTGTTTGACATGTGTGGCATCTCTGAGGCCCAGCTCAAAGACAAGGAGACGTCTAAGGTCATCTACGACTTCATTGAGAAGAAGGGCGGCGTAGAGGCTGTGAAGAATGAGCTGAGGAGACAAGGTGAGGCTGATCGCTGTCACACACTCGCTGCACTGAACACCTGCGATTTGTATTGACATGTCTGTCTATCAACCATAGGCTGTCAGAAAGTCTGGCCAGAATCAACAAAAATAGTTTTCCAAGGCAACTTCATCATAACTGCACACTAGGGTGTACAAACAATTTTTTTCTCAGAAACTGATCTTAAATTTCACAGTTCATTACAAAGGCCAGTGAATCCTTTTATGATATTAAAATAAGGTAGCGTTAACATGTTCCTCCGAAGTTGGGTGCATATATTAGCATTTCTATATTTGATCAATACATGTGGTTTTCCTTCAGGTCCTCCCAGGTGGAGCGGTAGGTAGAATGTGTGTGTTTTTGTGTGTGAACTGCATGTATAAGAGGTCTGAATTTTTGAAGATTGGCATGGGTTGTTTTGAAAGATTTTTTTTTTTTTTTTTTTACTCTTTTAAGTACATAGTAGGTGTAACTGAGCTCCATTTAACCTACATTTAATGCAACTTTATGGACGATTATTTGTGCATATATGGATGCTTTTCATGGTTCTTCATGAGGCATTTGCGTTGATGTTTTTAAATAATTTTTAATTATGACTTCAGTAATATGCCTTGAGAAAGTGTGAAGTGCCAGTTGTTGCTGATTGGTGTGGTTTTTGTAATGCAAAACTTTGATAGGGTTCTTCCTCTAGAATAAAAGACTTGCTCCAGTTTTAAAGACCCCATGAAATGGGTTGACAGTTTTCTATGTGTTAGATGAAACAGGAAGTTAGACAGGTAGATATCAAAGTGGCTGTAAGTGGTCCTTTGGCTTGTATCACAATCCACTAAAACGAATGTGGATTCATGGATTAAAAGACCCCATGAAACCAAAATTATCCCATGATTTTCACACCCTCAAGGTGTATAAGACTATCTTGTTTCAGATGAACACAATTCGACAAAAACCCATCGCTTTGCTTCAGAAGGCATTTATTAACCCACTTAAGTCGTATGGATTACTTTTATGATGGATGGATGCGCTTTTTGGAACTTTAAAAACTTGGGTGTTATTCAGTGCCATTACAAAGCTGGGAAGAGCCAGGATATTATTTAATATAACTCAGATTGTGTTCGGCTGAAAGAAGATAGTCATATACACCTAGAATGGCTTGAGGGTGAGTAAATTATGGGATGATAATCATTTTTGGGTGAACTATCCCTTTAAAACTCTTTAAAAAAATGTTAGTTTCACTTTAAACTATACTAATACATTAAGAGTCTGTGTGTTTATTTATTTTTATGCTAATCTTTTTCAGCACCTCCCCCTCCTCCCTCCCGGGGCGGCCCGCCTCCCCCACCCCCTCCTCATACTTCTGGGCCCCCACCTCCCCCACCCCCATTGCGGGGACGAGGAGCCCCACCACCCCCTCCACCTTCAAGGGCACCCACAAGCGCTCCCCCTCCGCCACCTCCATCCCGGCCAAGTATGGGAGCGCCTCCACCACCACCTCCCAGCAGAGGGCATCCACCTCCCCCTCCACCTGCCCCCGCCTCCATGCCACCTCCCCCACCTCCACCACCTCCATCTGGAGGAGCCGCCCCTCCTCCGCCGCCTCCTCCACCACCTCCTCCTGGACCACCTCCACCTCCTGATATGGATGGAGGCCACAGCGAATCAACGCCCTCGCCCATGGGCGGGAAGTCCGCTTTGCTGGATCAAATCAGGGAGGGCACCCAGCTAAAGAAAGTGGAGCAAAACAACAGGCCAGTGTCGTCCACAGGACGTGACGCGCTGCTTGACCAGATTCGACAGGGCATCCAGCTCAAAACGGTGAGTGTAAACGCTTACCCATCCTGATGTGTCACACTAATCACACATTTAATAATAAACCACATAAATCATAATAATGAGCCTTTAATGCCTACATAGCCTAATCAGCGTTCAAGCGTAC
The DNA here is from genome assembly GCA_037950675.1 of Hypophthalmichthys molitrix. Classification (NCBI taxonomy): domain Eukaryota; kingdom Metazoa; phylum Chordata; class Actinopteri; order Cypriniformes; family Xenocyprididae; genus Hypophthalmichthys; species Hypophthalmichthys molitrix. Next base: position 15,244,969 of record CM075515.1, on the reverse strand, counting down.
ACAAAGCTTGCCACAGCGCACCGGCAGAAGAAATGATTATGAATGCGTCGGGGACAAACAGCAAGAAGATTGCTTTTGCATTTTAATAATTAATTGATAAACTAGTGTTTTCTGTATTATCGGCTGCAGTGATGAAGTCGACGATGCTGACTCATTATCTCCGCAGTAGTGGACGCGCCTAAATGCACGTTTCATACAGATTACATAACCAAAGAATATTTGTTTTCCACTTAATTTGGTTAATTTAGACATTTCATTTAGACATTTTGCTTTCTATAGATATACAAAAGCACAACGTTTTGTTATTTTGAGTGCACACAAATAAAAGTAGACTCTTTACCGATACAAAAGATGTATTACTCTTATTTTTATGACCAAAAATGACAGAGTATTTTAAGTGCAAGTGATCAGACCGGTTAGCTGTCATGCAGTAAGTGCTACTATTTAGCTTTCACACTCCGCACAAACACTTGAATAGCTCACATTTTTGGTTAACATAAAAGTGAGTGTCCATGTAAAGTTGCTACTACTTACATGTTTCATATGATAAGCCATATTTGAGGTGGATGGATACTATAATATGAATGTATAAATATGCACTAGCATTAAAAAGCCTGGGGTCAGTATGATTTAGGGATGCATCAATTTCGGCCACCGAAAATTATCGGATTGTTAAACACCTCTGATTGGCCATTGTGTTCACATGCTCAACAGATATGTCTGTGGTAGGCTACAGTGATCAACGCGTCAAAAGTGTCTATTTAAAACATGTTTTTGAAGTGTTGATCATTGTAGCCAATCACAGTGGCCAATCAGAGGTGTTTAAGAATCCGCTCAACAGAACTCAGAATGCTGGTATCGTCACATTTTTAAAATTTCATTACCGATTTGGTACCAAAGTCAGTACTTTTGACAGCACTACTCTCTATGCATGTGCGCTCCTCTCAGTTGCTCACGGCCCATGCGAACGCTTCACTCATGTACCGCTCATGCTCATCGTAAAAGCAAAGTCCACTCAAATAACACAAAAAATGAAATTTCTACATAGTAGTATACTTGTTTCTGTTTGCGATAGCCCTACTGTGCTGTAAGATGATGTGGGACAGGCGGACTGGGCAACGCTCTGCTCACATGCTCTAATAATAATAGCTTTGTAGGACTATACATTATTTGGATAATTAGTCAAAAAATAAAAATGTTAAATCTGATTCTGTTGCATAGAACTGAATAAAGAATAATATATTGATATTTAATGTTACTTTCAATAAAATTGTGGTTATTTTATTTTATTGGCTTTAAAGTTCAGTAGCATTAAAATTATTGAATTTCATTAAGTCTAATATTAATATTATACAAAAAAAGCAAATTTAAAATAAGAAAAAGCAGTTTTGATTTCAGTTTTCGGCCAAGTGCATCCAGAATTTTGGGTGATTTGTTCTTTTGTTGTTTTTTAACAGAAATTACTACTTTTATTGTGCAATGTATTGAATTGATCAAAAGTGACAGTAAATACATTTTATTATAATGATAAATGTTTTTCTATTCATCAAAGAATCTTAATAAAAAATACCACGGTTTCCACAAAACTGTTTTCAACATAGATAATAATAATAATGCAAAGCTTTGACATCACAGGAATAAATTACGTTCAAAAATACATTAAAATAGAAAACATTTACATTAAATTGTAATAGTATTTCACAATATTACTGTTTTTACTATATTTTTGTACAAATAAATGCAGCTTTGGTGAGCATGATACTTATATCATCTTCTATGCACAGTTATTTGCGATGGTTATGTGATTCCTCTCTTCTTGAATTTTCAGGTATCAGATAATGACTCAGGACCACCCACCCCTGCTCAGTCAGCGGGCATTGTTGGAGCTCTGATGGAGGTGATGCAGAAGAGGAGCAAAGCCATCCACTCCTCAGGTAAGTGCCTGTTTCACTCTCTCAAGTGTGTGTCGTAAACAGGCCACTCAACGGCTGCAAATTGGTTTGATTACTTGAGCTGACATACTAAAAATGCTTTAGCGTTACTTTTTAAGATGATGTGTCAAGGTAAAAGTAGTCCAACTTAAAAGATCCATTTGGTCATATACTCTTCATTCTTAAAACACAAATTCAACATTTAAATCAAAGTATTTTTAGCGTTCACTGACGTAGCATAAACGCCAGTCCATTGAGGTCCTTTTTCCATTTGGTTCACTTGAATATGAGCGTAAGTGCCGTTGTCAGTAAGAGTTATTTACGGTGGTTATGCATCTTTTTTGGGCCCTCAGATGAAGATGAGGATGACGACGATGAAGAAGACTTTGAGGATGATGACGAATGGGATGATTAATCCCCCAACACTAACCCCACCCTGTAGAGTAAATGATACTAAATTCTCACTTCCCCAAATTTTACTCTCATTCTGCTTTTTGTTTTCTTTTTTTTTTTTTTTCAAAATCGCTGTATATTTTTGTTGCCTTTTTGCTTTTTTTTTTTTTTTTTAATAATCTGTGCAATACCTCATGTAATCTGTAAAGTTTTGTCATTTATCCTCTGTAAAATAATGTCCTGGAATAACCATGTGAAGTTTTATGCCAGGATTCATGATTTGTTGACCTGAATGTTTTTGTTTCCCTGTGACTGGGGAAAGGGAGATGGACGGGACGCTTGATGTCCTTATTAATTGTTGATTAATGATTTAGATAACACTATTTTCATACCCTACTTTTTCTGTACCTTCGATTTTCTTATTCAAATCCTAGTTTAGCATTCTTAGATTTGGTAAGAGGTTCTCCTATCAGAATATGTATGTCCCCTGTATTGTTTCCCTTGTAAATGTACACCAGGCTGTTATATTGAGGCTATATATATTTTTGCACGAATAACGAAACGGAAATTCACTGCAGGATGAGAACACATTGGCTGAACACTAAATATGATTTCTGTGGTAATCACTATCAGCGTCACACTACATTGCACGTCACAAAGTAGACAGTTTTGGAGTTTTTGATTTCACTTTATTAACAAGAAAATATTATATGGTGAATTCAAACCGGCAAAGTCATGAGTACAGCTTGCTCCTGAATGTGAAAAGCCATCAATTCACAAATATATAGAATTTCCAGTCATATCAAGAGAAAATGAAAAAGAAAAAAAAAAGCACTTCACAAAGTACAGTTTAAACTTCCATTTGTTACAAGCTTTTACAGGTCAATGCTTGGACTGACAACTACATTTAAGGTAAAGGAAAAAACAACAAACCTTTGTGTACAATTAATGCTGGTTTAACAGTATTGTCTGTCTGAACTGAATTTTCTGTCCTTGTCCGTTAAGGATAGTGATGAGAAATTTGTAAAATTGACATTAAATCTTACAAAAGGGTTGGAATGTGGAATGAAAACACTAAATTCTATACTTAAATAAATGGTAATATTTACAATCCTGAGATGCAGTGCTTTTCTTTTTAGTAATTTAAATTTTTACAATGAATGTAGATTTTAACCTGTTCCTACCTTTTTTCTTTGGCTGAATGTAAAGAAATGTTGGTGTAAAGAAATTACATATAAATATTCAAATTTAATGACAGATAAGAGAACAAAAGGTTTAATTTGTGTTATTTGTTAAACAGATTCATTTTATCAGAGCGGTTTTGTTCCTTAGGAATGATGATTGGTGACCTGCAAAAAAAAAAAAAGAAAAGAAAACGCTGGTCAGTGGTTCCTTTAAAGGGTTAGTTCACCCAAAAATGAAAATTCTGTCATTAATTACTCAGCCTCATGTCGTTCCACACCCGCAAGACCTTCGTTCATCTTCAGAACACAAATTAAAATATTTTTGATAAAATCCGATGGTTCAGTGAGGCCTGCATTGCCAGCAAGACAATTAACCTTTTCAAAAGACGTATTTAAAACAGTTCATGTGACTACAGTGGTTCAACCTTAATGCTATGAAGCGACGAGAATACTTTTTGTGCACCAAAAAAAAACAAATAATGACTTTAATCAACTATATCTAGTGATGGGCGATTTCAAAAAGCTTTACGAATCTTTTGTTTCACATCAATGGTTTGGTGCCAAAGTCACGTGATTTCAGTAAACGAGGCTTTGTTACATCATAAGTGTTCCGAAATTTCAATGGTTCACCTCTGGGGGCGTGACTTTGGCAGTTTGATATGTACCCCGAACCACTGATTCGAAACAAAAGATTCATAAAGTTTCGAAGCTTCATGAAGCAGGGGTTTGGTGCACAAAAAAGTATTCTCGTCGCTTCATAACATTAAGATTGAACCACTGTAGTCACATGAACTGTTTTAAATATGTCTTTAGTAGCTTTCTGGGCATTGAAAGTGTTAATTATCTTGCTGGCAATGCAGGCCTTACTGAGCCGTCAGATTTGATCAAAAATATCTTCATTATATCTTTGTTACAAAAGATGAATGAAGGTCTTACGGGTGTGGAATGACATGAGGGTGAGTAATCAGTGACAGAATTTTCATTTTTGGGTGAACTAACCCTTTAACTTCACAATTACAAAAAATATTGTCATGAAAACCATCCATATCTGAGTAATTTATGGCATATACATCGAGTAAAAGCTGCAAAGGGTACTAATAATGTCTAGTTCCCCTAAAAATAAGTGTTGTCGTCATATACTCATCCTCACATTGTTCCAAACTTGTATGTGTTTTTCTTCCGTGGAACACACTATAGACTTTTTTTGTGAAGTCATACAGGTATGAAATGGCATGAGGGTGAGTAGATGACAGAATTTTACTGTCCCTTTAAGATCCTAATTTACTTTCATTGAGAACTAGAAATGAGCACTTGTTTTGAAACCCTCAAATAGCATGTTTTTGACCAGATTGTAATGTACATTAAAACTAGAATTTACATACTGATAGAAGTATTTTCCACTGCCTGATCTCAACCAGGACAAACACTGAATGAATGAATCATTTAATTCTTTGTATAAAAAGGTAATTATTGCTTGCAATCAATTTCCAAGATACCTGATTTGGCAGGGTTGGTGTTCACCAAACTCTTAACTTGGAAGTTCATATTCTGTCCAGCAATATTGAAAATTTGGGTACTGTGTTTTTAAGGCTTGGCTACTCTATGTCCTGGACAAATGTTAAACATCTTACCCTTCGTAGTGTACCAATGCTGCTGCCACGAATGGCTGCCAATAGATCATCACGAGTTGACCCCTGGGTGCCTCCCAGATTATTTCTGTCATCTTTTCTTCTCAAAGGTAGTATTTTTTCATCTTGAAGAATGTTCTTGCCATGTTTGTTTCCTGTGAGTTTGTGTCCTTTATTTGCATTAGCCTGGTTTCGATCCACACTAATTATTGCCATTTCTGCTTGTTGCTTGACCATTTCAGCAGTTTTCCTAGTTGGAACGTTCTTCACACCATTTGGTTGACTGTGAGGTTGTTGTGGTAAATGAGAAGAGACCAAGTTCTGCTTAACTAGTATAGTGTCCTTGTCTGTTGAAATATGGAATTGAAATGACTGCGTATTGTCCATAGTGTCCCATGTCTTTGATTGTTCTTCACTTCTTTCCAAATGGTCTTGCTCTTTCCTTTGCTGTAGCCGCTTTTGCCTCTGGCGGTCCTGGTTGCGGGTTAAAATACCAGTTGCACTCATCCTTGGGCCAGGTAAGTCAAAGTGGTATCCCAATTTCAGCAGGGTGGTGTTATCCCTCAACAATTTCACCATCTCCATCTCCACTTGGCCTCCACAGATATGCCGCTGGTTGTGGAATCGGAGCTCCACCAGTGTGGTGTTGTACTGAAGTGACCCAATCAAAGCCAGGATACCTTTGCCCGAAATAAAGTTGGACTCAACATTAAGGTTGGTGATGCTGCAGTTCTTCTCCAGCATTTTGGCCAAGGCCAAAGCTACTTGGTCATCCGCATGGGTGTTGGCAATGCTGAAAACCTCAACGTGAGTGTTTGAGATTAAGGCATTAGCAAAACTCACTAAAACGCCTTGGGATATGTTCTCGATGTTGTTTAGGTTGACTTCGCTCAATGAGGTGTCGTTACTCAAGATGTTCTCCAAGGTCTTGTCAATATCAGTTGGGTTACCACTTGGCCTATCTGGAGAATGGTGGAGGGCACCTTTATGGATGCCATTAGGTTTTCGACCACTAATGCCATTCCTCTTGCAATCTAAGTCCACAAAATTCCAATTGCTTGACCTAACTTCTTTCTCCCCATCATCCCCCTTTCTAAACCCCCTATTTTGTTGTTCTCCCTCCTCTTCATTATCCTCAGGCTCTTCACTGCCACATTCCTGTTCGCTCTTATCTGTCTGGCACTCATCCATGCTGTCCTGTGTGTCACCATAGAAAGGAAAACAAGGTTGAGCTCTGGCATACCTCAAGCAATGAGTCTTAATTAAGAAAGATGATCACCAGCTGAGACAACTGCACAGGCAATAGCTATGTTCTATGGAGGCAATGTTGCAGTTTTAGGTACTCTCATTAAAGAAACTGAAATTAATTAGAATGTTTTATGGCAGTGTTATTTCTATATATGAAATTATGAAATGATCATTGAGTGTTCTTAAACTATCCCACATATCACCAAGGGGTGAGCTACACTCAGGAGCTAATTTTAACAGTCCTGACTTAAAGGATTAGTTCACTTTAAAATGAAAATTACCACATGATTTACTCGCCCTCAAGCCATCCTAGGTGTATATGGCTTTCTTCTTTCAGATGAATACAGTCGGAGTTATATTAATAATCACCCTGATGCTCCCAAGCTTTATAATGGCAGTGCATGGAAACCACCTGTTTTAAGCTCAAATAAGTGCATCCATCCATCATAAACATACTCCACACAGCTCTGGAGGGTTAATAAAGGCCTTCTGAAGTGAAGCGATGCATTTGTGTAAGGAAAATATCCATATTTAACACATTTTAAAGTAAAATAACCAGCTTTCGGCCAAACAGCCATATGGATTCTACTTGCGTCTAAAGCATAACTTATGCAACGTATTACTGTACGACATGACGTACTACGCTACTTCCTACATTATATTTCGTTTAAGTTAGGTATTCGTCTGAAAGAAGAAATTTATATACACCTAGGATGGCTTGAGGGTGAGTAAATCATGGGGTAATTTTCATTTTAAAGTGAACTAATCCTTTAACCATACCCCTAATTCAGGGATGTCCAATCCTGCTCCTTGAAGGCACCTTCCTGTAGAGTTTTTATTCCCCTTCAACCTTAATTAAATATACCTGAACTACATAATGAATGTCTTCAGGAGTACTAGTAACTTCTGGGTAGGTGTATTGGGGCAGGTTGGAACTAAACTCTGTGGGAAGGTGACCGTTCAGGAGCAGAATTTAGGATACGCTTGCCCTCAATAGACTGCTCACACATACTTTTAGATTTAATTCATAAAGGGGAAAAAAGGAATTCTCAATCCCTTTAAGAAGCTGCAGATTTTCTCGTCCCCAAGCTGGGACCTGCTTGTGGAGACCTCCCAAAGATATGGGACTACTTGAGTTCCCATAAAGAAAGCCTATCTTGACTCCCCTGACAGATATAGCCATCATTTTTGTTGTTTTGTGGATACGAATACACTCTCAGAATACCTCAAATACTACCTTTAGGGGTGTGCAACTTGTCACTTGGTCAGTACTCTACAAACACCCTACTGACCAAACATTAAAAAATGTTATTTAACTGGTACCTCAAAGTTTAAACATATTACTCAATTGCTGCATTCAGACCCTACCTCTAGCAATCTGTGAGTCTCATCCTCCCAGTACTTCAGCAGAGCCTCTCGGCAAAAAGTGCCTGTTGGCCGCTTGGCCGTCTGGTTCTCCTGCCTTAGCCCAGTCGGGATGTTCTCATCAGGTTCCATTTCAGCCATAACCTTCTCCAGCTCCTGGAGCTCCTCACTGGTCAGGGAGGCCAGAAGTTCATCTTCATCTATGTCCTCATACTTGCCAAGCTCTTTTCGGTACCCAAAGTTGCTCATACTTGTAAAACTGTTTCCTTTGTGTGCATGAACCCTTACTCTGCCTTCGTCAATACTTGTACGTGGGATTAGTACCCTGCACAGGCTTGTGTTAGATGCACTTTGTCTAATCTGAGAAGCTGGTGGAGGAACTTAAGGGGAGGAGGGTGCAGAACGTATCTGCATATGATGGTGTCTCCCCATGGGGACACCAAGATTAGCTTGCAAGAAGAATGTGAGTTCATTTTGTAGTGGTGAGACCTGTCAGCAACTGTTGGCCAAAAACGACATTGGAACTGCCCCCTAGGGAGATGACTAAAACTAATCTAATTTGTGTTAAGTACCCATTAATGCCAATGGTTTTGAAGTTAAATGTTAGATAAGCACATACAGGTGTGGTGTCCAAATACTTTGGTCTCCATATTATATATATCCATATAATGTTTGACATTCTTGTTTTGGCAAAAATCACATTTGAATTGACATTTTTTTTGTTCTGAGGCATTTTCATATGTACAAATAAATCTGATTTTTAGTGTTTTTTAAATCAATCCAACCTGTCTTTCACCCCAGTTGCGCATACTATTTAACCACATTTTTTTTAAACAATTATAGAATTTAAAGTTACTATACGTCTAAGTCTTTTTAAGTCCAAAGGTCTGATTTGATATAATAAAGAACTGATTTCATTATGACAAACATGCCAAGGAGGGCTAGGAGTTTAGGAGGTCAGTTTAGGAGATTTGCCACATTAGATCAGTATCTGATGCTGTCCATATATAAAAGGTCTGGTGAACACTGTAGTTGTGGTGTAAACACATACTTTCTTATAGACTGGACTTATATTCTGCTACCTTTTATGCTCTGCTCATTCTCCAAAGCAGCTCTGCAGACACCACTGGAGCTTTAGAATCGATATTACCTATTTGTGCAGTAAGTACCTTCCCTGATTCTCTTAAAAAAAATTAACTGATTTCTAGAAAGTTACCATTATGCAATGTTGAGACTTTTTGATTAGTAACCAGTCATGGCAAAGTAAACTAGACAGTTCAGGACATCCGGAACCAAAGCTAATTTAATATGTGTATTACCTAACTAACAAGACTCAAGCATTGCACTGTCATGGTTTGCTTACATTTTTCAAGTTATCACAACCATCTCTGTCAGATAAAATTATCAGATGTACTTGAGCAGGCACAGATAAGTATACAGTAAACTACAAATACGTCAAATGTTTGTGACAGTTTATCACAAGGTTAGGTGGTGAGATTGTGATAATACATAAGTCAAAGGTTTCTCCTTGACAGGTTACCGAACATGCTTGTTGATGTTAAAAGGGCATAAAGCTATAAATAGGTATGACCTGCTTTAGTTACTTCAATTGTGATAATGCAGGTCATTCTAGAACCACAGTTTAGCAGTGCTGAAGTGTGACATGTATTCACATGGTCTGTCATAGACAATAAACACCACTAAAAGTTAAAAAGAAAACAAATGGAACATCTTGATTATACACTTGTATGTGGCGCTAAGTGGAAAGCAGTCTGAATTCATAGAACAGGCATCAACTCTTTTATTTTTATCTGATATAAACATGTGTTTGTCAAGTTAGAACATTATTTTATTGCACAAATAGCACCAAGACATTACTTTGGAGGCAAAGTCCTTTTGAAGTGGTGCAAAATTCACATTGTAGTGTTCAATGTGAAACACTTAACATTCACACTTTTAAGTGTTTTGAACTCATGATGGACAACTAGCAAAACCTCTGGTCGTGTCAACCTCGTGTTAATTTCTGAATAAAACTTAAAAGTGCTTCCTCCTTATCATGTCCCTTGAGAAGAGTCACTCCTGACATATGATTTTTCCATACAAATCATATTCTTTGTACATCAAGTAGCTTTTTAGTCCTGGTGGGAAAGGACCAGAGTTTATGAATTTTGGGTTGCCCAGCCTTCGTGGGGTCATCTCTCTCCTGATGACTAGTCTGCATAGATGTTGCAGTGAACGAGGACTCCCTGGGGAAGTCATACATCCATGAGAAAACATGTTTTAATTACTGTAAGTTTATATTTTATCTAATGCTATGACATTCATATTTTTGTAAATGTAGCTTAAGTGTCCATGCTAAAACTATTTATGCTAGTACTCACCCAACATTTCTGAAATTTCAGCCCACTCTTTATGCCTCTTTAGAACCATTTTCAGCTTGGAGCAAATGGGAACATGATTGACATAGTCGAGGAGAACCCGCACAGCTCTTCCAGAGAACTGCACTAGCCAAGAGACGCTGATGAAATCACAAAACTGCATGCAACAGAAGATGGAGACAGAAGTAAAGATACATAGGCCACATATACAGATGAAAACAAATCTCCGACAGAGGTAAGTTAGCTTAAAATATATCAGATCTGTTCCAAAACCTAGTGAATTACCTTGCTTATGTAGGTGATAGTCTGTATGTCACACAACTAGGGATCCTAGTTTATGGAAGATGATTGATTTTAACTGTTTGCCATTAGCATGTTGTTAAAGCCCCAATAATCTTAAGTAGTATAAAAATACAAATATTCATGGGTTTCAGGCACGTGACTTTTTTGCTACGGTCGCCATTTTTAGGACCTACGCGTAGCATCTCCTCGGTGATCGGAAAGATGTCACACACTAAAATAGCACTCCTCACCACTGACGAAAAGCAACGGTATTTAAAGAAATTAGACACTTTAGGATTAGACTCTTATTTACTATCAAGCAAACTGCTGACTCCATTAAAGTCTGGTAAAAACTTGCAGAATTTTACGTTTGCTGACATTTACATCATCTCATACACCGGTGAAGCTCTGAAGGCATTTAAAAGCATGTGCTTTTAAAGACTACCGCTACTTCACCTCAGGACGGGTTAATGATATTAACTTTACACGAATAACAAGTATCTTTGAATGGAATTGTCAATGATGTCGGTAAAGCACATCTCTTGTATTGTCAGTTACATTACTTGCATGAAATAAAGCTCTCACTACCATTCACGACCCTCAAAAATATCGACATATCAACAATAAACCATGAAAACACATGGGATCAAGCACTTGCAACAGAACACATTTTATATTATTATTTTACATTTGAGTATTTTATTTATTTCTGAAGAACTCTTTAATATATGTTCATTCTGAACCAGCAATAACTTTTTTGACAATTCTGCAGCTGTTACCTGGATGGGATGAATTTTTACTAACATTTACTTAAATTAGGACTACATTATTATGTAATTTTTTTTGTCCCCTTTTTATGTAAATAATTTAGAACTTTAAGTGTCATCAATTGTATATGACAGATAGGATTATTTATTATGCATGTATATGATTAATATAAATGATAAATCAATAACATTAATTAATCTATCTACCAATGTCTAAAAATATAATGATTGATTATCTGTCTAGCTCGGATAGTGTATGGAATATTATATTAATAGATTATCCAAATTTTATAAGCATTTGTCTGCCACCACATGCTGCTTTAACAGTGCAGTTTGCCTTGCGTTCATCATCTTTACCCAAGTAATAACTTTTTCCCCATTTTCCACAAAAGACGAACGTGAGCTCGACTTTTTTTTACTTATTAAGCGCGCAGGTTTATGGTGTATGTTCTCAAGACTCTGTCGCTATGGACACCAAAGACGCTTAAAAGCAATCCCGCGCAAATGTGAGCTTCTCTGCTATTTCTTGTGAAATTTATTTCATTATTATTGCTATTGGCATTTTCCACACAGCAAAGTGCCTGTTTGTTTATTCAAGTATCTGTGGGTCTACGTAAAATACGGGACAAATCGCATCCTGTATTGATTTGATAGCCTACAGGACGCATCATTTAACCTTTAAATCCCCTATTTTACAGGACGGGTGGCATTGTGGCAACCCTTCGATAGCAGCAATCCATGCTCAGGGTTTGTGGGGATATTGTAAAATGTTAAATCCATTTCTTTGTGATCAGCCCATAGCAGATATATGGCATGTTGCAATTCGGTCCTACAAATGGCGTCCGCACCAATGTGTGACGTCATATAAAACCCATGAATTAGAAAAATTTGGAATGCTTTACATAGAAATCAACTCATAAAGTGTGCAGGAGATTTGACTCAATTGATTTCAATAGAGTTTGCTATTAGCATGTTGCTAAGCTAATGTCACAATCTTAAGTAGCTTAAAAATACAAATATTGAGTGAAATATTGAGTCTATTTTAAATAGATTGAGACCCTGTTTACACTAGTTTTCGACCCTTGAAAACGGAGACTTTCGAAAACGCTGCAGAGACTGTTTTAGTTTGAAAACGCCAGGGTTGCGTTTCAGTGTAGATGAACCAAAACTGAGATTTTGCTCTTTGCTGGCTTTGTTGTCATTTTTAGCAAACATTGTGCAGTTAAACTCTGCTTTTTGTAATACTGCAGCTACCTACATGCACGAGACAACAGTTTACACTTGTACGCGCATGCCCAGTGTGCATGAACGGTCATGTGACATGCGTTTTTGGGTCGTGTAGTGTAGCTAGTGTAAACGAGGCCTGAAATGTTTTTATTGATACTTTCAAGAATTCAATGAATAGACACTTCTCTCATTTTGTCCACCATCTTGGGTTGATTTTAACTGTTCTACTTTTGGAACAAACATTTGGAGTGTGTATACATTGGCAACTTGCTAGGTTTTGGAACAGAAACATTAGTGGTGAACTTACTGGAATCTTCTCACTGGGGTGTTCTGAGGAGTGACCCCATGTTGCATCATGAGGACAACAGAAGCATTTTTCTGCATCATAACCACCATTTAACAGCAGTCGCATCATCATCTCATCCCTCAGGCAGTATTGTAAGGCAGTGGGAAACACTGTGTCATTGACCTCTGTGAAGTAACAGTTCACATCTGCTTGGCTGGCTAGGAGAATCCTGACAATCTCATACCTCCCAGCTCTTACCGCCACTAGAAGGCAGTGCAGAGGATCCAGGTCCGTTTTGGCTCCAGCATTTACCAGCAACTCAGTACCAGTCACATCTCCATTGGAAACCGCAAAGTACAAGGCAGTCTTTCGCATGTCCCCATATATCTCCGAAATATGCGTGTCTAGAAGAGCATTAACATCAAAACCTTTGTTTACCAGGAGCTCCAGACATCGGACATGGCCTCCATCTGCAGCTGCATGAATTGGGCTCTGGCCTGAGAGACGGAGCGCTCTCTTGGTGGTTATTGGGATTAACATTCTCAAGGCGCTGGAAATAGATTGTACAACTAGATTTTAACATTTTCTAAAGAAAAATAGAATGGTTGGACAGTTACTCATCATTAATACATAGGGTTAATGCAGGGGTTCTCAATTCTGGCCCTCAAGATACACTTTCCTGCAGAGCTTATGCTGCGTTCCAGGCAACCCGTAACCCGTGTTTTTCCAACCTTCTACCAGTGAAAGTGCACTGGAACGGCAGTCAAACCCGTGACTTCGCACCCATGACTTGTACTGACGTCACATAGCCCGCGAAACAACGATGGCAGCCCCTACGGATGCTGTGTTTATGCAAGTGCACGGTAAAATAAAAGGTATAACAGCTTCTCTTGTCTTATGCGCCATTTTTCCTCCTCCGTTTCCCTCAAATAAGCAAGGAGTAAGCACCTTTGGCGATAGAAATAATTGTAAATGAGCATAAGCCCCGTACGGTCCGCCATGTTTGTTTGTTTACACTCAAGCAGTTTAGCGTGACTTGCCTGGAACGCTACTAGGCGTGTGACGGTGGCAAATTTTTACTACCACGGTGGGAACCACCAACAACCGCCGGTGTTGCGGTAGTGGGGTCCGGGTTGGTTATTAATATATTTATATTTTTATAAGAGGTTGCGTTAGACTTCGGCTTCATTTTGATGGACAGGATCTTAAAAAAAAATCCGTCATAATCAATTATTGTCCGTCATTTTAATTTTATATTTTAATGATAAGACATTTAATAGCTTCGTCCACATTTTCATTTTTATTCACGAATTTACAGGATAAGCAAATAGGCATAGGCTATGCATTTATTTATATTATGAAAAGAAAGTTGATCAAAGACTGCGTCACTTCATCTTGAACACTTGTCGAGGATCGTGAGTGAATGCGATCATCCTTTCCTCTTTACTACTGTAGGCTACAGAACGAAATAAACATGAATGAAAATTTAAAAAAATATGTTGAAAGATACAGTAGCTTACCTAAATCTGTATCACATCAGTTCAATCAGTGTTGCAAACAATGTCACGTAACATTATACTTCAGAAAAGCCAGTCGTTGACCATAGTCAGCAAGAAAAATAACAAAACGAACCATTTAAAACAAAACGAACTGGATTAGATACTTAATTATTAAAGTAATTATAAGTATTATAACTTTATTATTATAAAATGGACTTAAACTGGGTGCTCGCCTGTGTGTGTCGTTTTCATTTTATTCTGGAGACTGAACTCGTGCTCTGCAGACACACTGGAGCGCACTCACCACCAACTGGACAGCGGTGGGAATTACGGTTACAAGCAACATCAGCCTCAGTAGCTAATCTGTCAAAATGATGGACGGGCTGCAGATTTTTTCCGTCATTGCTAAAAAATTCCGTCAATGACGGAAAATATTCGGTTAACGCGACCTTTGAAATTTATATATATATATGTATATATATATATATATATATATATATATATATATACAGGGCTTGACATGAACTTTTTTGCTCACCAGCCACTGTGGCTAGTGGTTTTTCAAAGTTACTAGCCACTCAGCATTTTCACTAGCCACAATTTTGCTGTTGGGAAATTGTATTTTATGTGATTAAAGTTGACTTTGGCATGCTAAAATTACTTGATTTTGAGTCATTTTACTTGATTAGCTAGATTTAAAACCCTTTCAAACTTTCAAATGCAAATACACCACCTAAATCAAGACTTACATGGTATATCAGCTGGTATGTAGGGGTGGGTAAAATGACCACAATATGATAAATTTTATAATCGTAGCCTATAAGTTATTTTTGTTAGGCTATATAAAAAGAACAAAGAAGCAAATTACAAATACAATAGTAAATTAAACAGCCTAAACTCTTTTTTCAGATACAGTAAGTTTATTTAACATTTATTTAACATCTTCTGTTGTTTGATTAACATACAGATAATGACATACAGATATTTAATTGGGCTGCTGAATGCATGGACGTAATATACTGACACATATCCAGTTTTTACCCACCTGTTTACGTCCACTTAAGCCATAACCGACTGTATTCACGCAAGATACTCCACACGATGGACATTTTGTGTGTGCGTGTATTTGACTATTCAGGCGCAAGGAGAACTGATCGCGCGCGACAGAAAGAAAGAGAGCGCACGCGAGAGAGCGCTTCTGTTGTGTGTCATTCAGCGCGATTCCGCCGATCCCACCTTCACCAACTGCAAGTTAATCGATAACAAATTGTGATCAGATTGTAATTTTGTGCTACGACGAGCTTAGCTACCTTTCATTTGACTGTAGGCTGAAATTATATTCAACCCGCCAAAGTGGCTAGTGGGAGTGTCTGTCTTACCCGCCACAGCTGAAATCTACCCGCATTTGGCGGGTTGGCGGGTGTTAATGTCAAGCCCTGTGTGTGTGTGTGTGTGTGTGTGTGTGTATATATATATATATATATATATATATATATATATATATATATATATATATACATATATATATACATATATATATATATACGTCACACTACCGCCGGTGTCACTCCACGACCGCCGTGGTGCGGTCGTCATGCCTACCGTCACAGCCCTAAACGCTACAAAGTCGTGAGTCGTGGTTTGAAGTTGTGACTTACGGGCTCAAAAACCTGCCTGGAACGCAGCATTAGCCCAACCCAAACAAACACACCTGAACAATCTAATCAAGGTCTTCAGGATTACTAAAAAGTTACAGGTATTTGAGTTTGATCAGGGTTGGAGCTAAACTTTGCAGGAAAGTGGATCTCGATGACCAGAGCTAAGGTGTTTATTCAAAACCTCTAGTGGTGAGCAGTAGCGTATACAGTGAAATGAATTCTGATTAGATTTGTTGTCTCCAGACAAACCTTTCAATGCTAGTCCTAGTCGACTTCCAATTCCAAAAGTCCAATATAACTTTAGCTCGAGATCCGGGGTGAAAAAACTAACAAAGGAATAGCATATTTCTTTGAACTTACAGGTAATGGCCTTTGTATGCTGCACGGTGGATTGGAAGTTGCATGGAAAGACTAGCGACATTAGGATCTGCCCCATGTTGAAGTAAAAGCTCAATGCAGTCAGGATTGCCAGAACCAGCAGCGTCATATAGCACACTATCTCCATTTGGTGCCTGAGCATTTACATCTCCACCTGTTGGTGCGGAGGACATCAGTCTGTTTTGGTTTAAGGTACATATAGGTATAATGATGAAACTACATTCTTTCTTTGTGAATATCCACTAACATCCTCTGTTTTTGTACTGGAAATATAAGTATTACCATAGTGAATAAGGATGTCCAGCGCTTCTGCTTGTGCATACTCTGCGGCAATCCCCATGGGCGTCACTCCATGCTCGTCTGTCTCCGAGACGTTTCCTCCATGTTGCAGCAGGAGCGTAAGGATGTCGGTACAACCCACCTTGGCTGCCTCATGAATGGCCGTCCACTTTTTTGGGTAGATTTGGTTCACCGATGCTCCTCGTGATATAAGTGTAAAGGCGATTTCAAATGAATCTGTTCGTACAGCTCCAAAACAAAACACCAGAACTTATTACAAAGCCACTAAAGACAATAAAAATTGCAAATGAAAACCTACCCAATAATAAAGGAGATTCATTTTTGCTGTTGATCCTATTAGGTGAAGCTCCGTGCTCAAGCAGAGTCCTAACAATCTCCACCAGCCCAGCTTGAGTCGCCAAAATCAGTGGTGTCTCTCCATCTGCAGTTTCCTCCTCTAAACTCAACCTGTAAGAACCTTTCCACCAAACCACTGAGTATATGAATATGTCTGACTTGAAACAGTCTTTTTTTGTTAATTCAGGAACGTCATTGCCAATGAGTTGCTGAATCATTAACTCAAATGATTTGTTCAAAAACCACTCATAAGTCACGAAACAAGTGACTTATGAGTGAGTCATTGAATCATTTACTCAACCAATTCAGGCTACGTCAACACTAATCCAGATACATTTAAAAACGCATCTTTTTTCTCTAGGTTTTTCCCTTCCATCCACACCGAGTCAGCATTTTTTTTCCTGTGAAAACTGATCTTTTTGTTGATGCTCTCCCAAGTAGATAAATCTGAAAAATCTGTTTTCATGTTTTAGTGTGAACTGTAAAAATTGAGGTATCTGTAGGTACCCAGTAAGTGCCTGCTAAGTGCTGTTTACTTCCACAGTGTTGCTAAAGATAAATGTTACTTTGTATGAATCTTCATATTATGTTCCTGCAAAGATGATAGAAAAATACTTTTACTTCCTGTAAATATTTAAAAATACAAATACATTTTATTTTCTTCCTTTTGCAAAACATGAGCCATTTGCATTTTAGACCATACTTGCGATGGCGATTCAGTGCAACCTAGACGCACCAGAAAGTGGTGGGATATTTTAATAAAATGATTGTGCCAGAAGAGTAACGTAATTTTTTTTCTGGTGAAAGAAATGCATAAATGAAGAAAGACAAAATATTAAATGTCATGGATTTATATTTACTGAGTAATCCAATATTTTCAAGAGGGGGGTCAAAATGACCATTTTCACCTGAGATTTGGAGCCAAATTTCAGGGGGGTAAAAATTACTTTTGAAAGATGACAGAATCATTATTGTATTTTTACACAGAGATTGGTAGGTCTGTTAATAAAATCTGTTGACTTTGTCACCGTTGGCATATTATGCAACAGACTGCAAGGTCAAAAATGGGAAAAAGCACTTCTTGTGTTTTTGCCTGAAGTTTGCGTGCCTGTAACTCAAAAAGTATTAAAGATTCTGGTTCTTAAACTTTTCTTATGGTATCTTAATTTTTAATGCCCGATATGGTTCATTTCCAGAGATATGGGGATCTCATTGTGGCTCCATGAGTAAATTGATCAATTGTACATATTTTCAGTGGTCAAAAACCAAATGCGGGTCACCTTGCATACAGCTGATACTTTTTTCTTTTGAAGAGAAATATCTGAAAAACAAATAATGTTGAAATTAGAAATGTATCTCATTTTTTTGTATCAGCATAATTGCGTATAAGGTACCTTAGTGCCATAAATATTTTTTTCTCAAAGTTTGCGTGCCTGTAACTCTACAATTGTTAAAGATATCTTTAAAAAAGTATTCTTTTCTTTTGTATGTTGTATGTTGTTTTGATAGAGGGAAACGATACATTTCTAGTTTCAATATTATTTGTTCTTCAGACATTCTTCTTTAAACACAAGTATCAGCTGTTTGAAAAGTTGCCAACATTTGGTTTTTGTCCATTAAAAATGGGTAAATTTCAACAAATTGAACATAGTCACATTGTGATCCCCATATACACTACCAGTCAAAAGTTTGGAATCGGTAAGATTTTTAATGTTTTTAAAAGAAGTTTCGTCTGCTCACCAAGGCTGCATTTATTTAATTAAAAATACAGTAAAAACAGTAATATTGTGAAATATTATTACAATTTAAAATAACTGTTTTCTGTTTGAATATATTTTATAAAGTAATTTATTCCTGTGATCTAAGCTGAATTTTCAGCATCATTACTCCAGTCTTCAGTGTCACATGATCCTTCAGAAATCATTCTAATATGCTGATTTGATGCTCAAGAAACATTTATGATTATTATCAATGTTGAAAACAGTTGTGTACTTTTTTTTTTTTTCAGGATTCCTTGATGAATAGAAAGTTCAAAAGAACAGTATTTATCTGAAATACAAAGCTTTTGTAACATTATACACTACCGTTCAAAAGTTTGGGGTCAGTAAGAATTTTTATATTTATTTTTTTGAAAAGAAATGAAAGAAAGAAATACTTTAATTCAGCAAGGATGCATTAACTCGATCAAAAGTGACAGTAAAGACATTTATAATGTTACAAAAGATTATATTTCAAATAAATGCTGTTCTTTTGAACTTTCTATTCATCAAAGAATCCTAAAAAAGAAATATTGTACACAAATATTTTGTACAATTGTACACAATAAATGTTTCTTGAGCAGCAGATCATCATATTAGAATGATTTCTGAAGGATCATGTGACACTGAAGACTGGAGTAATGATGCTGAAAATTCAGCTTTGATCACAGGAATAAATTCCTTTATAAAATATATTCAAACAGTAAACATTTATTTTAAATTGGAATAATATTTCACAATATTACTGTTTTTACTGTATTTTTAATGAAATAAATGCAGCCTTGGTGAGCAGACAAAACTTCTTTTAAAAACATTAAAAATCTTACCGTGTCCAAACTTTTGATTGGTAGTGTATATGTGATTTGAACCATATAGGGCCTTAAAAATTAAGATTTCAAAAGATATGATTATTAAGAATGAGAATCTAGAATGATTTTAAGATATCTTTAATACTCTTAGAGTTACAGGCACACAAACATTATTTGTTCTTCAGATATTCCTGTTAAAAAAGAAAAAAAGTATCAGCTATATGCAAAGTTTTTGACCACTGAAAATGTACAATTGACAAATTTACTCATGGAGCCACATTAAGATCCCCATTTCTCTGGAAATGAACCAGGTTGGGTCTTAAAAATTAAGATACTAAAAGAAAAGTTTGTTAAGAACCAGAATCTAAAAGGATATTAAGATATCTTTAATACTTACAGGCACGCAAACGTGGGGCAAAAAACACAAGAAGTGCTTTTTTCCCATTTTTAAATGGTCACCGTTGGCATTTAATGAAACAAAGATTGCTAAAGTCAACAGATTTTACTAATAGACCTACCAATCTCTGTGTAAAAATAAAATAATGTTGATGCCATCTTTCTAAAGTAATTTTTACCCCCCTTGTAGTTTGGCTCCAAATCTCAGGTGAAAATTGTCATTTTGACCCTCCTCTACAAAATATTGGTTTACTCAGTAAATATACATCTGTGACATTTAATATTTTGGCTTTCATCACTATTTATATTTGTTTTTCTTCAGAAAAAATATTAACAAAATCAAAAATTTGAGCCGGGGAAGTTTCTGAAATTTGGTTTATTTGACACAAAATGACCCTAAAGTGTGAATGGAAATCATTTTGAAAAGAAAATTCTATTTTTAAATGTATATGAATTAATGTAGACACATCCAAGACATGCAACGGTTGATTCTGTGGCTTTGTTTGGAAATATTTTCACTGCAAATCAAAAATGATCAGAGTAACTTGTGACATTATGTCTAAAATTTAAGTTACACAAAATAGATGGTTACACTTTATTTTACAGTGCCGTAGTTACATTGTAATTACTCAAATAAGTACTGAGTACTATTAATTAACTACATGTAGTTACTATAGAGTTACAGGTAGGGTTAGGGTACTTGTAATTATGCATAATTTACTGTATAGTAAGTACATGTAGTAACGTGTAACTACGGCACTGTAAAATAAATTGTTACCAAATAGATTTTTTATTTTGTTTAAAATAAAATGTTGTATAAAAGCACACTTCCTTTTGAAAACTACAGCAGTGGACTTTGTACTCTAGCTCACCATAAAGTACCATCTCCAGCACCTGCACAGACTGCTGGACAGCAGCCCTATGAATTGGGTACCACCCCTTGGTATCCATCTCAGTGAATGCAGCAGGATAATCTGACAGCTCCTGCAGAGCAAAGAGATCTCCTGTGGGGCCAGATGAAATGATCTTTCACTTAGAAACGTATATAATTATCTTCATTTAACAATGCAGTTCACCCAAATGGAAAATACAGTGAATAAGTGAATACAGAAAATAAGTGAATTGTTTTATTGAACCGAATTGATTTACAGCAAGCATAAAATCTTTCACCTCGGTATATTGCATCCAAGATCTTTTGATGTTCCACACTGGATATATTTGCAGGATAGAAAAAGTAGTTGGTAATAACAATGTTTTCTAAGATGTTTGCTTTATTTCAAGATTCCAAAAGGCAACTTCTTATGTGAACATCACACCTTCCAAGGGAGGCGATGTCTTTACATGATTCCTGAATGCTCAGTTGGATTGCAGCTTCAAGAAGCTCATCTTCCTCTTCTAGGTCATCTGATAGATCCATTTTCCTGGAGGTACATAAAAGATTTTACACAAGCAATAGAATGATTTTACTCGCGTTGTTCTGGTTATATATTATAAGAGTCATCTTTGATGTCAAGTAAAAAAGAAGTTCTCAGAATGCTTTCATATGACACTTTAGCTATATAATAGAAAGGTTGAGGTGACCAGACAGTTTCCAGAAAGATGTTTCTGCTGTAGTTAAAAGGAATTCAGTTCATCTGTCTTTTTCACGGGACTTGTTTTCACAGAAACATTTACATTTTTACAGTTCTCACAGGCAGACTTCAACATTTATAACTTTGCGTTAGTTTCAAAGAAATGCTGAACTAGGGCATGCACAACCGCCACTTTGTCCGCCACTTCCAATGAATCATTCACGCTTCACCGAACAGTAAACAAAGGCTCTAATCTCACCTTGTGAAATAAGAGTTCCAGTGAAATCACGCGTCTCGCTCACTGCTGTGCCAGTACTTCAGCTGCACCCAATCTGAACTTGACTGCCCCCCTTTCCAGGCCCAAAACAGCAACAGACATGCATCTAAATTTGGCGTTCACCTGCTCTGGTCTTTGCCATACACACCATTAAAGTCAAATGACAAATGACCACATGTTCACTTGAAATATTTTTAATAACAGGTGCAAATAAGCACTTGTTAATAATTTACAGAATAACCTTTTTTTCACTTTAATACACCAAATACCAATTATGACAATTCAGCCGATTTTCAACTTCTGCATACAGTCTTCAGGCAATTTTTACAGCCTTCTGTAAATGTAATTGACCTGTACAGAGGACAGCTACTGATATAATGTATACAGTGCAGGCATAACTTTACAGTGGGGGAAATCCCAGAGTCACTGCATAATAACCATCATCTGTTCAATGAATAACTAGAGAAGGAATCTTGGAAAGTCTTTTACCGTGGCTCGAAGAAACCTTGAAAAAATGCTTCAATTTTCTTAATGTTTAATCTTTTACAGGTCTTGGGTAATGTTAGTTTTCAGTCTACATGCTCAAAAGGAATAAAAACAGACTTTATGAGGTTGAATTATGAAAGAATAACTACGAATGTGAACATAAATATAAATCAGAGTTTACAAATTAACAGCATAAAGATTTTTATAAACACAGCCTCGTGAAATTACAAGTTTGGTGATTATGACTGTATGGTTTATAAAATGGAAGATGCTATAGAAAAATGGATAGAGCAGGATGATAGAGCAGGATGATAGACAATGATTTGGATGTAGAACAAAAATAGAGTTTTGTTCTGCCTCAAAAGCCTATTGAAGGAGTTTAGCAGCTGAAACAAAGAATAAATGACAGCGGAACAGACTTACAGTACACTGGCATGGATGTATGAGTGAAAACACATTTTATTTAATATCCCAAAATCATTTTAATCACAGGATACACTATGTTGTATCAATACAATTAACATTATAAAATGCTATTGGAGTAATGAAACTTAATCCAGAAAGTGCTTAAAGTGTTAGTTTACCCAAAAATGAACATTCTGTCATTAATTACTCACCCTCATGTCGTTCCACACCCGTAAGACCTTCGTTCATGAAGATATTTTTGATCAAATTCGATGGCTCAGTGAGGCCTGCATTGACAGCAAGATAATTAACACTTTCAATGCCCAGAAAGCTACTAAAGACATATTTAAAACAGTTCATGTGACTACAGTGGTTCAACCTTTGTTATGAAGTGACGAGAATACTTTTTGTATGCTAAAGAAACAAATAATGACTTTGTTAAACAATATCTAGTGATGGGCGATTTCAAAACACTGCTTCATGAAGCTTCGAAGCTTTACGAATCTTTTGTTTCAAATCAGTGGTTCGGAGCATGTATCAAACTGCCAAAGTCACGCCCCCCAGTGGTGAACCATTGAAATTTCGAAAGACTTATGACGTAACACAGCCTCATTCACTGAAATAAAGTGAAATCACACTCCGAACCACTGATTCGAAACAAAAGATTTGTAAAGCTTCGAAGCTTCATGAAGCAGTGTTTTGAAATCACTCATTAGCGCACAAAAAGTATTCCCGTCGCTTCATAACAGGCCTCACTGAGCCATCGGATTTCATCAAAAATATCTTAATTTGTGTTCTGAAGATGAACAAAGGTCTTACGGGTGTGGAACGACATGAGGGTGAGTAATAAGTTACAGAATTTTCATTTTTGGGTGAACTATCCCTTTAATACGGAAAAGAGGAACTTGATATTCAAATAGTTATTATAGGGAAAAAAAAAAGTTTTATTAATCATTTATATAACGGACAACAATATAACATGTATAACATTCAATGAAAAAAAAAAATTATATATCATATTCCAGTCAGATCATCATATTACTTGTACAGCAGGTAATTTCTAATTGGTGGTGGAAAGGAATCCATTGTAATGATATTACGGAGTTTTTTAATGGTCATGTATTTTCTGATTTCCAGACGACAGAGGTGCTTCAGGGATCGTGGGTTGTCTGGAACAAATTTAAAAGCTATTAGTCTGCATTTCCTGAGAATAGAGAACCATCGATCTGTTGCTAGAAAAGTGATATAACAGGTACTATCTTCTCACATGCATTTTGTTCATTTTAGGACTATGAACTGTAGTTTAAGTTTCTTCTTTTGACACAGAATGTGAATTTCTTATGTCATGAAAGACCAGCTGAACAAATAAATGATTAAATGCGAACCCAGTGAACTCACTCAAGATGGTGCATATCTCTGCCCACTCCTTTTGTTTCTCCAGGATACATCTAAGATGTGAGCAGAGGGGGACGTGGTTGACATAGTCCAGCAGGATCAGTACCACTTGTCCAGACAGATGAACCAGGCAGCACAAACTTATGAAGTCACAGAACTGTGATGTAAAGGCAACATAAAAAAGTTTTGTCTTCCATGTGGCACTGTAAATGTAATAATATTACCAATTTAGTAATATAAAATAAATGGTAACACTTTAGTTACAATAAGGTTCAGTTAGTTAACGAATTGGGTAACAATTTTACAGCATTTATTAATCTAAGTTCATGTTTATTTATAAATATACTTTTGTTGATTTGATAATTTGTTCATTCATAATATTAACTACATTTAATACAACTTTAAATGTATTTATATATGTAGAAATTCATATTAGCAAAGACTAATAAATGCCGTAAAATTATTTTTTATTATTTTGTGATACATAATGCATAAACTAATGTTAACAAATTAAACCTTTTTGTTAAGTATTACTAAATAAATAAATCAAGTTAAATCATGTTCCAGAACCAAATGGTCTGCAGCCAGCGATTGTTATTTTTGTCAGAGAGACAGAGAGAGCTACAGCCAGTTGAAGCCTACACAGACGACAATAAAAGTGCGTTCCCAACATAAATACTTTTTCAAATAGCAGCATAATTATGATACCTTCCAAGATTCCTTGTTTTAGCCAAATCCAATAAGAAAGCATCAGAATGCAATGGACCAAGTTAAAAAAAAGTAATCTATGATGGCAGATTTGAAAGAAATATACTTGTTTTTTATTAAGTACTGCAAAATCTATAGAAAAAAAAGTCTAATTTAAAGACTACTTCACCTAATACTTTGCGCTACATATTTTTTGGGCTTATTAGTGTATTACGGCATTATCTTAGCAACATGCTAACATCAACATAAGCTCCAATGTTCTTTCTCCTATCGGCAGTCATTGTGTAGTGCTCATTTGCATAAAATTTAATCTTTGACTTTGTTAAATAGTTACTAGTTGCTGTCACTCAAGTCGAGAAAAAATAACACTAAATTAATGTAATGTATTACTTTCCATAAAACGTAACCGAGTAACATTGGT
The DNA here is from genome assembly GCA_037950675.1 of Hypophthalmichthys molitrix. Lineage (NCBI taxonomy): Eukaryota > Metazoa > Chordata > Actinopteri > Cypriniformes > Xenocyprididae > Hypophthalmichthys > Hypophthalmichthys molitrix. The sequence continues at coordinate 15,219,884 of CM075515.1, read as the reverse complement.
TACTTTTATGGCCTTTAGGGAGTACTGCAGTATTGTAACATTACTTTCAAAAGTAACTTTTCCCATCGCTGATTAGATACCAACTAAAAGTTGTTCATTTTCAATGAGGTATTGTTTGAGGCAACTTGAGTGAAAGCGACCTATAAATGAGCAGCGACATAACTGCCGATTAGGGGTGTAACGGTACATGTATTCGTCCCGAACCGTACGGTACGGACGTCATGGTTCGGTTCATGCAGTTAGACAATAAATACATGTTTACATACATTTTGTTTTATTATTTGAGTGTTGATGATTATATCTAAAAAATAAATGTCAACTGAATTTAATATACAAAGTAACAAAATAAGTGCAAGTATTAGGTGAAATAGTCTTAATTTAAAATAGAGCTATTTTTCTATAAATTTTGCAGTATTGATTAAAAAACAAGTATATTTATAAACAGTAAAATTAAGTATATTTCTTTAGAATCCGTCGTCATAGATAAAATTTTTGGTAACACTTTATTTTAGGGTCTTTTAACTAGTTGCTTATTAGCATGCATATTACTAGAATATTAGCTGTTTATTAGTACATATTAAGCACATATTAAGCCTTATTTTGCATGACCATATTCTACATCCCTTTATCCTACCAATACCTAAACTTAACAACTACCTTACTAACTATTAATAAGCAGTAAATTAAGAGTTTATTGAGGGGAAAAGTTGTAGTTAATAGTTCCCCATACTAAAGTGTTACCACATTTTTTTAACTTGGTCCATTGCATTGTGGGATTTCCCTCATGATGCTTTCTTAGGATTTGGTCAAAAGAAGGTGTCTTAGAAGGTATCATAATTATGCTGCTATTTGGAAAAAGCTGGGAGTTGGGAGCACTTACAATGTTATCTGTGTAGGCTTCGGAACAGAACTTTTTCCCAAAATGTTGTTATTTTAAGATAAACTCACAGGTATTTTGTCTTCTCCATCACATATGACACAACATGGTCTGTGTGCATATATGTCATTCCAAGGAAATCCCATGATGAAAGGGTAATCATGGTGACAATGGAAACATCTTTCTACATTATATCCATTATTAAGAAGTAATCGCATCATCTCCTCATCCTTCAGGCAGTACTGTAGAGATGTGGGAAATATTGTGTCACTGACCACTGTGAAGTAACAGTTCACATCCGCCTTCTTGGCCAGGAGCATCTTGACAATCTCGTATCTCCCAGCTCTCACTGCCACTAGGAGGCAGTGCAGGGGATCCAGGTCAGGTTTGGCTCCTGCATTTAACAGCATCTCGATGCAAGTAACATCTCCATTTGAGACGGCAAAGTAAAGGGCACTCCTACGCTTGTCATTGTAGTAGTCAGAGATGGTTCGGTCAAGTAGATTGTTCACATCAAAACCTCTGTCAATCAGGAGCTGCAGGCACTGCACATGACCTCCATCTGCAGCTGAGTGTACTGGACTCTGGCCAGACTCAATGATAGCTCTCTTGCTTGTCACTGATAGCAGTATTTTTAACACACTGTAAATGGAATTGGTATGATGCAGGTAAGTCTATAAAGTTGTGTTTATCACTTTTACTTTTACTTTTACTTTTTACGCTGACTGAATATGTGTTTTTCTTCAACTTCAGGAACTTTTTTTTCCTGTCCCTGGGATTGATTTTTATGGAAACTAATACATTAGTTTTATGTTGTTGGTGTTTGTAAATACCTAGTTCTGGCAAGAAACTCTAGATGGCGCAGGCTGATAGGTCCTTAACTCAATTTGGTAGCGATCACATCGTTATCTACATGGCACAGCTTATTCGTTGCTGTTGCATTAGCGGCCAATGAGCTGTGGCTCAACATTCAAATACTGGTAGTGTTTGCTCTTAGCTGTTTCAGAAACCTTCCTCCTCCCCAGCTCCACCTGTATAGATCTGCTATGGGGGGTATTTGATGTATGTTATATGTGCAGTAGCAGCATGTCTTACATGCTCACAGCAATGTCTGTGAATGTACTGGCAGTAGCAAGTCTCGGTACTTGCTCTGCAGCAGCGTAGCAGATCTTTTCTGCCAAATACATTAGCATTGCCATATCCATTACCATGCCAATCTCTCTGAGAGTCATCATGACAGAGATGAAGATCACCCCCCTCCCCCCAATGCCTTTATGTAGATTTTATTTTTATTTTTTTTTACCCTTAGACTTACACTTTCAATCTTAAACTCTGAAAATCCGTTATTAAAATTTGGATTATATATAAATCTATAAAAATATTCCAAAGACAAAAATTTATTATTTTTTTCAATTATTTACATTAGTTTTTCAAAAATTGCAGCATTCCTTTTCCTATGGAACCCCTAAAGAAACATGGTGAGGGTGGAAAAAATGAGAGGAAAAATTATAAATTCTCTCACAAAAGTATTGCATTTCCCCGCGAAACTTTTACGTTCGCTCGCAAACTTTTGCCTTTCCTGAGAAACTTTGCGAGACATTTGGAGACAATTTTAAGCATGAAGGTTGAAAACCCATAAATACTTTGAGTTGTTATGCGATATAATTGCTTATATAATTTCATTACAATTTTTGACCACAAGGGGAGCACTGCTCTGAAACTTGCATTAGGGCATGGTGCCGAAGACACATACTGAGTTTTGTAACCATATGTCAGTGCGTCTGTAAAATATAAGCAATATGCAAAACCATTGCAGTTACAGCTTTGGATCTTTTTTTGTCATTTTATAAATGACAGCCATGTTTTTCAATTTTGAAGTCAATCAGACCAACGGTACTGTAGTTAGAGCCAATTTCATGTTTTGTTCAATTATAGCAGTGCCACCACTTTTTTGTGTGTGCTCAGCGTGCCCCCATACATAAGCATGCTAAATTTGGTGAAAATATCTTATTTCATTTGAGTTATAGACAATTATATTTATGAGCACACAAAAAATTACCCACACCTGACTTTGATTGCATTTTTTTGCCACTTACAATCAAAATTCTGACATTTGGCCATTAGCTTATAGTCATCTTGCTATGTTTTCGATTTTCCTACGGTGGTTTCATCTCGATTGGACAGTTTCGAAGATATTCATGTTCAGTTTTTTAAAAATTAAATCACAACATAGGACAAACCATAAGCTGAAACCTAGCAGGTCTGGTATCATTAGACTTGGCAAGGGTTAAGAAATCTAAGGACATGACTCCTGTGAAAATAAGTCAACCACATCCAAAGTTATAAGCATGTAAATATTTTTTTACACCACTAGGTGGCATTGTCCCGAAACTTCTCAGGCTCCTTCAGGGCATTGTGCAGATGACCAATACCGAGTTTCGTTTTGATAAGTTAATGTGTTCATAAAATACATTATTTTACTACAAAATCAAAAATGGCGGATGTCTAAAATGGCGTATATGGGAAAATCTTGGATATTATATTATCTAGGAAAAATATGGATTCATTCGACTCAGCATGCCGCCCCAAATCTAACGATACCACTTTCAAATATAAGCAAAAATAGCCATTTTTCATATCTCCTGACCACTAGGTGGTGCTGTGCTGAAATGGTGCATGTTGCCTCAGGGCATGCTTGTGATGACGCGTATCAAGTTTTGTCTGAATACTATAAAGCGCTGCAGAGAATCAACTTGAATTCCATAAGTTTTTGTCAACATGTAAAGAAGATGATCTTGTTAAATTTTTGTGAAAATCTGAGCAACGGCCTAAAAAATTGTTTTTCGGAAAATTCAAAATGCCGGAGATATGTTCATAAAGGTAAATGATGTCATAGCATTTGCATAGTCTTGAGCCAAGGAATCAGAGGGAAAAAAATTTTGTTTCTAGTCCTTATGGTTCAGAAGTTATTAGCATGAATATGAGTCCAAATTTGGACAATTGGTGGCACTAGAGGGATTGAGTTAGAGACTCCAAATTTGCTATAGTGACATTTCAGACTGTCCTCTATCTGCGTGCCAACTTTCATAACTTTCCCGCAAGCGGTTCTATGGGCTGTCATAGACACAAGAGCAGAAGAAGAAGAACGCCAACGGATACAATAGGTGCCTAATAAGAAGTAAAATAAGAAAATAAGAAGGAAAAACAAGGTAAATATCACAAAAGAATATTTTTGTGCATTATATGTGCAATATAAAACTGTAATTTTGTCAATTTTTGTGAAGGTATGAAAATATAATTTGTAAAATGTATTTAAAAATACGTAAAATTCTAGCTGCAAAATTAGCCTCAGCAAGACAAACATATCCAAACATATATATATTTTTTTTTTAAATTTGCCGTTTAAACTAAATGATTAATTTTTAATTTTCAATTTTCATTAATAAAAATTTAAAAAAATTAAAAAGAATTTTCAAGTGATGTTAGACTTTGTTAGACTTAGTTAGAATTTTCAACTATTTCAAATTATTGTACACTTACAGGTAGTGGCCCTCGAATGCCGCGCGATGTATGGGTAGATGCCTGGTAAAACTGGCCAGGTTTGGTGAGGCTCCATTTTCAAGCAGAAGGTTCACACAGTCTGGGTTTCCAGAACCAGCTGCATCCATCAACACACTTTCACCCTTGGAAGACTGTGCATTCACGTCAGCTCCTTGTCAAGATGGATGGATTAAAACTGATTAAACCGTACCTTGGTTAATCTTGGTCTAATTTGCGAGATGAAAAATTCTCACCAATATCAATGAGCACTTTAAGGACTTCTAGATTGGCGCACTCTGCTGCTACACCCAATGGAGTCACTCCCTCATAATCCCTCACTGACACTTGTCCGCCTCGTCTCAGCAGCAGCATTAAGATGTCAATGCAGCCCACTCGTGCTGCTTCATGCAGTGCTGTCCACCTCTTTGAACAAACCTGATCCACTACAGCTCCATGTGAGGTGAGAGCGTACACCATTGGAAAAGATCGGACTCTTACCGCTAGGACAAAATAAAGAAAGATTATAATTATTATGGAAAGCACCAGCAGGTACCATTGACAGGGCAGTTAGTCAACAGTGAAGTTGTGCTTCACCCAGCAGAAGTGGAGACTCCTTTTTGCTGTTGGGGTTGTGTGGTAGTGCTCCATGTTCCAGAAGGATCCTGACATTCTCCTCCAGGCCAGCTTGAACGGCTAAAGTCAAGGCGGTCTCTCCATTCCAACCTTTTTCTTCCATGTCAGGCTGGCTGGAGGCTGTGGATTAAATGATCATCAAAACCAAATGTAGATATTGCACAAATGCGTCTACCATGTGTTGTGGTTTGATGTGTGGTTTCAGTAACTTATAGTGATAGAAATATGAGCTGTGTGTCATCTTAAGTTTTTAGATCCAACCACTGTTCTCTACCGGAGCTGCTCCCATCAGTTTTGTCTTCTACGCGCGACTCTCCACCCAGATATAAAAGCTACTATTTGTTAATGAAGATTAATGGATGAACTTGTGGCTCGATTGGGCTCGTTGTGTCAAAAGTGACTTTTCAGTTTTCTGGTTGTCACCATCTTTGATATTACTTTGGTCACTTTTGCTATGGTTTCTGGTAAGAGAATACGGGCTTGACTTTAGTTGCACTTTCATACAGACAGTATTCGAGATGCTACTGTAAGTTGGTGTGTGAACGGGACATTTTAAGACTCACACCTGTAAGTAAATGTGGTTGTCAATCCCAAAAACTGACAGTGTGAACATAGCCTATATATGTCTGACATATGTCTCTTCAGAATTGTACATCCAGGTCCAGGACTCACCCAGAACTGCTTCTAGGACTTTCCCTGATGGTTGCATGGCAGCTCTGTGGAGTGGAAGAAGTCCTCTGTTGTCCACTTCCCTAAAGGCTGAAGGAAATCGCCTGAGTTCATGGATGACTGCAGTATCCCCTTATGATCAGGAAACATGGAGAGATTATATATGTATTGGCCTTGTTCCACACCAAGGTTTCTTTTATCACATGTACAGTATCAGCTTGTTCAATCTACATTTCTGTAAAAAATCTCATTGTAGAAATGAAAATATACTTAGGCCCCATTTCAGGGAGTGGTGATTGGTGAAACTCTCCTGAGAACTTCTAGTCCCCCTTTCAAAAAAGGGCAGTTTTATGAGGAACTTTTAAGAACTCAATATATATATGTTGAATTTGCTTGAATACACAGTGGGACAGGGGTAAGCATTCCTGCTCCTGAAGGACTGCTGTCCTGCAGAGTTTAATGGGCTAGGTGCACTAATGTCAATCAAGGTATCAATCCTCATCAGAGATATTTAAGCGATAATGTGATATGGTCTCAGTGTATGGTTTAGTATCTTTGTTTGGTAACATTATTTTGCTGTTTGGATTGTTTAATATGTAATTTAATTATAGGTTTGCATATAATGTTCAGTGTTTGTATTTCCCCTGTGTGTTTCTATTAATTACTGTATTTATTTTTGTGCAAGTGAGATGAATAAAGAGCATCTATAAATCATGGTCTGTCTGGTGTCTATAAGACACATAAAGGCTACAAAATATTTTACTATAAGCAAAATCTACACACAACTTATTTTTATTTGGCTATATTGAAAACTGTGTTGTTTCTCTGCTCTACGTTTAATGATCTACAACAAAATAGACAGCTTTGGTGAGAACTAAGCGAATATTTAATTACTGCAATAATAATTACTCGCTAGAAATTACATTGGTCAAAAACTGACCACCAATCGCAATTTTTTATTTTTTACCTCAGCAATCACGGAGTACGGAACGCACTGGACAGTTTGATATCATAGGCAGCTAAGCATACATATATGTTGCCTTCAAAAATCAATCAGATGAAGGTTTCTCAGTAGACAGTATGCGACACCATCATTAGATTCGGACGTGCCTTCTTTCCTTCTACCGCCATATGCTGCCTGAGGAGGCTGCATTTTTTCATCTTTCAGATGCAGCCATGGTCTTCAGGATTACTAGAAATTTTCCAGACGGGAATGTTGAGCAAGTTGGGGCTAAACTCTGCAGGACATTGGCCAACCAGGACCAAGATCCGAAACCCTTGGATTATGATATCTGAAGCACCTTCAGGTTGGTGGTTCTGCAAGAGGGTTCTGTGGCAATCTGAGGAATCTCAAGTATCTTTTCATTTTTACGGTGATAGAACAGAAATAAATATTTGAAGGCATTAATCTATTACCTATTTCAATTGCTGCCAGCAGGTTTGAATTCTCATCACTGGCTGAGCTTCAAGAAAACAATAATAATGTTTTTAGAGAATATTTTGCTATACCTTTTGCTATTTTAACTATTTAAAATACCATCAATATGCAGATTAGTCCCCGCCTCCACTCAATCACACCAGCTCAGAATGTGTCAACTTTACTGTAGTATACACTACACAATGGCAAGTGGAAATTCTGGTTCTTGTACTTGTTAAATGGTCAGTAAGTGGATTTAAGATGTGGTCAATCACAGAAAGAGAGGCATGGCTCCAGAAGCAGAGAGGAGACTGAGATTGTGGAGGTCTGAGGTGGAGCTCACTGAGGAGTTTGAGAGTGAACTGCTGGAGGAAGATGTGTTGTCTCTTACATCTTCCGATCCAGCAGGCAGTGCTCTGTTGGCTTTTAGTCAGGTCGAGCAGGAAGTGGCTGATTAGGGCGACAAAGTAGATATTTCTGAGCCTTCTCGGCCTGTCTGCCCCACGTATGCTGAGCTGTTGGAGGTTGTGGAACATGCTAAGGACATGGAAGGGCGAAAAGGAGGAGACTGCTCAGGGAAGGTTAGACGAGTTGTTGATCTTCATACTGAGATTGAGAAAGCTTGGAAGAACCCGTATTTGGCCCAGATCTATCAGCAATAGCGTGACAATTAAATGAGCACGGATACGTGACGATGCCCCCTATTGAAGAGACGTTTGTGAGCTATCTCTCTTTAGGGGAAACATTGACACTGAAGCCTCCAGCCCTGCCATCCAAGCCCCTTAAAACAGATTTGAGTCTGCTCCCAAAAGTGCCGGGGGACCTGGCCTGTCTCGGTCTGTGGACCATTGACAGGGCAAGAAGGTTAGTGTAGAAGATTAGCCCCTCCTCCTCTGAGGAGCAGGTCACTGAGAAGGCCCGAGTCGAGGAAGAAGAAACATGATCTAAGTGAAGGGACTCAGTGGAGACGCGATCAGCGTCCTGGAGTCAGTAGAGGTAAATAACATCTCCCCTCCTTTCCTTTTGAGGGCTATAACATCTGCCCTCTTTTCTTCCTCTTTCGCCTCCCCTCTCCACCACTCACCCTCACCTCCAGTCGATCTACTGTGTTTTCTAGCGAGGTGAGTGTGCTTATTTTCAGGCCCTGGGGCTGAACCGATGATGTTTTGCTGTTCATATCAATGATAGAACAGCTTTCTGATGGTCCGGCTCTTGGTCTTGACTGCAAGTGTTTTTGTTTCTTTAAAGGTTTTTAACTATCTGAGCATCATTTGGCTTTCTCTCATTTTTGAGTCGTTTTGCTGAGACCCTCCACTCCCCAAAGCTTCGAACAGGGCTTAGTGCACAACTGTTCTTTGGGCACAGTTAGTAGTGCTGGTGTTATAGGCTCCTTTTTTTAGCCTTCTATATCTAGCTAGTCTTTGGGTTGGGCATTCTCAGGCCAACTCTCATTTCAGAGAGTTATTTATTAAGGCCTCCACTCTCTAGAGTTTCTCAGTGTAAAGGTTTGCAGGGTGTAGGACTCTTGTGAGCCTGTGACTCAACCATTCTTTTTTTATCATAGTGTATTAGGGCCTCCTCTCACTTTGAGAGTCATTTTGCTGAGGCCACCACCCTTAGAGCTCTGTGCACATGTTAGTCTGTGGCTGCAGGCTCTTTTGTGAGCCTCCTCAGCTTACAGTGTTTTTGATTGAGTGTTGTTAGGTTTCTTCTTGTTTTTAGAGAGTTCTCTGAGACCTTCGCTTCTCAGAGCCCCATATAGATGTTATTATATTTACTAGGGCTGTTTTTAGTACACTAGCGAATTTAGAGAGTTGGTTTTGTTGAGGCCTTCACTCTCAGAGCGCCGTACAAACAGTAGCATCTGGAGTCATAGGCTCTTTTTGTGAGCCTACTTAGCTAACTGTTTTTAGGTTTAATGTAGTTAGGCCTCCCCTTGCTTTGAGGGTCACCATGCCAAGGCTTCCGCTTCCTTGAGCTCCATCTATTTAACTGGAGTGGCTCTCTGTGAGCCTCCTTAATAGGTTGTCTTCAGGGTAAGCATAGTTACCCCAGAGCTCTGTATAATTTTGAGCCCTAGTATAGCTAGTTGGGCCTCCTCTCATGACAGTGCTATCAGCATGTTGGCTCTTTGGGAGTCCCCTTGAGACTGTCTCTAGTATAGAGTGTTGTTAGGCCTCCTCTCGCTTTAGAGCTTTGTTCTGCCAAGACCTCCGCTCTCAGAGCCTCGTACAGACAGTAGTATTGGAGTTGTTAACTTGAGGAACCTCCTCTATTAACTGTCATTAAGGTTGGGTGTCGTTAGGCCTCCTCTCGTTATAGAATCATTCTGCTGAGGCCTCCACTCTCCAGAGCTCTGCGCAAAAGTGTTATCAGCATGTTGGCTCTTTGGGAGTCCCCTTGAGACTGTCTCTAGTATAGATTGTTGTTAGGCCTCCTCTCACTTTAGAGAGTCCTTCTGCCAAGACCTCCATTCTTGGAGCCTCATACAGGCAGTAGTATTGAAGTTGTAGGCTCCTGGGGAGCCTCCTCTGTTAACTGTCTTTAGTGTTAGTATCATTAGGCCTCCCCCTAGAGCTCCATACTGACAGTTGCATTAGAGGTAGGCTCTTTTGAAGCCTCCCTGGTTAAATGTCTTCAGGGATGAGGGTTAGGCCTCCGCTCGTTTTAGAGTGCCATACTGCTGGGGCCTAGGTCTAGAGCAGGGAAGGCAAACGTCAGTCCTGGAGAGCCTGCAGAGTTTAGCTCACACCCTGATAAAACTCACCTGCCTATAGCTTTCTAGCAACACTTCAGACCTTGATTAGCTTGTTCAGGTGTGTTTGATTAGGATTGGAGCTAAACTCTGCAGGACTGTGGCTCTCCAAGACCGACCTCAGCCACCCATGGTCTAGAGGGTCATTATGTAGGGTACTTCACTCCCCCAGAGCTACGTTCTATGCTAATCGTTAAGCAACTGGCTCTGAGCCTCATTGGATAAGCTGCCTTTATGGTCAAGCTTGTATAGTACTCCCCTCGTTTTTGAGGGTAGTTATGTAGAGTACTTTGTTCCTGAGGCTAGGTAATGGTAGGCTTTTCCTGGGCCTCCTTTTTAAGTAACAAGTTAGTATCATGTTGAAGGATTCTCTGTGAACCTCCTTAATAAACTTACTTCATGAGCTTGGGTAGTACTCCCCTCATTTCAGAGGGTTGTTATGTAGAGTGCTACACTTCCCCAGAGCTACTTTAGTGCTCTGTAGGTCATGGAGAACCCTTTTCGGGCTTAGTAGAGATACTCCCCTCACTTGGAGGGTCGTTATGCTGAGTCTCTGCTTTTTAGGACTTCTGTTTCTGGAATCCGATGTGGAGTGGTGTTTGCCTGTTTATAATACCTTCTCACTGGAGGCCTCTGTGAGAGGGCTGAATTTAGAGATTCTGCTTAGGCAGATAGGTTGTAGGCTGACTAAGCCAGGATGACAGACCTCAGCCTCCCTGGTGGTCCTAAGGGTTGACGCTTGTGTGACAGGGCAAGGTCTTTGTGTCCCTGGCAATGTTCCCTTAAAGGATTCTATCATTAGGTAAATGATTCCAAGCCATTGAGCTCTATCCTGGGGCCAAGCCTTTGGTTTGGCCCTGCAAGATGAGTTTAGTGAAGTGAACTTCCAGCTGAAGTATGCAGCTTGGGCAGTGGCCGTAGGGTGTAATGTCACCAACAGCACTGGTGTATACCTTTGGGCAATTTGGCTCTGGTAGTTTTGCCTTGAGAGCCATTCTTCAGGTTACATTTGTAACCTGATACGTTTTAAGGAGAAAATAGCAATGGCGTTGACTGATGAATTTGTACATAGTTTCTCTTAAAGCATATCAAAAACATCACATAGACATAAACAACATTAAAAACTTGATTTTCACCACAGGGGGGTCTTTTAAAAAAAAACACCTTGCTATGTGTACTGTGCTAGATGAACTGGGACTAGTCACAGCACTTGCATATTGTTGCCCTATTGTTGGTTTGATTGCTTCTATTGCTCTCCTCATTTGTAAGTCACTTTGGATACAAACACATTTTAAAAGATTAAATGTATTCAGTTTCCTTCAAAGCATGTTGTACATACAATAAAACAGATAGAACATACATACCTGTATTCATCTTCATTCATCTTGTCCAACATAACATATTTAGAAAATGTGTCCCATGAATCAGAGGCCATAATATAAGAACAATGACTGTTGGAGCTAATCAGAGAAGAATGCAACAAAATTAATTATATTTGCAAACACAAACATTTCATTAAACGTAGCTGCAGACTCACCTATGTGACTACTGACTAGACTCATCAAGGTCACGTTTCTTGTTCCCAGATGGCATGAGCTTTTATATTTAAGCATGACCTGCTTTCATTGCCAATGAAATGTCATGTAATAAATGCCATGCCATTAGGTGTAGTCAGGTTCTATTGTAGTCACATTTAGGCAACACACACCTGGATAAAATGTTTTCTAGGAAGTGATATCACATGAGATGATTCACTTTTCTGTTATTTGTTCAATGAAATCCCCCAAGATAATAATAATCTTACCTGCACGCTGAAGCATTATCTGTTTTTCATTATTTCAGAGGCAGGCATATCACAGGCACTCCAGGGGGCAGGATCATATTAAGCTTGATTCATTTCAGTGAAACGAATCATTCGGACGGTAATTCGGTTCAATGAATCTTTTCCCAAAACGGGTTATAAATATTCCCCCCGCCCCCCACAGGCATGTTGTTTTTCATGTTTTTAGTAAAGTTGGTACTTTATCACTGCTTTTTATGTTATATACATTGTGTCAAGCGTTTGTATTGTTAACATCCACTAACAAAAAGTATTTGGACAAGGTAGGCCTGTCTATTGCAGCACATTCTTTGAAGTAGCCTGCAGTAAATGCCATTTTACAGGAACTTATACTAAAAAGTAGGCTACATGTGGAATAGGCTTATATTAAAGTATGATGGTATTGCCAAGGCTCTGTAAGGGAAATCCACCTTTCTTCTCAATTTTGTTAACTATGTTAATTACTAATGTTAATTCTAAATAAATTGTTAATGATTTATTAATAATGTTAATAAACCGGTTCCCATTTCACAGTTTTACTCCTTAATAAAGTAATTCCGTTCAATTACAAACGCTTTGCGAATCGGTTCGACCGACTCGTTAAAAAGAATCGGCTCAAGAGATTGAGTCATTTGCAAATCGGACATCACCAGTGACACTATGGTTACCATAGCAGCGGCCAAACACTGTCAAGCCATTGTAAACCTAAGCTACTCTCTACTCCAATTTTTTAAACGTTAATAAAGATTTGCCCGTCAAATTGCTTTCAAGAATATCAGAGGAGAACGTGCTATGTTTCAGCTTTAAGTTTTTGACCGTTTAGGTGTGAGAAATTTGCCATGTTAGAGCAGGAGAGTGAAACTGAACCCAGTTGCGCCGCGGAGCAAAGAATGTCACAAGAAGTCATTCAGACCGAAACTGAGGTTCATGAGGACGATTATGATGCTGAAGACCAGAGACGACAAAACGATATAAACCAACAAGGAGGCGAAACCAACAAGATAATTTCGTCCAGTGATGTTGGAAACTCAACAGCAACGGGTGAAACATAATTCTGGATTTTACCCCAGTATACACATAGATAAATGCTATGGTATTACTATGGTAAGCATGGTTGATTTGGGCATAGCATTTAACATGGTACAATGGTAATATCATGGTTTGGGTATGTTTTGCCCATGTACCATAGCAATACCCTGGTATTCTTTGAAGTAGCTTGGATAAGGGTTCTTATTAGTTTAAACTATCAACAGCATTTTGTTAATTAATGCAAAAATAAAATATAACTATTATAACTTCTAAATGAAAATTAGAAATGTTGCCTTATCAGCTAAGTGAAATACATTTGAAATGCATTCACTTTAGTTTGGGGAACACACATTCACTGTTAACTACGACTTGCGCCTCAATAAACTCCTAATGTACTGATTATTAATATTAAGTGAGGTATAGTGTATGATTAAGGGATGTATAATGTGGTCATGCAAAATAAGGCATTAAAATGTGCTTTGTACGTTCTAATAAACAATATGCTATGCTATTCAATTAGCTAGTAATATGCAAGCTAATAAGCAACTAGTTAATTGTGAGAATTGGTCCCCAAACTAAAGTGTTACTAGTTTGTTTAAGCACTAAAACACCAGAAATAAACACTAAAACTGATCGTAAAGTTATGAAATAAAAATGTATTAATCCATAATAGAAAATAAAATAAAATAATAATAATAATCCAAATGTTAATTAAAACTATAATAACAATAAGTAAAACCCAAATAACACTGGCTTGGAATACCAAGTAAATACCTTGGTATAGGAATGTGGTAATCATTCAGTACCATGGTAAAAAAAAAAAAAAAAAAAAAAAAATGGTATTACCATACAATACCATTACAATTTCATAGTACCACCTCAGTTTAAAAAAAAAAATATTATAATGATTTCTGAAGGATCATGTGACACTGAAGACTGGGGTAATGATGCTGAAAATTCAGCTTTGATCACAGGAATAAATTACTTTATAAAATATATTCAAACAGAAAACAGTTATTTTAAATTGTAATAATATTTCACAATATTACTGTTTTTACTGTATTTTTAATTAAATAAATGCAGCCTTGGTGAGCAGACGAAACTTCTTTTAAAAACGTTAAAAATTTTACAGATTCCAAACTTTTGACCGGTAGTGTATGTGTATATATATATATATATATAAAATGTTCAGCACATTCTCCATTTTTTGTATATTCATATTAATATTTATAATTCTAATGCATTTGTATTTCTTGTTGTTCCAGTTAAGATCTTGCTGATGCCAGAGAGGCACATGATAACCTTGGCCTTCACTATTGGCCTCACAATCCTGGATCTGAAAAAACACTTCAGCTTTGAGCTGAGGGTCCCATCAGACATCATACAAATCACTCTAGATGGTACACAAAAGATACTTGAAATTGTCCTTCATTGAAGAAATTGTGGAAAATTCAGACATTTCTGAGAATGAAAGAACATATTTACTGTACAATGATGCAAAAGAAACAAGTCTCTCTGATCTTTTAAATTTATTTTTACTTTTTGTCTAGAAAAAAGTGTAGATGATGACCAGACTCTGATGGATATTGGCGTACAGCCACACGGGATGGTCCAATTTGAGATGAGCTCACTAGACCCGGAGAATTACCCCATAAGACCTATCAAACCACAGCAGGAGTACAACATGCCGGATGTCATCACTGTCAGAGTGCAAACAGGTACAGCTGAACTTATAGCTGACTAAAGCATTATGAGGATAGACAAGTTTTTGTGACAAGTTTCTGGCTTTAAGACACAGAGGCATTTCAGGACGTGGTGGTAGAGATTGAGAGAGCCACTCGCGGGAAGGCGTTTCTGGGAGGATACCGTCATAAGTTGACCAAAGCCGAGTATCATCATGCTGCTGTACAGACGATGCCCAAGAAGAGACCTGACAGGGGCATTGAGACCTTCAGCAGGGATACACAGGTGCACGCATACATACACACTATAAAATGGAGTGAAGGACTTCTTACGAACTGCATAAGGAACTGCATAATTTAGCTGAAGGATGGCACATAAGGCATTTGCTAAATAAATAAACATATTTTACATTTTATAATAACACATTTAATAAACAAAAAAAATTATATATATATATATATATAAATTGTTTGTATAAAAAAATTCAACTTTTTATATTTTAATATAAATATTATAATATATTGCATCTCTAATTAAAATATAAAAAGTTATATTTTTTATACAAACAATTTTTTTTATCAATTTTTTATATACAATGTTACAATACAATATATTATTTTACAATAATATTAACATTCAAAATTTTTACATACAGTATATATATATATATATATATATATATATATATATATATATATATATATAATATGCATTTTTTGTGTATTAAATGTGTCATTAGGAATTATTATTATTAATAATTATTAATATTATTAGTTATTATTATTATTAGTTAGCCGATAGTCAGGGCTGATATATCCTGTCAATCAAAAGAGGGCAGGAAAATGCACTGCATTTGGGGTTTGTGTAAAGAAAATGCTAAGAAACCAGTTTGATGTTCAATATTAATAGTAATTATATGAATTAATAATATTCAGAAAGTTTAGAAATATTAATTTAATCTTCAAAATTTAGTTAATGTGTGTTAATATTAATATGAGTAATGTGTTTGTTTATAACTGATACCAGTTACTCTGAAACAAGTTGATAAAATGGAGAGAATAAATGCATTTCTTTCAAAATATAATAATTAAAAATACAATGAATAATTATTAATTATAAAGAAATTATCATTAATTTAAAAGAAGGTATAAAAGGCAGAACCCCCAAATGATCGGTATCGTTATCGGCAGATATCACTCTGAATAATCGGTTATCGGTATTGGTAAAGAAATTTGGTATCGGCGCATCTCTAATTTTAACGATATAGTGATTTTTTTATAACACACACAAACATAGATACACAAGGAGTTAATCTTCATTAAAGTTAATCTTCATTCATTTTTCAAAATGACATAATTGTTGAGAAATTTGTTACCCATAAATTTTAATGATTTATCACTTTGAAATGTCAAGACAATTTAATTTTTAAAAAAAATCTTATTTATAATATTTTGCCAAAATCACAATATTATTGACAAATTCAACTTGGAGTAAAAAAAAAAAAAGACAGCATATTTTATACTCTTGTAATCCAAAACAGGTACTACATATTTTAATACTACATTAATTTTTTGAAAATTTGGATAAAATGCATGTTTCAATGATTCTCTGTCTTTTTCACAAAATAAATAGAAGCAATAAAACACTTGTGGTCACGTTATACTGTAAACATTTGTAGTCAGTAAGTTTTTTTTATTATTAATGTTTTCAACCTTGATACTAATAGGAAATATTTCTTGAGCAGCAGATCAGCATATTAGAATGATTTCTGAAGGATCATGTGACACTGAAGACTGGAGTAATGATGCTGAAAATTCAGCTTTCCATCACAGGAATAAGCTACATTTTAAAATATATTCAAATAGAAAACAGTTATTTTAAATTGTAATAATATTTCACAATATTATTGTTTTTACTGTATTTTTGAAAAAGTAAATGCAGCCTTGGTGAGCATAAGACACTTCTTTCACAAACATAAAAAAAAACCCAACTCAAACTTTTGAATGGCAGTGTAGATTCAAATCTTAGACCAATTTTAGGTTGCCGTTTGGACTGCACACCCCTAATTTCCTTTTCCCTCTAACAAGACGGTTGAGTTGAAAAACCAGGCTCAGCAGTGCTCTAAGAACGCCTCGACTCAGATGACCAAAATCGGCTGTTTTGTGTCCAACATGGAGGACAAGCTCATCACCCCAGGGACTTACATCACTGCAGAAGAGTATCACAGCAAGAGACTAAGAGCTGTACGTATGTTTGGAGGGGTTGAGAGAGAATTGCATTCATTCTGTGCATTCGCTCTTCATGACAAATGCTTGTTTTCCTTAGGTCATTACACTACAGTCACATGTCAGGCGCTGGCTAGCCAAGTGTTTCACAGACAGCTTGAGACAGGCAAAAGAGCAGCACATGGCATGGATGGAAAATGAAAAGAGAAGGAAGAAAGAGGAGAAAGAGCAGCAGATCAGAGATGAATATCACCGCAGGATGAATCCGGAGTCGAAGGGAGACTTTGATCTGCTTTATAATGCATTGCAAAGTGAGTGTTTTTGTAGCTTACTACAAGCAGCAATGCTACTAACAGAAGAGTGTATTTTCTGCACTAGAATCACTAAATTGAATTGCAAAAATAATGACTTTATTTTAGTCACAAGTCTCTCTGAAAAACCATAATCACACAGATAGCCCCACCTCCAAAACTTACCATTGATTAAGACAGTGTTGCTATGTCAGGCTAGTCAGGATGCTCAAACAAACAGCAATTTTCAGTTTTTTCTTATCATAACTTTTTCAAGCTACTGCTTTTTCTGTCACATTACATTGCATGTGCAACTTTATAGTCAATTGGTGGGTTCAGCCGGCTCATGCAAATGAACTGGTTAAAATAAATGATTCACTGATTCACTTCCAGACGTCTTTGTTTTTGAAGTAAGATATTTTTAAATACTGTTGTCCATCACTTTTTCTCTGTTACACTACTGTCTGTTCAAAAGTAATATTTTTATTATCAAGAATGAATTAAATCAATCAAAAGATATTAAGTAGCATAGATTTTTTTTAATATTGATAATAATAATACGTTTCTTTAGCACCTTAAGAGATTTAAACATTAAACATGAACCTTAAACAGTCTTACCGACCCCAAACTTTTGAACAGTAGTGTATATAAATTAGTTTTTTTTTCTGGATGATTTTACTTTCATTTTGTATGAATTTATCTGTTAAATTTAGCATTGATTCAGATCATTGTTTTTGTGTCAGATAAATACTGCTATGATGGCAAAATGAGTTAAATAATATCTGATATTTATATATTTTAAAAGATTTAAAAATACTTTTAATAGTTTTTTTTTGTAAAGCTTCATTGTAGTTGACTACATTGTAGTTGGAATTATATATTTATGGATATGGAGATATCTGTGTTGTAATGTGTGCAGTGATTTGGATATAAGTCAGTGTGATGGTCCTTATTCTTCATCTCTGTATGTCAGAATGGAGGATAGAGGAAGTGGAACGCATTAATGTCACCTTATCTGGTGCGGAGAGAAAGGCAGCGCTGTGCGCTCTACTGGAGCAAGAGACCCAGTTCATCTCCTCCATAGAACGGCACAGAATGGCTGCCGGCACGAGGAACCAAGATAAGGCCATACAAGCTTTCCTCAACAAGGTTGTCGATCTTTGCTAATCGGCTTTCTCATCATGAGCATGCTGTATTGCTTTATAGTAAAACCTTTGTTTGTTTACAGTGCAAGAAAGGAGGAATTCTGAGATGATTGAAAATGTTTATTTGATTTTGAACCAAATAGAACATACAGTAATTGTTATAATATTACTTTCAGTAAATCATGGTGGCAGAAGATTAATTTGGTTTAGTATTTTGAACGTTGTTGGTTCATAACTTTTCGCCATTGTGTCCATTGTGCAAGGCGCTTAAACTAATGTTGTTCCAGTAGAAATATCAGTGTAATAAAATGTGTTGAACGTCGCTTTGCACGTGGCTAATGATAACTAGCTGATAATAAGATAGATCAAAAGTCAGAACAGACACACTACTGTAGTGTTTGATTTACCTCCTTTATAGCAGTGGTTCTCAACTGCTTTTGCTTTTGACTCAGATTTTACATTGGCCATAGATAAACAAAGCTGTCCTTGAAAGCAAACGTTCATTTAATGTAATATTTAGTTTATTAAAAATTATTGCAATGATGCAAAACACAGAAATACAAAAATTCAACAATTAAAGACTTTTGTTTTTGAATTCTCCTCAGTCTGCAGAGCCAAAGAGATGGCGTGCATTTGACGGGAAGGTGACACAAATGGACACACAGTTCACCATCAGAGCCAAGGAGCTGCGAGACCTGTACAGTAGCGTCAACCAGGCTCAGTTCACAAAGGACGAACGTCTGGATGTGCTACTCACTCTCAAACACACCGTAAAGGCCAGTTCCAGATGTGTAGTCCAAAATATGGAGAAAATATAAACACTTTCCTAAACACATATATTTTCTCATCTATTTTTTAAAATGTGCTTGTGAACAGGAACATAAATGTAAGCTTACACAGGATATAGTGGACTTGATTGACAGGGAGATGGACCTGCTGATGAGGGGTGTGAAAAAGAGCAACCTGGACGGGTTGAGAAAGAGGATATCCACCCTCTTCCTCCAGTACATCAAAACCCCTGCATTCAACCCTCAGGTGTCCAAACTTCTACGGGTATGTGGCTGAAGCAGTGTTGTGGTCGAGACTAGCTCATTCAAGTCAAGACCAGAAGAGGGTTGAGTCTAATTCAAGACCATGTCCACATGCTCCCATGTCTATGACAACATGAAGACCGTATTTTCATAGTCTTGGACTTCGAGTCAGAGATCGTATTTTCATGGTCTTGGTCCTTGAGTCAGAGACCATATTTTTAATGGTGTTGGTCTCAGTCTAGGTCCTCAAGTCCGAGTCTGACATAATATTTTCATAGTCATAGTCCAAAGATCATTTTTTCATGGTCTTGGTCCAAGAGTCTCATGGTCTTGGTCCTCTTCTGGTCTTAACTTGTACTCGAATAAGCTGGTTTCGACTACAACACTGGGCTAAAGTTCACCCTGTACTTCAAAGTTAATGTGAGATTAGCTGTAACGTCACTTCCAGTTCTAAAGACATTGAAATACAACTTAAGTTTTGGTTGGTTTTCTCAGTATTTGTAAACAACTCTTAATATTTACCCTGCTCTCCACAGGTGCCTCAGGATCCTGCCGACCTGAAAAAGAACATCTATTTGTGTCGTGGCTGTAATGAGTATCAGTTATCTACTGACTTTGCTCTGAAGACTAACTCATCTACAGTTGGCCTCTGTCGCCGCTGTATGGAGTTAGACAATGAGGCCCGTCAAAGAGAAGACTTATCTCTTTACAAGAACATTCTCAGGTGCTTGCGTGACACTGAGGCCGAGTGCAGCCCAGATGCCAAAATCACTTACCTGCTGCAGGTAAAGTTTATGCATGTGTTGGTCATTCATTTTGAGGGTATGGAAACAGCCGTTTAATTTCCGCAAAAACTGCCTTTTTCCTCTGCGCCAGTGAAATCAGTAGTTTTAAAGGTGCAGTAAGTAATTTCACATTTATGTTTTGCTGACTGAAATCACAGAAGAACATTTAAAAGGTCTAATATTTTCATCATGTATACGAGCACTATAGTCTCTGAACGAACGACGTGTCAGTTTAACACAAACAATAAAGACAGTTATTTTCTGTCCATTGTTCTTTGAATTTTCGGTCTACATGCTCTTCAGTCTATCAGAATAATTCATCATGTCATTGCGATTATGATCAGACGTAAGGCTGAATCAGTGTCCTTATATGCATATATATATTTCATTTGAAAATACATGATGAAATGTGCGCATACACGGTGCTGGTTAATGTTTAGAGCAATAGATTATATGAAATATGTCTAATAAAAATGCCTATAAAAATTTGAAACATGCTTACTTCTGTCTATATATGATCTATGATCCATGTGACGAGTGTTGTTAAACTCAACATGTCGTTCCATGCAGAGACCGTTGGTCTCAAAGACACTGTTGGTCATGTGATTTCAACATGGCCGCCACCATGAGGAGGGACCACACTAATGTAGAATAAAACAGCTTTTTCTAGGTTGACTTTGTACATTTTGTACATTTTTTTAGTTGAAACTACGGGAAACAATTGCTTAATCCACCTTTAAAGGGTTAGTTCACCCAAAAATGAAATTTCTGTCATTAATTACTCACTCTCATGTCGCTCCACACCCGTAAGACCTTCGTTCATCTTCGGAACACAAATTAAGATATGTTTGATCTTAAACCCGAGAGGTTTTTTATCCCCCATAGAAAGCAACATAAGTACCACATTCAAGATCCAGAAAAGTAGTAAAGAAAGACATCATTAAAATAGTCAACATGACTACAGTAGTTCAACCTTAATGTTATGAAGGGACGAGAATACTTTTTATGCGCAAAAACAAAACAAAAATAACTTTATTCCATAACCATTTCTTCTCTCCCCTGTCATTCTCCTGGTTGAAGCACTGTAGTCATGTTGACTATTTTTATGATGTTTTACTACTTTTCTGGACCTTGAATGTGATAATTATGTTGCTTTCTATGGGGGGTAAAAAAAACTCTCGGATTTCATCAAAAATGTCTTAATTTGTGTTCCGAAGATGAACGAAGGTCTTACGGGTTTGGAACGACATGAAGTTGAGTAATTAATGACAGAAATTTCATTTTTGCGTGAACTAACCCTTTAAGAGGAATAGAATAAGTTTAGAATAGAATAGAATGGAACACCAAGTTCATGCTGTGCTCAAGACATTTACTGTCCTCATTAGGAGCAGGACCTGCGGTACCTGGTAGATGTGCTTTGGGGAGCTCAATCCGCTTTAAGTGGCTGGAAAGACCTTCATGATTTAATGCTGGTGCGCTGGGAGAAGCACTTAGACTGGAGTCCGTGGAACTGCATCCTCCTCACGAAGGACGAGGCGGCTGCACATCTGAAACTAGAGAACATCGAGAAGGTACTGCGGCCACAACTGCTTTTGAATGTCTTTCACAGTGAAAATGATTAAACATCAAAGCGCAACTCAGTAAATTATATAATAACAGATATTTAAGAACTATTAGTCTTATTTAAGTATTGAAACTAAGTAGAGTAAAAAACTTTTAGAGGTAACCAGCAGATGGCAGAGTGAAAACCTGGTGTAATATACAGTATAATAAGGCTTTAGTCAAAAAAATGAAGGGTCAAATTAATAGATTACATAAAACTTTATCCATCAACTCTATAATCAGGACTATTAACTTTACACCTGACAAAGCTCCATTTTAGAGATGGTGTTTACATGAAATGCATATACAGAACACATTTGTCTCTGCCACCATACAAATGCACGCTGTTTTCACTTGCAGGCATACGATGTGGTAGTTATCCGCAATGTCAAGCAGAAACACACACTGGCCAGGAAGTACTTCTCTCAGATACCTGCGATGGCCGAATATCTGCACAATGCTGAGATTCAGCCTGCTGCCCTCGGCAATCTGCTGGTCTCCAAGCCCATCACCAAGGCGACCAAGTAGAATCGCTAAGAGGTTACCCATAATCCTGCGGGGTGCTCAGAGACTTCTGCAGCTTTACTATTTCTCAACTTCAGACAGTTTAGAGATCTAAACCTCTTTTAGCATTCTTCCTCTAGATCATTTATCGAATTTGAATATCTTATATGGTAATTAAAACCAGGAGTTGCTGGGCCTCTCTCTGTTTTGTTTTCCATTCATTTGGATCATTCATTAATGTTAATTACTTATCAGTTGGCAGTAATTGCAGAAAATGTTTTATGATTTTTCATAACTTCTTTGGTATTTTGTAAAATACTAATTGGTTAAACAAGCAGCAACACTACAATCCTGTGAAAAATGCCGCATTAGCATGTTTTCCAGTGTTAAACTTGAGTACAAAAGCTGCATATAAAAGTGAGATTAGACAAAAAAAGTAGATTATCCCTCAATGATTACTCCATAATGCCACACAAGAGTGAATTGAAACATTATTTCCGGGAATACTTCGAAAGCCTAAAATGCTCAAGTTCAAGAGGTTTTAATTAGGCCTTTGCAAATGATACATAGCCTAGTTCTAATCAGGAGGTGAGCAATCTAAGATCTGCAATTATAGGAAAAGGTCAAGAACCTCCTCCTGCGTTTCCTTTTGAACAAATGTGAACGAGACGACCAGCACCACAGGACTAACGGCTAAAAAGAACGACTGTAGACTGCTGATATAGTGATGAAAGGTTTGAGTTTTATTTCTGTCTCTTCATGATGTGAGTTTATAAGATGAGCTTAATAAAATTGGTTTTAGCAGACATTTGGCTTATCATGTTATTTGGCACAAAACCTATCTCTTTCTTTCTGTGATCCAGTAAGGAACAATAATGATACTTAATCAAACTTCACAACTAGGCAGAACTGATAACAAAAAGGCAGCTAATTAGGGTAGAGGATAAATGTGAAAAACAAGTTGTCAATTTGTTGTTGATTGGTTGTTGTGATGGAGATGAAAGAACTTTTTGTTGTTGTTGTTGTTGTTAAATATAAGAGAAATATCAGCATTTTTCATTTAAAAACACAATTTTTTGCAGGTTCCTGCATCTTTAAAAACTGTAATGGTTACTGTAATCCTACTTTAACAAAGAAAACACTTTTGTTTGCTGAAATGAAGGTATTATGAAAAACTGGGTGGGCTCTGAGAGCAACATGATGTTGTTAGGTTATTGTTCGATCTTTTCGTTTAAGTTGTCTGTGTATGAATAAAGTAAGTCAAAGGTGAGTCAAGATTTTCTTCATTATTTTTCCCACCAGTATTGTGCAAACTTTTGTAATCTTTGAACACTGGAATAGGCTTTTGATCTTTATAATGCTCATATTGATAACTAATTTGTGGAGTTTTATGTAATCTCTGATAGAGCTCTTCTGTTTGTTCCTTGAGAAAGCTTGAGGATTGCGATTAATGTGTAATAGTGCGAGGGATAAAGTGAGTGTTCTGTAAAAAAACACTGAGCCCAAGTTATCCAATGATGTTTCAAGGAAACACCATTTTGCATTTCAGATCCTTGGTAATCCTGACTGTGAAATGACAATCGTAAAGGGAGGTCATGAAGTCATAACTTCAATAAGCATCAACTAACCTCAACACCTTCGGATGGATTTGACATTACAGCTGGTCATAGGCCAACTCCTTGTAACTTTTTCCACAGGATTTTCAAGTTTTCCATTGGCACATTTTACATTATATGATTCACAAAGTTATGGAAGCCTTTTTCTGCCTCAGTTAAAAATAAAAAGCAATTGTAAGATAAAGCTTAAAGTAAGAATTAAAGCACAACTGTAAGAAATAAAGTCATAAAAAGTTGCATTTGTGAGATAAAGTCGCAATTTTGAGATGTAAAGTTGCAATTACGAGAAATAAAGTTTCATTTGTGGAATAGAAATTTTGCAATTGTAAAATACAGTCATGAAATAGTCACAACTGTAAGAAATAAAGTTGGAACTGTTTGGAATTAAATGATTGTGAGATATGAAGTTGTGATTATAAGAACAAAAATGTAATTGCAAGATATAAAGTCACAATTGTGAGAAATGTTGTAAATAATACTTTTTATTTTATTTATTTATTTAGAATGATTTTTTTTTTACTGCAAGCCAGAAATGAGCTTTCATAAAAAATTGCGAACATTACAGTAAAAGCTTGAAATAAGAGGTTACATATTTCTTTTCATTTTAATGTATTTTTCTTTTGTTTCCATAAATATTCCTCTTCCTCCCACAGATCAACTCTAATTCTTTGGAAACAAACCCCAGTACGGATTATCGCCTGCTGTGTGATTTCTGAGAGTTTGTGTTTATGAAGTCTCCCAGGTTGTTGTTTAACAGACCCCAGTGCAGCGGCAGATTAGGGCCCAATAAGGGAAGCGGTGATGACGTTTGCTGTTAAGAGAAAAAGCTGTGAATTCCAGGTCATTGTCTGTGGCAGTGTCTCGTGTCAGTGGGTTTGTTTATAATGCTTTTGCTTTTATAACCTTATATGCAAATTTGTTGTTAACTTTGGTCATAAAATGTAAATATGAATGGATCAGGTTTGGAGGGACTTACACAAGCTATGAGTGGCAGGAGTCTAATCTTAAAGCTTAATCTCCATGGTCATAATGCTTTATGACATGCCCGGAATGGACCAGTAACAGTAGATGCGGATGGCACCAGGGCAAAGATTAATCAGCGGCACATTATTTAAAGGCCATCATAAGACAAAGTTCCTGAGTTGACTCTGTTTCGGCCACAGGATGAGGCAGCTTAGATGTTCTTGGAGCTTCGTGAAACCCCTAATCATCATCAGCACACCACTGGCATTACTACCGCTGCCACTGGTCATCAAAACAAAGGTTAGACATGCTTGAAGACATACGTGTTTCTATCAGGTCAACTCTGAATGAGAATAATGTTAAAATTAATTTTTTGTAGTGAGTGAATAATGAAGCAAAGCTTGTCTTATATTATATTGCACATTTTATGAAATACTTTGGCACATCCTTATTGCCTTTGAAATGTCTTTAAAATAACTTTGTCTTTTTCTCTCATATCACTTTCAAACAAAAAGACATTTTCTACAAAAAGACATTTTGTCTGTTTATCTTCTGAATGGATATAAACACTGATATCATGTCCACTAGGAAGCAGAATGTGCGTACATCCTGATATTAATGGCTGTGTACTGGATGACAGAGGTCTTGCCTCTGTCTGTGACAGCACTTCTCCCCGCACTGCTTTTCCCTCTTTTTGGGATCATGAAGTCCTCCCAGGTACACTGAGCCAGTCGCTTTACTCTTGGAAAACTATCTAATGGAAACCTGACTACAATATTTATGGAGTACTAATGTGGATAACTACTGCAAACACAAGATTGACCGGACATTTTTTCCTTAGGTTGCATCTACATATTTCAAAGACTTCCACTTGTTGCTTCTTGGAGTCATCTGTCTAGCAACAGCCATTGAGAAATGGGGTCTTCACCGAAGAATTGCCCTCAGATTGGTGACTACGCTTGGAGTCAACCCTGGCATGTAAGATTTTTATTTTATTAAGATATGTGATGTGTTGTGATGAATTATAGTAGGATCGACCGAAGCAAACACTGCTTGTTTACTGTGAAATGTGTTTCACAGGTTGATGCTGGGGTTCATGGTTGGCTGTGCTTTCCTCTCCATGTGGTTGAGCAACACCTCAACTGTGGCGATGGTAATGCCAATTGTGGAGGCAGTGATCCAGCAGGTTTTGAATGCAAATGAAGAGGCAAGCAAAGACCACAAGGGGGAGTTAAATGGCATCTCCAACCCTGCGCTTCAGCTTGAAGGTAAGCTGGTGCAGCTTTCATTTAACTTGAGTAATAAATTATCATTTTAACCTTTAACCTTCTACTTAAAGGTGCAACATTTAAACATTTGTTTTCAGATATTGAGGCCCAGTACGACCAGTCTGAGAAGATAAAAAGGTGAAGATGTATAAAATTAAAATTCAACAAAAATAAAAATAAAATGCAACAGACAAAAGAAAATGGATTTTTAAGACTGAATGAGGTTTTTTTTTTTTTTTACTCTTATAGCATTGAAGCAGGCATTACGGAGTCAGTTCAGACAGCTCCTGAGGAACCAGAAACTGTTAAGGTCAGTAAAACACGCACACTGACATTAAAAGCACAAACACAAAATCCTTCTCCTTACCTTTATATAAAATTATATTACTCAATATTTTTAGGCACCAACTCCACCGTATAATGGAAAGTACAGGACACGTGATGATCACATGATGTGCAAAGGATTGTCACTTTGCATTGCCTACTCCTCATCCATTGGGGGACTGACCACGTTATCAGGAACATCCACAAACCTCATCTTTGCTGAATACATCTATCAGTGAGTTCAGTACTTAACTTTAAACTGATGTGTGAAACTATATTAGTATTAATTGTATTAATATATACTGTTCCTATTATTTCTACTATATTATCTGATTTGGTGAGTCTAAACCATCTAAACTGTGGATGTTGTGCACTTTTATGAAATTTCCTCAGGTACTACCCAGAATGCACCATCGTTAATTTTGGAAACTGGTTCGTGCTTTGTCTTCCCATTTGCATAATTATGCTGATTTTGTCATGGGTATTCCTGCACTGGATGTTCCTCGGATCCAAGTGAGTGATCGTAATGTCTTTTATTCAATAAGTCGTTCCCTGACCCCTCTATGTCCCTCATTTTTACTCTTCGTCTTAGAATTTCATTCAAATTCATCATTTCAAATCACGCTGCCATTTGCATTTTTCCCACCTCACCACTTCAGCTTCCTCTACAATCTTCTTCTTCCTGCTCAGCGTCTCACTCACAGCCTCCTGATCTCATTGCTCTAAAATAATCATGTTTTATTGAGCAGATTTCTTCATCAAGATTTTCTTCTTTCCCTGATGAAGAATCACTCACAGAACATGGACGCACGGCGTCACGAAAAGAGATGTGATTGTTCGTATGCGTAGCCTAAATGGATTTTTGTCATATACAGAGATTTCAGTCAATTCTTCCACTCATTAAAATTGACATGTATGCATTAAAATGGCAGTGAATGAACCAAACAATAAAAGTATATCTGCTTCTCCATCCATCTCTAGCTTTCGTGCCAGTCTGTGCTCCAGACAGCAATCCGAAAAGGAAAAAATCACTGCCAAAGTGCTTCGGGATCAGTACAACTCACTGGGGCCCATAAGGTTGGAACTCTTCTTTTAATTTTATTTAGAAGGCTCTTAAAAGTGTGAAATTGACTTATTTTTTCCCAAATATATAATGGATAAATAATGTATTTGTCCCCATGTATTGCTCAACCAATGGCATGATTTTGGGTTAGGTTTTTTTTTTTCTTTTTTTCCGAACAGTGGGATTCCTATCCCTAACACTTATCCTTACCTTTAAATATTATAGTAATATAAATAATATATGAATTATGTGTCAAAGTGTGCGAATTTGGAAAATTTAGAAAGATTCTAAGACCTGATTATGTCTTTATTATTTTTATAAGTATCATAGATAGGTTATTTCTTTTTAAAACTAGAATACACCACACAGCTTTTAAAACACTAGGCATTATTCACTAAATGAGTGAGGATCACTGACTACCATACTTTCAAGTTGTTCTGAACACAACAAATTCAAACAGAAACATGCATCTCGTTGCTAGGAGATGCATGACAAATGAAAACAATATATGTTTTAAAATTGTCTCAAAATATCCTGTGACTAGATGGAAAATCTGCAGAACTAGTGTTGACTCCTCCAGACTGCAAATTGGGGCAAAAGTCATGTAGTGTATTCCAGTGTTTAGGGCAATGAGATGCCTGAGTTGCTGACCATTTCTCTATATTACTGTTTCTCTTCTGATCCAGATGCCAGGAGATTATCACCTTGATCGTCTTCATTCTGATGGCAATACTGTGGTTTACGAGAAACCCAGGTTTCATGCCAGGCTGGTCATCACTGTTCCCTAAGTGAGTGTATTTATATTTTTCAACTTCTTTTGATGTAGATGTACAGATAACTACTGCACTTCAGAAGTCATCATTGTTTTCAATACTTGCCTTTAGACTTCTCATTTATCCTTTGTATGTTATTTCTTCAGTTACCCAGGTTATGCTACGGATGCCACTGTAGCGCTGTTGCTGGGTTTCATGTTCTTCATCATCCCTGCACACAAACTAAGAGCAGATCACTATGGTACGGCTTACTCATTTCCTTTGTGCATGTGTGAAACCCTTCACTATCAGCAGTTTTGTTTCTGATTAACGTTGTCGATCCCTGTGACAGAGGCCTTGATAACGTGGAAGGACTTCCAGGCCTGTATGCCATGGGAGATCAGTCTGCTCGTGGGTGGCGGTTTTGCTTTGGCTGAAGGCACAAAGGTAGGATCATGATTTAATGGAAACCCAATTATATCTGTAAGAGAAAAAAAAAAGAAATGAATACAAAAGTGCAAAACCGCATTAATAGATGAATCAATTAATGGTCCTCTTTAACGGGCCTGGATTCAATTAAACAGGCCAGTCTAATTCACTGGTGGCTTTGGACAGCCCTGGACAGCTCAATTGTTCCCTTTACTAATAATCTTAAACATTAATTTCCTTTTAAAAGAAATAAATGAAAAGACGGATCACATCAAAGTCTCGTAACAGCATGCAGCCCATTAACGTTGCGAGGAGAACAACAATTTTACTGTGTCACCCTCTGTCTGCTTTGACGTTCCATTCAAGCTAATTACATGCCTCCATTATAAGACTGGCACTGAAGCACGTCATTTCAGCATAACGGGTCCTTCTTCATGTCATTCGCAAAAACTGGAAACAAGAGCGCCTACTTCTTAATATTCTCCTGGTGTAGGTGGGCTGGGGTGGGGTCTTATCATCAAGGCTCCAGCACTGTTTTGATCCAGACACCCAAATGTCATGGCAAGTCCAGTCTTTTAAAATCTTCAAAGCAGAAAGGGTGACTGTGCTGCATTCTCCATATGCAATATCGGGCTGTCTGGATGCCATATCTTGACAAACAGCTAAATTACGACTCCATACTCTGTTGACAAGCATACAAAGAGATGTTGGTACATTTATGAAAGCAATTTCGCTTGAGTTCATGAATATCTTGGTTGGACACTTTCACTCACCTTTTAAAGATGATCTGACAAGTTTCCTTTATTTTTCACCCGACAGATTTCTGGTTTATCCTCTTGGGTTGCTGAATTGCTGACTCCCTTGGGAAGCCTTCCTCCTTTAGCCACCGTCACCATCGCCTGCCTTATTGTTACCTCTATCACAGAGGTGGCCAGCAATGCTGCCACAATGACAATCTTTTTGCCTATACTGGCCCCCTTGGTACGTGTTATTTCAATATATGTAAAATATAATGAATGTTACTTTCATTTAACTTTTTTGGGCTATTCTCATCATCTTTGTCAGGCTGAGGCAATTGGAGTCAACCCTCTGTACATGCTGATTCCTACGGCCCTGTCTGTGTCCTTTTCGTTCCTACTTCCAGTTTCTAATCCTCCTAATGCCATTGTCTTCACATATGGTCATCTGACAAGCATGGACATGGTGAGTCCCTATTATTTTGTTCTTTGCAAGTATTTTGCATTGTAAATTTTATATTATATCCAAGGTAAATACTTATACAGTAACTAAGCTTTGTCTGGTTTCCTTGTCACTATAGGTGAAGGCAGGGCTGGGCGTAAATGTTATAGGCATTCTAACAGTCCTATTAGCTCTCACGACATGGGGAACACCTCTGCTTAACCTGGACACCTACCCAGACTGGGCACCAGTGGTAAACAACACTGGAGTATGACCATCACTGTGAAAATTATAGAAATGTGAACAGTTTAGTTTTAAAATTACATAGGATCCCTTGCAGTTGGCTGAATTGTTGACAGGGCAAAGTCCACAATCCAAATGTTTACTTGTTTGGATCACTTGGACAAGAAGGCATGACCAGCTTGCATTAAGAAATAAGCTTTGGGTTCCAGGAGATGTTCGGTGTGAACGTCATTGTTTATATGTTTTTGTATTATAAGCAGTTTTAATAATCTTTGGCCTTGTTTACACCTGGTATTAAGAAGCGTTTTCATCAATCACAAGTGGACAACGCTAAATACAGGTGTAAACGGTGTCTAAAACGCTTTGAGCTTGTGCACTTTCGAACACTTCCAGAGGTAGTCGAAAACGCATTCGACCGGATTGCTTTCATAGTGTAGACGCTCATGTGGTCAAATGCGTTCAAACAGCCACAGAAGACTCTCCACCTACTGACCTAATGCATAAACATTATGCATTAAACTTTGTCAGCTGAAGACCCAAGTTTGGTTTGAAGATGAAAAACGTACCAAGCACAAAGTTCTCTCACCATTCCTGATTTCTAACATGCACTCAGTGTTCTTGCGGCTATCAGAGCAGAAATGAAAGCTGATGCTCTCTGTATGTTTTTCTGACGTCTCCGGTCGCGTTCATATGTAAATTGCGTGAGCTTATTTCGTCAATTAGATCAAAAGATCTGAAAAGGCCCATACATTTACCCACTACCCTTCCCTCGAAGAAATCAGGACAGAAATGGTCGAAAGTGGACAAAAGAGAAAACAAAAGATTAAAACATCTGGTGTAAATGGGAATGTGTCTCACTCGTCTACTTGTGATCCGATCGACCAAAACACATCTTAATACCAGGTGTAAACAGGGCCTTTGTGATCATTGTCTCAAGTCTATGATTCCTTTTGCCATTTACTCTTTTTAGAGGTTCAAAGAGACTAGTAAAAGCTGTTTAAAACAGGATGCTTTGGTGAAAAATGAATGTGCACAATTCAACAGTGCAATGTTTATACAAAACGTATTATATAAAAAAAAATATGTCTTAAGCTTTAAGCAGAATTTGCATGACAGGCTTAGTCCTGTTGGTTAAAATGGCACTTAATGTTTTATATGATTGTACATTTTTGTTACACCCTAGCATGTACATATATACAGATAAGTGAACTGTATTAGTAGAATGTTGATATTACATTGTGAACAAAAGAGATCAAAAGTAGAGACAGACAAAAAATGTTCAACTTTAGACACAAACTTGCACATAACAGTGGCCAGCAAATAATAGCTATTGATTTTAGGTGAGTTACTCAGCTGTTTGGCTTCTTGCAAAAAGTGGGCATTTCTAGCTTTTGCTTCTGTTGAGTTTCAAGGGCATCAGTCAGAGTATTCAATAGTTTTTAGTTTTTTAGTTCAAAGAACATAGACATATTTTGTTTTTAAATTAACAATGTGTTTTTGTTTGTTTCAGTACTATTTTAAAATTCACCTCACAGAATACTGCATGTTGAATGGAAACTCAACACTGAGTTTGGTTAACATCTATTGCTCATATGTGCTTCTTGTGAGATGTTTCTTGTTATGACTAAAACTGTAAGACAGTTACTTTCTGTGTTCTTTGCTCTTTGTGTGAATTATTTGTCAATATGAGTCCATGTGGGAAAAAAACATTTAAATAATACACAATCAGAACCATTCATAGTCATCATGTTCTTGCTGGAATTCATACTGACTTTAAAAAACAATGCTTTGAAAAAACTGACATCTGTATCAATGTTAATTGAACTGTGCACTGGGTGGATTGTCTCATCTCTAATTACTAAATCCCAAAATTAAATGTTTTGACAAATCTAGTCTGGGTGGCAGCCTTATCAAAGAGATTCAAGAGGCAGATTAGCTTTGATGAAATGAGGTTACAGAGAAAAATTGTTATCTATTTGTCTGCAGTGGAGGCTTTTTGGATACAAGTAATGCACCTACACAGAAACAGCACTGAAAGTATCTATCTTAAAATAATTTCTTCCCATTTTAATTAGGGGGAAAACGTAATAATAATAAAAACATATAAGACTTTAGAGCTAATTTAAAACAAAATAGGAGGCTATAATGTGCCATCTGAATAGGCTTGGGTTAATATTTGTTCTCAAAGCGAGGCAGTGATGAGAACTAATTCTGCAAACCACCCACGTTATGAAAATTCATGCTTGGATCCTGCAGCCATTTTAATTCAAGGTCACTGTTCAGTTGTGTCTGAGGTAATGACAGCCTGTCTGAAGGGTCTAATCTTATTATGTGTTATTTAATACTTATTTCTTATATACTTAATTATGGTGCATGGACTATTGAGTTTAACAATTAGGAATAGCTTTTCTCCAAGACCTTATTGTGAGTCATCACCATCATATAATTTCTCCCTGGGTACACGGGTCAGCAAGCTGAATATGAACAGTGGTTTGATTTTATCGTTAAAATATTTTCCACATAAAATTTTTATGATTTTATTAGTTTTTTTCCATTGACACTGGGTAAGGTGCCTTTTCACTGTCTGTGACCTGTGACGAGTGTTGCATTTCGCCCCCTAGTAGTGATAGTAGTATAGTAAACTCTCACTTTATTTCTAAAACCACCTTTTCACCCATACAGATGTTTTTGTTGACCGCTCAAATAAAGAAGCGCAACACTAGGAGAATTTACTCTACTTTTGTTGAAGATAATTGTCTGTTCTTCAGAAGAACCTTTTTGGTAAAGGCAGACAAAAATTGGGTTGCATACTGGGTGGTCTGAAAAGGTTAAAAAATTTAAACGCACCTGAAGCACAATTTAGATCTAAAAATCCTGCATTCACAGAGGATAGCAACTCTGTGCAAGCCCCTGTGTGACTCAGTGAAACTAGGTGAAACTAGGTGCGTTTACATGGAGCATTGTAATCGGTTTAAAAGTCCAATCTGAATGAAAATGCTCCATATAAACACCTCAATCGGAATAAAAATGCCCAAACCGAATGAAATTGTAATCGGTTTGAGGGGGGTGGGATAAACATTTCTATAAACCGAACAAAATAAAAAGTCTGCCATGTAAACACGTTAAACCGATTACTTTGCGTCTATGTCATCACATCAAGCGGTCAGGGGTTGTCAGAATGCAAAATGTCAGAGGCAAAATCAAACTGGAGTAAAACTGAAACAACACATTTATTAAATACACTGAAGGAACTCAGTGTAACATTACTACGGACCTCCATCCACACACTTCTGCTTTACGGAGGAGGGAGGGGTAGAATTGAGATGCTCCTAGAGATACACAGCCACCTAAAAGGTCAGCTTCCTGCACCCGTCTTTTTTTCATACCTTCCAGCAGTAATATGCTACAAATTTCACGCTGTTGCTTGATTAAGAGCAACACTTTACATAAAAATAGTGCGCATAAGAAATAATGGAACTCCATGTTGACAGGAATAAAAGGCTTAAAACGGGACATAGGCTAATGTGCGCATGTCACAAAGTCATTCAGATTGAAAGCGCCGGCACATGTAAACACCATATCGGATTAGATAACATCTCATGTAAACACTCCACTGAATCTTTCAATTGGAATGATTTTAATCGGAATGACAAAAAAGTGTACACGTAAACGTGGCTAATGTTGCTTTAGTCAGGGCAGACACCATATTTAAATATCTGTGAATAAAAATGAGGCAGTGAAAAACATTTCAGCCAACGTACCCTACATTTTGTAATGGCTGCAATGTTTTTCCACTTTGCTGTCAATCATTCAGTTGATGGAATATTTCAAAACAAACTAATCTTTAATCAAAAGAACTTTCCTGGTTGGCTCCGATAGCCAAGCTGTTAGTGCGCGGACATATGACGTAAATGCGTTCACGGCGACCCGAGTTTGATTCCCATCTCGAGGTCCTTTGCCGATCCTGCCCCCCTCTCTCTGACCAATGCTTTCCTGTCTGCTCTCTACTGTCCTCTCCAAATAAAGGCACAAAAAGCCCATAAACATAACTTAAAAAAACAACAACAACAGCAAAAAAAATTTTTGTTCCAGCCACAACCTGTCACGAGAACGCAACAATGGACTACTTGCACTGAGCCTCGTGATGCACATCCGGTTTGAAACATTACGGCTCAGTTGTTTCCGGTTATATCTATTTTCAATGCGCTGTTATCACATAGCTACCTAAACGCCTCTTAAAATGAGAGTCCTCGGGATGATTTTAAATTCCAGACATTTTCAGACACAGGAGAAGAGAGATTCTGATGATTACCGTGTACAGACCTTTCCAAACTCAACGGAACTTCAAGTTTTAATCCAACATAAGCCATAATTCTTTCACCACAGGGTGTCAGCGCTCTACTAGTGATCGCTGCAGTGTGACGCGATGAATAAGATCAGAATGAACATAATATTATAATTTTAGTCACTATTCTGTGCCATTTTTTCACTGACAACCATTTGTATGTAATTCACACATTTATGCCAAAAATCCTAATATTCAAAGTAGTTGCACTGTCATTGCATTATTCTTTAAGAGTAATTAAATATTTAACATCGTTAAGGCAGTTATCACATTCATTCAACTATTTCAAACACTGGAATAAAAGAGCACCAACGCAAGCAATACTCCTCGTACGAATATTAACCATATTTTCTACACTCTTACTATAGTAAAAACATTGGTTCGCCTTCATAAGTATTTGATTAATTATTACTATTATATGAAAGGTAAGTTATATTGCTGTTTAATCGTCAGCTTGGTTTGTTTGTGCATGTCTTGTATGCTCTTCTGCTCGTTTACAGTCAGAAAGCAGCTAGCGTGTGATGCTAACGGACTTACAGTGATTGTCATTATGTTAACAGATTGTCAGTAGGGAATCAGCGATGCTTGACAGTTTTAACTTGTTTTTGTTTGTAGTGCAATTGTAATTGTAACGTGAAATAGTCTAGCCATCGCGATAATGCGTTGCCACCCATAGTTACTACACTTACCGTAGTAAAACCATGCGCTTTCTTAAGGGTGTTTATCAGTCAAATTCATTTAAATGTAAATTTAACAGGTAAGAAATATGATGACTTGGAGAAAAACACTGCTAATGAGACGAGCACTTGACGGCGGCAGGTCTATAAATCTATAAATTTCCTGGCAAAAGATTTGAGAGATACATTATGCACAAATAACTACAGCTTGTTTGTCATCATAAATTTTGATAATCAAAATGAATAGGTGCGACGCTGAATTTATGAATATCAAAGCGCTAAACAAATTATTTTGGTGTAACAATTAACATGAAAAAGAATTAAAGTTGTATCAGTATCTACAGACTGCACCTTTAAGAAGGGAACCTCCCACGTGTTGCATGTTGTCAATGCCACAGGTTGCCTACCTGTCTCGCATAACTCTGCACTAACCTCCACACGCTCGCGCTCTCTTCACGAGATAAATAAAAGAATGTGGCTCAATCCAACCGTCACCGAATCGTTCTCGGATTGACTCCGCCCTCAAAAGTCTCGCGACTGACACATTTTGACATTCTCTCAGAAAAAAACTCAGCTTTTGTGGTCGAGGTCGTCAGAAACCTCTCGGGTTTCCTAGCATTTCCCACAGCTGTGAGGAGTTGTCGCCTCTTGAGTGTCGACTATGCTGGACCCGTCCTCCAGCGATGAATCTGAGGGAGAACTACCACCTGAGGACGAGCCGCCCGTTAAAACTGGGAAACCTGTTAAAAAGAGTCCCAAACCCGAAAAGATCCCGGACGCCCCGCGAACCCAAACCAAGGAACCGGTTCCTTCGCCCGCTGAGGCGGACAAAACCGAGCAGGAGAGACTTAAGAAAGAGGAAGCGGAGAGAAAAATTAAACTACAGATTTATGTGTTTGTGTTGAGATGTATCGCGTACCCATTTAACGCCAAACAGCCCACAGATATGGCTCGCCGTCAGCAGAAGGTGAGTGACCGTTAATCCACTGTTTAGAATATTTCGCGCTTTAAATTAATGCGCGCGTGCCGCATTTACCTCAGTCCAATGATATCGCTGCTGCTTTATACAAGAGAAAAGCACTTTTTTACAGGTTCTAAAAAGATTTGTAAGATTGACAACTGCAAATTCTTGAGCATCACACTTTTGAGTGACTCGAAATGTGTTTGTTTACTGTGCTCATACCTGTGTCAGCTATCAAACTATTTGGAGGATCAAGCTAAATTGTTGAAAATAATGCAAGTAAACCCTCTCTTTTGCAGATATTTTGAAGTTAGAAAATGTTTAATTGCTTTTTTTGTGTGCAAAAGATAGACTTACTTTAACAAATCCTTTTCATGCTTATATTTATTTAAAATGTGTAGTGAAATTGAGTGATGTAAAGTAAAATATAAAAATGTAAAATAATTTGTTATACTAAGTATTAGTGTAATAGATTTTACAATAACTGCAACATGACAATCTGCTCTTCTTAACTTTTTACCTAAATTCACCTTAAATGTAAATTCTAAAGTACTTTAATAATGAATAATACATATAAAAAACATAACATGACAGCTGCAATATGCACATTGTTCATCAAAGCGTAAATAGCATAGCATACAAATGACTTATTTATGACATAAGGAAAAAAAACGACAACAAAAAAACAATTAAAATAGCTTTTCTTAAGGCAGTTCTCCAGAGCAAAAATGTGCAAAAGGATCTTAAAATGACCACCAGGATGTAGTGTGACCAAGAAAAACTTTTTATTGCTTTATGGTATCTCTTCATATTTAACCATTTTGTTGTCATCTTATATGCTTCATGTGCTTAAAAATGTGTACAAAATGGATTTGTTGCCCTGAGGCAATATGGTGCAATATCACTGTAAAAATAAATAAATAATATATATATATATATATATATATATATATATATATATATATATATATATATATATATACCACACTGGTAGGCTTATTTAGATAACCTCTATGCACCCTTTCGAAAGGTCAGTCCTCCGAGGAACATGCAACTTAATGCAAGAACTCTAAAGACTGTCAATAATCCCCTCAGTAACCCTATCAGAAAGGAAATGCTTTGAGGCACTTGAAATGTATTTTGAACTTCTGTGTGTACACAATATTTGCGGCACCTTCAGAAGGGTGCCTAGAGACTCTCAAGAGGGTTCTGCCAGTGTGGCAGACTGAGGAACCCCAAATGTTGCCTCAAGTATCTTTTCATTTTTACAGTGAATGTTGCACCATGTTGCCTCAGGGCAACCAAATTGTCTTCATTTCACAAGTACCTGCAGGTGTGATAGTCGTATATATTGTGCGTAGAATTAAAATTTTGTCATTCCAAACCAGTGTGTTCATTCATCTTCAGAGCACAAATGATGAGAAAATGTTAAAAAAATCTTCATTTTTGACCATCCATTGACAGTCTAGATAATAAACATTTTCAAGCTTAACATAAGGGTGAGTAAATGATGACAGAATTTTAATTTTAGGGTGAATTATCCCCTTAAATGATGCCCCTTTTTACAAGATGTAATACAAGTCTTAAGTGTCCTCAGAATGTATCTGAAGTTTCAGCTCAAAATACCCCAGAGATCATTTATTATACCATACCCAAAATATCCCTTTTTGGGTGGAAGCAAAAACATGCTGTTTTCTTGTATGTATCTTTAAATGCAAATGAGCTGCTGCTCCCCGACCCCCTTTCAAGAAGAGGGCGGAGCCTTTACAGCTTGTGCCTCCAATACTCCAGCAACAACAAAACAGGAGAAGACAGTATTAGGCTGTTTCCACAGAACACATTTTTGCATTCCACTGTGCTGCAAATGCTCTAGACGGACTTTGTTTTATTTCTCCCATTCGGGGTCATTCACACACAATGTGTCTTTGTGTCTAAAAATGCCAGATGTGGGCAGTTAAAAACGCAAGGTGTTGAGAAAAGTTAAACATGAGTGCTGCGTTTTTAGAATGCCGTTTTCTGTGCAAGACACTGTAAAAGATGCGAGAGGCGAAGCGCAATGGTCAAACATGTCCGTCTAGCGCATTTACTTAGAAAAGCAATGGAAAAGTAACACAGTGGACTGCGTTCATTGATACAGCCATTAACAGAACATTTAGATTGTTTATCATGTAGCTCAGACATTCTTGTGTTTACACCAGCTGTTCTAGTGAGGAGATAAACATGGCAAACTGTGTACGGCTCACTCAGGGAGGATTTAAGTTAATTGGGCAGATTCCATCTCCAGTCGTGGAAGGGGCCTGTTCCATTGTGACGTCACAATGCCTAGAAATGCAAACGACTCATTTTGAGACCCAGTTTATGATTTATGGGGAATAAAAAAAAGTAGTGGGTGGATTTTTACGATTATAGGGTGGTTGTGTACACACTATCACCCCACATTTATGTTCAAACACCATGTAAAAGTGAATTTTGCATAAAAGGTCCCCTAAGTAAATATGAGAACAAAAGCTTTAATGTATATCATTGAACAGCAGCTTTGTTTTGAAATATTTTGTCTCCTCTTGGTCTAATGTAGAATCACTTATGGGAACAAGCACAGATGCTATTTTTACCAGCATACACCCACTACCTCTAATATAGACAGCTTTTGGACTCGACCTATTAGTGTTTTTAGATTCTGTTTAATGCATATACAGTTCTAAAGCTGGAAATAGAAGCAACTGTTAAAAAAGGACTGATAATAACCTATTATCAACTTTGTACCTGTGGGACATGTAAATTACATTCCAATTCCAGGTGCTAATCTTAACCTTTTCTTCTGAGAAAGCTTGAGAAATACCTCTGAATCTTAATTATGTTATGCACATAAGAAAATAGAGCCCTTTCCTCAAAATGATCATGTGTTCATGGTGATTTTGCGAGGAGAAACTTGACTGAGTTTAGATGCCTAAGGTAGACATTCAAAGCCAGAAAGCTGTGCGTATGTATTTCTGATTAGGAAAGTGAGGGAACGGCTTCTGTATAAACTGTCTAATTGGGAAGAACCAAAATAAGTGATGGTTGGGTAGGTTATACTTTTTAGATAAGAAGGAAAATTAGGCAAATACTCCCTCTTCCTAGAGGTCATTAATCTTGAGAAAACCATTAGATGACCAAAGGTGAAATGCAGGGTCTGAACTGGATGGGGGGAAAAGTAATTGTTTGAGATAGGCATGTGAATAGAGCCTCTATATGTAAACTATAATGTTTCCTAAATTGAACCCAGATTTTGAGGAAACTAGTTACTACAGGGTTATTTGAGACCCTGCTTAGAACTAAAGGAAGTTGAGAACAAACAATAGAGTAAAGTGGACTGTTTCTGTGTGCAAACTTGGTGGATAATTGTCAGAGAAGCTATCCCTGTTTCAAAAGAGAAGTTTATTAATGTTGCAGGCCCAGTAATATTGCCGGAAGTTGGGAAGTGCGTGGCCTCCCTTAACCTTGGGAAGTTGTAGGATTGATTTCTTAGAGCGAGCGGGTTTATTCCCCCATAGAAATGGGCGCAAAAGACCGTCAAAGCCAGTAAAGAAAGATTTATTAATGAAAATCGGTATGTGTTTGAAAGAGGTAAAGAAATTTAGGCAGAATAACCATTTTGACCAAGTTACAAGTTACCAAGTTATTTTACCTACAAGAGACAAAGGCAGAGAGGCCCACCTACACATCTTCATCTTGGATTTATCCACGAGCAGTTGACAATTGCTCGCAAATGAATATTGTAAGAATTTGTAAAGAAGGTGTTTGAAACTGTCAGAAGCAATCTTGAAGGTGACTGTGTACATTTTTTAGCTTCAGAGTTCTCTCTGTTTTTTTTTTTTTTGTAGCTTTATCTTGTTGCCTGTTGGCTAAATTCATAAGTGTACATGTTTTTTATTAAGATTATTTCTTTAGATAAAGTGTCAGAAGCTTTACAATGTTCACAAATATGAGTCTATTTGATCCTCATGGTCATATAGTGCAAGAGCAGAACTGAAATATACATGTCCAATAAGACCCCATGACCACCTATTGAACATAGAATTATTGCATATTGTTCAATCAAAATGCTTAAGGGCACAACATGGCCTCCCCGTAAAAGTCAGATGGCACAAGTATCACCCTTATTTATATGTAAAATCGAGAAGAAATAACTCTACCTCTAGTCTTTGTTGAATAAATATTCTCAGTTGGAGGAGATCTTGAGAGTAGCTAGGGACAGATTATTGATTTTTCTGTCATGGCTCAGAGAAATATCTTTGCTGCCTAAATGAGAAGGTAACCTTCTGGCTTTAGAGATCTGATCAGGTGCTATTCAAGTATTCCTTGAGGCACTATTTTCCTCATGGATATGATGCAGGAAGTCAGAGGACTCCTTTACTGTGCAGCATGTGATCAGCCATCCTTCACTTTTGATAATATGTCACTCCACATGATAGAAGAAAGTCAGTGTAAGTATTCTGCCGGTTACCCCCTTACAGTCACTTGGGATACATACACATCTTTTGTCTTTTGAGCTGTCCAGAGTGTCTGGATGACTTTGTACAAGATCTTACATAGGTTGAATGCATTATTATACATAATCTTATGGTGCTGCTTTAATCTCAGACACGCTGTCAAAGTAACCCAATGCCTTTCAGAGTTTGTAAGCCTGCTATCAAAAGGTATATGAACGGTCATGCACTAGCATTATAGTTTCGCCCTCTTTGAATTTAACCTTCTTTTTTATGACTTCTCTTACATTGTTTTTCTTTCTTATGTACAGTCTTCGTAACGATTAGCTTTGGGCTAAATGAAGCCAACATTTATGTACTTTTTTTCCCAAAGCCATCATGCTGTCAAACCACTTTTGTGTCATTCAAGTGCATTGCAGAGCTTTTATTTGGAGCACATGCTGTTAGACTGAATTTCAGTGCGAACAAACAATGGATTTGGATGTGGGCATGTTGAATTTGTCGTGAAGCCTCATTTGGATTAAAACATGCAAAAATATACTACATACAGGTTGAATGCATGCTTTGATTCAGGATTGGCTTGTGTACTAACTAATACTGGAGATTTTCTTGCATTTTGGGATAAAGGGAGATTGTTATGGCTATTTATATAGTCTTATAGCTTATTCCAAGATAAGATTTTTTTTCCCCATATTTTTTCAGGTCACATGGTTGGCCCACTTAGTGCCGTCAGTCAGATAAGAGATGACCAAAGAGGAAAAAACACTTTTTTCATCTTAGTAAGTATAAGATGGTATAGTTGGCTAAGGGTGCTCCAATCAGGATTTTTAGGGTCGATTACAGATCACTGGAAGCAATATTGTCCAATACAATCAAATAAATAATAAGCCAACTATTCTTAACAACAATGTATTTTAAGTTTAAAAAAAGTACCATGAATTGACAGCTCTTTTTTTATTATTATTACTATTGGCAAGTAACATGTGCAACATATTTGATTCCCTCTCAGGTGATTAGGAACAGCTTGCATAGTCTTCGTTGTATAAATTAATTATGTATTAATCCTACTAAATCTACTAAAGAGCAGTGACTGATTTTCTGTTTGTCTTTTGTAGTTTGTCTAACATTAATGACACAGGTGGCAGCAGGAATATTAGGCTGCTGTCACTTTAAAACTGAATGCATGGATCCAATATACTGTTACACATGCGACTTATTTCCCAACTGTTTATGTTCACTTAAGATGGTGTTTAAGCGAATACTCACCAAGCCAGGCATTTTGACATATTTCTGTGTGTTTTTAATTGTTTAGGCACAAGAAGCTCAAAATTTATCTTTCTTTTCCGTCTTCCACTCCTTCTCGGAGTGTGCACACAGAAAGCCGCTTGGGGAACCATATTGCTTTTGCGGCTTAATGCAGTTATGGTAACTCTTTTTATTATCAAGCATGTCCTGCTGTTTAGCAACAGAAGACTGTATTTTATGACAATTGCTGATTTGGATGTTAAGTTTGGGCTTTATGGAGGAACAAAAGCACACCGCTTTGAAGGAAAGAAATGCACTAAAATCGCACAGCCCTAGTTTCTTGCTTTCATTGCTGTTGGGTTGCTGTCATTGCAATGTCTCCAAAGTATCGTCAAGTTATGTTTACCATAGGCTTTATTTTATTAAAATTGAAAAACCCCATTATAAAACTCCATAGGAAAATCTCAAAGGAACTAGCGGCGAATTAGATGTCCGGGTTCTGACGTCATACCTGCACCACTCTATAGAGATCACCGATCAAACTATATAAAGCTATTATCGTCTGATAACAATCAGCGGCCGATCAATCGGAGCACCCTTAAGGCTTGTTCACACCAAGAACGATAACTATAAAGATGACTATATTAGCGTCCACACCAGCGGACAGTATCGTTCTGTTATTCTAAGTGCGTGCTTGTCTGTCACTTTAAATGCTGATTGGCTGTCAATGTTTTTAGGTTTGTGTAAAATTCTGAGATTGCATTTCACTGTTTTTATTCATTTTGAGGAATACTGAATATTTTTGTGCAAGTAAGATGAGTAAATGCATGTTCACATTTAGTCTAGAACTACAATAACCATCATGTTCACACAGCGCACACAACACTTGCACTTTATTTAT
Organism: Hypophthalmichthys molitrix; assembly: GCA_037950675.1. Classification (NCBI taxonomy): domain Eukaryota; kingdom Metazoa; phylum Chordata; class Actinopteri; order Cypriniformes; family Xenocyprididae; genus Hypophthalmichthys; species Hypophthalmichthys molitrix. The sequence goes on along the minus strand of CM075515.1, from coordinate 15,177,445 downwards.
CTCAGTATGGGGACAGGAGAGCTGTCAGTCAATAAATGTGAAAAAGTAACTTGCGTTACTTATTTGAAAAAGTAACTTAGATATTACTTAGATATTTTGTTGTAAATTTAAAAAGTAATGCGTTACTTTACTAGTTACTTTAAAAAATTATTTCTGGCGTTTGTATTTAGGCTTCAAAATTCATGAAAGTTATTCATTTTCGAAAATGAAGTATCATAAACTTTTGTTGATCTGAGAGCTTATTTTTTGTGAAAATGGAAAAATCCTATTGGGTTTTTGTCGAGAGAACCAGTGTGATGCTATCTTCTGGGTAAGCCTAAATACGTCATCACTGCAGCACTCTATTGTGTCCGCACTGAATGTCTCAGCTTGCTAAATACAGAAAGCTTGCTCCTTACTTTAGACTGTTGCTAATAATTTGTTAGCAGTATTTTAGCTGTATTTTTATTTCTTATTCTAAAATATCAGCCTACATAAATTTGAGGAGAGTAGCAGAAATGCAACTATATTCATGGACACTGTTGCCTGATTCCTGCTACAGCATTTCTTGCTTAAAAATCTGAAGGGGCACGAGCGAGCACATAAAGTTATGTTGTTAACGTATGTTGTTATTGCCACTGGCTAGTTCTGTAACCTGAAATGTGGAAGGTGTAATAAAGGTGCCAAGATGTGCTTCACCTGTAAATAAAACGGACATCCCTGTAGGCATTATCGCACATTACTGTCTGGCAAAAATACACCATCATTAAATCTGTTTCAAAGGTAATTCAAATTCAAATTTAATGGAGAGTTGAAGGTAATCTGTTGATAATCAGATTTTGTGTACTCATTCTTAATGGATTACTCACACGATTGAGAGTCAGAGAACCAGAAAGCCCCTCATGCACCTGTTCACATACTTGTTAGCACATTTCAGGGATCTCACAGTTATATACCAGTGTGGGAAATGTTTCATATAAGACTGTTGTGTAATACTTCCCCCAGATGATAAACTGAATTATGTTGTCAGAATTGTAATAATACAAGATGTTAAGAGAAGGTAAGAAGAAAAGAAAATGCCACCGAAACTTATCTGAAGACCGTAAGTTCTCTTCAGAGATGCATTCATATATTAAGCCACCTCACCCGATTCAATATTATCAATATTTTTCTTCCAATATTTCGAGCATCGCAAACAGTGATTGCTGCACCTGGTATAGTATTTTCTCTGCTGGCGCATCTGTGCTTTTTCTGTGTCCATCTTCAGCATGTCCCATCTCTGGTCTGTGTTAACATCCTGTAATATTTCACACAAACTACATTTTGGGAAATGATTGCAATGCACTTTGTTTTTCTGTGCAAAAATTGGCTGGTTCCAAATGATGTCTCTCTCTCTCTCTCTCTCTCTCTCTCTCTCTTTAAGCCTTTTGTAGCATTACCAATTTTTATTTGACATGTAGGTACAAGTATAAATAAGGAATGGCTACTCGTGCAGTATGTTTGTGTACTGCTAATATGAGTAGGAGTGTCTGCTGCTGAATAACTAAATCTAAATGTGAATATCTGCCCACTGGGAAACTAATCTCTGTTTATGTGCCAGATTCCCTGCAGATGAGAGCTAGCTTCTGTCCTCGCAAATTGTTTGCTTTCCTTTACTTTACTCTGACTGTCAAGTGGGCTGAGGTTTTTCTCTCTTACTGTCTCCCTGCATTTCTTTCCTACCTTTTTCTCTGTGCATTTCTTTTTTCTGTCTTTTTTCGGCTTTATTTTCTCATATGTTCATTGTTTCTCAGTTTTCTGAAGAAAAGCCCCATATGTTCGCACTCATGTGCTCGCTATTATGATAGCTTATCCATTTCTGGATGATGAACAGCAGCCTGGAAATCACACTGATGGATGTCCCACTCATCCCTACACATATGTCTAATCCCTTGGCACAGTTTTGTGCATAGTTTTTTGGTCTGTTTTCCTCTTCTGAATAGCTGTATGATTTAGTTTATGTAAGCAGACTTGCTTCGGTTTCTCCGCGGGAGATGAGTTCTTGACTCTGGTGGGGGAGATTGGCAGGCGGATGCCTCGCTGGAGGCAGAGTCCCATCTTCTTTGTCACATTTCCCTTCCCTTGTCAGTTTTGCTCTCCATGAGATGCATATCTCCACACAGTGTTATGTAAGGCCATCTCCTTGCAGTGCAACGATAGGAAGTAACAGCAAGGTTCAGTGGGTGCTTACCTCGCTTTGCACTCTGCTCTATAAGGCACATTTTGGGCAAGTGCACTGTATAAAGGAAGTATTCAAACACTGACAGTCTGTGAGCAACTTACTGTTTGCGAGGAGTCTGCAGGTAGGTTATGACCTTCAAGAAGAATCAGCTTTGTGACAATCTGTAGGGAACAGCAGGTGCATAATGAGGCCTTGTGGAGCGGCGACAACTCTGAAATACAATTGTTGTGCATAGGGTAATTCCATTACCCACCTACCCATGTAATCTCCGTCTTATCCTGAAAAAGGTTTAGGCTCTACCAGAAGCCAAGCAGGAATTTACAGTGTGGTGAAAGTGCCATGGCATTATGCAGAGCAAAGACAATATATCAGCTTTGCCGTCTTATCTCTCCTGAGCTGCGTGGTCGACATTAATTGTTTGTCTGGTATATAATGTTATCCGGATATCTGTACGTCATCCTCCATCCCCATTAAACCTTGGTCTATTTCTTGAATGGTTTCAGTCAGTCAGAATCTCCCTCTAATGATGACCATAGGGTTTATAACATGCTATCCAAGTGCTAGTGTGTTGCTTCTTATTTAGTCACAGCCAATGGCAGCTTCATATTTGACAAGTTTTGTACTTTGCGTCAGTGTTAGGGCACTTTCACACCTATGGATTGTTCGTTTTGTTCTGAAACAGCGACTAAATTTGTTACAATGTTGCATTTTCGCTTTCACATGCGAGTACAACTGTCCTCTTATTGGTCAGTTTTTTTCAGCGTCATCCATCAAAATGATTGGCAAGTTCACTTCATGAGCTTATTGTGGCTTTATTTGTAACTGTCGAGACACACGCAAACACTATACGAATGTAACCGTCATTCCTGCTGTTAAATTCAAACTCGCTCTCTCTGAATCTCTCAGCACTGTCTTGTCGAGACGCAAGCAAACACTATACGAATGTTATAATGCAGGTAGAGTCGGAATCAAGGCTTCGTCAGGACAGCATTCTCACATGGAGGAGCGTAATTACACAATAATTTAAGGTAAAGAGGCACTCTTTGGTTTCAACAACGGTAACTAATGTGCTCACTCACAGAATCAGACACTACTGCTTTTTATATAACACATTTCCCATTATGAATTATGATACGTTTGGTTCGTTGGTCCGTTGGGTCGGATTGCTTTAACATCTCAAGCGAGCCGCTCCAGAGTTCTCTGCAGTCGAGCCAAGACCACCTCGTTTAGGCGGTGCAGAATGGGGGATGAAAAAGGAGCAATTGTTTTGGTGCAGATCTGAGCGCGATTGCTCTGTTCACATATTCCTAAATAAACTAAACCAAGGGAGAAAACGTGCCAGCTTCTGAAACAAATCCTCAGGTGTGAAAGCACCCTTAGTCTTTTATTTATATTTGCCAGAATTTGGTTGATGGGATCAGAATATCTGCTGAAATTCTCACTTTCTCACTTCTCAGAAGAGTAATTTCATAGATTATATACTGAATAAATCATGGCTAAACAGCTGCAGTAAAGAAGCAAATGCTCATTTAATTGGACAAACTGCTCCCAGAACACATGTTGTCTCAAAACTGAAGCTTTCCTACTGGTGGAAAATACTGGATAATGGTGTACTCTGCAGTCTTGTTGTTTTTGTGCATAGAATAGGACTCAATATGAATGCTGATCTGGAAGTTTGTAATTCTGTATATGGCAATATGAGAATATTGGATTAAACATAAAGATCTTACAGTATTAAAACATCATTAACCATCTTCCCAGGCATGTGCTTTATGTGTGTGTGTTTCCACTATTGACTGAATGAATCGTGCTTTGTTCGGTAGATCCTTTTGTGTGTAATTGGGAATGACACTTTATATAAGCGATCATTCTAACTTTCATGCTTTATCTATCAGCTCGCACTATTCTCTGATTCAATTGTGTGTGTGTGTGTGTGTGTTACAGTATTTTTTTTAAACTGTTCTTTTATGAATGGTTGTGCCCATAGTTAGATGGCGATTCACTTGTACGTGAGCGTGTTTTTTTAGACTTCAACTTTAAAATTTTAGGGGTTGAGAGCTAATTTAAATGTTTTATTCTTTTCAATTACTGGTAAAATTAATTATTTGACCCAATATTTACCTTAAAGTCCCTCTGTAGTCAATAATTTTATCCCTTAAAACTTAAATCTTTGATCACCAAAATTACATATTTAAATGTTTTTTTCCTGTGAAAAACAAATTTCTTCATGCCTTAAAATAGCTTGAATGTAACTCTACACCCTTGCTTCATTTAGTCTATGTGGACCCATGATAATGCAAATTAGCCCCGCCTCCACTCACACCAGGTGAGATCCACTCGGTCAACTTTAGTTAAATAAATGCCTCCACAATTTAGAGTATCACTCTTTACAACATTGTACACATAAAGGTAATTAATATGATTGGCCTTTTGTTTGACTACATTATCAAACAGCTAATATTGTGTTGCTAATGTTACACAAACCATGTTCCTGTTCTCCATCTCAGTCTGCCTTCTAAAAATCAGTTTCCTTTGAACAACTTAGAACGTAAGTGGAGAAAGGTGTATAGTTCATCAAAACATCATAATATACACTACCAGTCAAAAGTTTTTAATGTTTTTAAAAGAAGTTTCGTCTGCTCACCAAGGCTGCATTTATTTAATTAAAAATACAGTAAAAACAAGTAATATTGTGAAATATTATTACAATTTTAAAATAACTGTTTTCTGTTTAAATATATTTTATAAAGTAATTTATTCCTGTGATCAAAGCTGAATTTTCAGCATCATTACTCCAGTCTTCAGTGTCACGTGATCCTTCAGAAATCATTCTAATATGCTGATCTGCTGCTCAAGAAACATTTATTGTGTACAATTGTACAAAATATTTGTGTACAATATTTTTTTTCCAGGATTCTTTGATGAATAGAAAGTTCAAAAGAACAGCATTTATTTGAAATATAATCTTTTGTAACATTATAAATGTCTTTACTGTCACTTTTGATCGATTTAATGCATCCTTGCTGAATAAAAGTATTAATTTCTTTAATTTCTTTAAAAAAAAAATAAAAAAAAAAATTCCTACTGACCCCAAACTTTTGAACGGTAGTGTATAATGTTACTAAAGCTTTGTATTTCAGATAAATGCTGTTCTTTTGAACTTTCTATTCATCAAGGAATCCTGAAGAAAAAGTACACAACTGTTTTCAACATTGATAATAATCATAAATGTTTCTTGAGCAGCAGATCAGCATATTAGAATGATTTCTGAAGGATCATGTGACACTGAAGACTGGAGTAAATGATGCTGAAAATTCAGCTTTGCCATCACAGGAATAAATTACTTTATAAAATATATTCAAACAGAAAACAGTTATTTTAAATTGTAATAATATTTCACAATATTACTGTTTTTACTGTATTTTTAATTAAATAAATGCAGCCTTGGTGAGCAGACGAAACTTCTTTTAAAAACATCAAAAATCTTACCGTGTCCAAACTTTTGACTGGTGGTGTACATCATATACATAATTCACCCGCTATATTGCTAAATGTACACAATTTTTCATATCAACAGAAAAATATACTGGGATAACCTGGCTTCTCTTGAGACTCCACTGCTTAGTTAATAAAGCCTGCCTACACGTCACGTTGACGATTGGTTAGAAGGTAGTTCGTGATGTAAGAAACACCAGAGATTTTAAACCGTGGGTTTGAGATTGTCTTTGGTTCCCTGCAGTTTTAAGGAGAAAATACTCATCAATTGTGTTTGAATTACACCACATAGACGTATAAACAACATTAAAAACTTGATTTTCACCACAGGGGGTCTTTAAATTCATTAAAATATTTGAAAAATGTGAATTATCTATTGACAAGGTTTTTAGTAGATTTTTCTTTCACCATAAATGTAGTCAATGCAATGGCTTTGTGTCTTGCCCTCCATCTAGTTTTCAAATCTCATTTGTGCATTCACATATTTAAAATTCAATCATCTCAAAATGGCCAAATATCATTTGTATCAGCTTTTTCATTTGTTTACTCTGAGTTATTACTTTTGGTCTCCTGTTTCTATTTGTGAGACCATCAAAATATATATCAATTCAAGAATCGAAAACCTTTCCTTTTCTTGTTCCTCCTTTTATATTTAATACAGATCTCATTGGTGGTTGTAGTGATGTGAAGTGGAGAACCTTGAGTCTGTTGAGCTCATATTAAGTAAAGAGCTGGAAATTCAAGGCTTCAGAGAGGGCTTGAGATATGTTAGAGAAAAGTGCAGATCAGGAGATTGAGGGGTTGACTCTGCCACTTTAAAGAGTGACAGAAGGTCGAGATCGCAAGGATGAAGAAGAGCTTGTCAAGGGACCGGGTCAAAAGCATAATTGCAAGCTCTTTATCTGGGTGACGGTTCTCAGACTTGCCAGCATTTTGCATGAGGATACCGGAAGCTTCCTCTTCCCTTCTGCCTCACGTTTTGTGTGACTCAGTGCAGAATGGGGGATGAAAAAGAAAAGTGAGGAGGAGTGTAGAGATTGAGCAAGTGGATGCTGTTGAATGAGAGGAGGTGAAAACGAACAATCACCCATAAAGGACATCTGTATGCAGATAAATGCGCTTTAGTCACCCACCTACGTACCCTTGAGGGACAGCATGCCAATATATCACTTCAAATGAGGGACATTCTCTGGTGCTGAGATGCTGTAAACTAATAAGCTGAGATTTGAATGCTGTCCACTCTGAAAATGAGTAGTGTGCCCAGCTACAATAATTCCACAAGTCCCACTGTAAAAAAAAAAGCCTATAAAAAAGCCCTTAGAGTAGATGATGTATTTAATTTGGTGGCAACCAAAACAAGACAGTTGAGGTAGAAGTCTGGTGTGTTGTACTGTCTCAAGGTGCCTGGTCACATCTGATTTTCACAACCCGTGATTTGTTGTCCACTGGAACTGTCAGCAGAACTATTGACATCCAGGTACACAACAGACTGTTGAACATGTTTAACAGATTGTACCTCTATTTCTCGCTGCCTCTTTTTCAAATTGTACCTTAAGAATTAACAACCAAGGAAATAAGGCCACAGACAGAATCAACACGTTTTCTTTCTCCACTTACTAATGTAAAAGATGACAAAAAATGAAAGATGTGCCAGGCTTTCTGATGGGTTGTATCTGAGACTCCTAGATTTAGTCAACATGACTCGATCGCATCAGTCCAACTGACAAGTGCAGAACCTTCAGAACACCTTGTTTACTTCCCTCAACAAGTTATGACACATTCTCAAAGCAGTGTGAGGGTTCGGAAATAAGCAGGAACAGCTGAAAACATGGCGTGGGTGTGTAAACGTACACTCACACACAGCATGCAGCTCTTTATCAGCGTTGAGCAGAGAGGAGCTTCAGGGCAGCAGGAGTCGTGACAGACCTGTAGGACAGCGAGCTGCTCCGTGGTCCCTCTCCCCTGCTGCTACCCACAGCTCCTTCACTGTGAGTTCCCGTGGGAAAGGACCTGTGAGATCCAAACATGACATGAGGAATCAGTGTTTTCGCCTTAGCAGATGGTGGATGCAATAGGAAGGGACAAACAGTTTGCAAGAAGACCTTACCTAAAAAAGTAACATTCAAACAAAATTGGTTTGACGTAAAGGGATAGTTCACCCATAAATGAAAATTCTCATTAATTACTCACCCTCATGTCGCTCCAAACCTGTAAGACCTTCGTTCATCTTTGGAACACAAATTAAGATATTTTTGATGAAATCCGTGAGCTATCTGGCCTCCGATAGACTGCAACACAATTACCACTTTCAAGGCCCAGAAAGGTAGTAAAGACATTGTTAAAATAGTTTATGTGACTACAGTGGTTCAACCCTAATGTTATGAAGCAACGAGAATACTTTTTGGTCACAAAAAACAAAAAAAATAACGACTTTATTCAACAATTTCTTCTCTTCCATGTCGGTCTCCTACACTGATCACATAGTAAACACAGTGCAGCACTTCCGGGTTCTACGTCAGAATGTGGCTCAGTATTGGCCTACGCTGTTCACGTGAGCAGCACGACGCATGCCTGTTGCTGACGCAGGAGCCGGCCAATAATGAACCGCGTTCTGCAAACTGTGTAGGAGACTGACAGGGAAGAGAAGAAATTTTTGTTTGTATTCTCGTCACTTCATAACATTAAGGTTGAACCACTGCAGTCACATGGACTATTTTAATGATGTCTTTAAACCTACCTTTCTACCTTTCTGGGCCTTGAAATTGGTAATTGTTTTGCAGTCTATCGGAGTCCAGACAGCTCATGGATTTCATCAAAAATATCATAATTTGTGTTCTAAAGGTGAACGAAGGACTTACAGGTTTTGGAGCGACATGAGGGTGAGTAAATAATGACAGAATTTTCATTTTTGGGTGAACTAACCCTTGTAGGCAGATGTATTGACAGCGTTTGGATTTCCGGAGGAGTTTTCAAGCAAGCTTCATTGCCAGTCTGTCAACACATCATCTCCTGTCCACATCTATGTATCAGACCACTGACAGAACTGTCAGGATAATTTGATATGACATGACAAATTGTGAGCTATGACAGGTAGTACATATATACCTGTTTAATACCTCCTCATGGTGCTGCTTGTGAAAGGATTTTGGTGCTTGCTTTTGTGGTTATCCACCCACTACCTTCTACCGGTTGAGCTATTTTCAGTAAGGCATTTGTGTGGACTCCTATAATTTGAGTCTGGTTCTTATTGCTGGCCTGGAGTGCTATTCTGTTTCATGTAGTGTCTCCATCAACTGCAACCTAATTGTGCCACTACTTAGAAACCCTCTCATCTTTGAAAGAATAGCCATGGGGAGATGTTTTCCTTTTTTTCTTTTATTTTCCATCTTCAATATCATTCAGCCCGTCGCTTGTCTTGTCTGAATGTCTGATCATTGTCTTTGTTCCCTGCTGTCACTTTTTCTCTGTAAATGTCTTTAACTTTCTCTTTACAAGTCACTCCCACCTATTCTTCTGAATTCTGTCCTACTTGATTTCTGTAAAGTCAATATGAAATCAGATTGGACACTGTTTACTTTTCCTTGTCTTATTGTGCTCATCTGAGCATGCTATTTCACAGAAAAACATATTGGTAATCTTTTTTTGAAAGGGCTTTGCTTCTTAAAACTACATTTGCTTTCTGGCTGTGGCATGTTGGCTGAACAGGTTATTGGTTAATATTAACTAATGTAGTTAATTTAGCCTTACTTGGAGAAACTCAACACAGTATTTTAAAGCTTGCTAGTTTTAATGTATACAGTTACATACATATATTGTACAGTAATGGAAATGATAGCAAAAAGGTGGATTCAAAAAAGGTGTTAGCATTTAGATACTCTCACGGTTGAACTTGAACTGTCATGCTCCACTTCCTGGTCAGAAAATCTTTTTAAAAGTGGCTCCCGGTGGCGTTTCAGGAGGAGAACTCCTGTAAACTCTGTAGGTTTGGAAACTCTGTTTTTATGGGATAATCAATTCCTATTGGATAAAATGTTCCTCCCAACATTTATTTTTTCTTGTTGAACATTGTTTCTCTTCAAAATACATAACATTACAGAAGTTAAATGGGGTTGAGAATGCTGTTTTAATCACAGACAGGCCCCAAGACCTCCGTTATACAATGACAGGACTTGGCTGAATAAATAGAGAATTTCCTTCCTGACCTTAAGTATCTTACGGAAAATGGTGATGATGACTTTCACTTAAAGAGCAAATGTACAGATCTTTCAGAAAGGTTGGGTTGTTGCCCTCAAATATTGAGGTTTACAACACTACAAACCTGTATGTTAGGCACAGTTTGGTTTGAGTGGCTGTTTGGTGCCATTTTGCAATATGTTTCCACTAATGGGCTTGAACAAAGGCTCGTGGCGGAGACAGGAGCAGCCATCAGGGTTGTTAGCTCTGCATGTTGTTCTGTGATAAATGTCTGCAGCGTTTCTTCTCCATTAGCTCCCAGTGGTGCCAGTGGGAATCACTGTCATATACACATATACATGCTCTCTTCACACTCTTTATTGCTCTCTTTGTTTCTCTTTCTCTCTCTTCCTTTTTGCCTGTTGATTCATACAGGATTTGCTAGGGGTGGATGTTTGTTTAGAAAAACTCAATCACATGTAGCCATGAGTGTATATGATATGACTTTAGAGAGTGGAATATTGGTAGCTTCTGTTTGGTCTAAATAGTTTTTCCCTAACAAGGTCAGATTTAACCCTCTTGTGAGTCTTTAGTAATGGCAGGGCAAGTTTAAATCCTAGGCTGTGTTCAGAATATCGTACTACTGCACTGTTACTCTTACCAGTGTTGGGGGTAACGCATTACAAGTAACTTGAGTTACGTAATCAGATTACTTTTTTCAAGTAACTAGTAAAGTAACTCATTACTTTTAAATTTACAACAAAATATCTGTTACTTTGTTCAAATAAGTAATGCAAGTTACTTAGTTTTCCCATTTATTGAGTGACTCTCCTGTCCCCATGTTGAGAGAAATCAAGAGTAATTATTATTGTAGATCTAGACTAAATGTGAGCAGGCATTTACTTATCTCATTTGCGCAAAAACAGATTCAGTATTCCTCAAAATGAATAAAAACAGTGAAACACAATCTCAGAATATTGCACAAACCTGCAATAATTAAATATATTAAATTAATATACTATGTATTTAATCTCACTTTATTAAACAATGTCTTTGCTGCTGACCTTCGATGATCCAATTCAACCATACTAATAAGCAAAAATGACTTTAGATAAACATCACATTTGTGTTTTATTTTTAAAAAACTGTTATTGCTAAAGTAAGAGAGTTGAACTTCTCCTGCATCCTATTCTTCTTCAATCCAGAATGGCAGCACAGCTGAAAGGTTTGTTTGAGCTGCGCCCTCTACTGTACAGGCGTGAATTTGCATTTCCTTCAGCCTGAGGCTTATTCATTTCACTTTTGGTGTAAAGGGGCCTTTACATTTGCTAAAAATAGAACTTTTTTGTTTTTATAAAAACAAACAAACAGCCCAGCCCAGATGAGAAAAAGTAACGCAAAAGTAATGTAACATTACTTTCCATTAAAAGTAACTGAGTAATACAATTAGTTATTTTTTTAGGGAGTAACACAATATTGTAATGCATTACTTTTAAAAGTAACTTTCCCCAACACGGACTCTTGCTATTTTTGAAGTATATATAATGTATACTGCACATATAGTGCTTTTTCACTGCATGGTTTGGTTCGGTACGGCTCGATATGACTCACTTTTTGGAGCTTTTCCATTGCATGGGACAGCTCGGTATTGAACGGTGCGGCTCGCTTAAATAGTACCACCTCGGCTGAGGTTCCAAGTGAGCCGTACCGATACTAAATGTGACGTGTAAACACTGCAGATCACTGATTGGTCAGAGAGAATCGTCACTACCAGAGTCATTGGATTTGAAACACGAGACACCAAACCGGCTAGATTTAAACAGTCAGTAACAGCCACCGCAGTATCATTTGTTCGCGAAACGACTTGCTTTAAACGACTGTCGCAAGCAATTAAAAAAAATAAATGGCTGTATCATGGTCAGTAGATGAGGTGCAGGATCATTGGTAGCCAAGGAACGGATCCACGGCAGTAGAGGCGGTGCAACTATAACGATCAGTCTATAATCCCACCCACTTTGAAGCGGTGCTATCTGCAGTGGAAAAGCAAATCGAAAGTAAAGCGAGCCGAGTAGTACCATGCAGTGGAAAGTGCTTTTTTTTTTTCCTAATAAATGCAAAAATGAAATAAAAAAATGGAAAACGTATAAATAAAAAATAAATCTACATGTATTTCCAAAATGGAGGCCATTCACAAAGTTAAACTTGCACCTTATGTCATATGAGGTCAAGTGACAACAGTGTAGCACAGTGTTTGAAGTTTATTTTAACAACATATTTTTACATACTTAAATAGTTGGCAGGATGCTGTACATATTGTGCAGTATGTTTTAAATTGTACGCTAGTTTTCTATTTTGAACATAGTCTGAACAGTAATGGATGTCCTGGATGTAAAAGAAATCTCCTAGCTCTAATATTACCTCCTTAATTTGATGTTTGTATGTAAATTGTTTTGTTTTGTAAAAGTGTTATCTAATATTACATACTGGTGTTTCAGTGAAGAGATGCATTATGGCATGTTTGTTGAAGGAGTGGTGAGTGTGTGTTTGATTAGTAGGAGGGGTGTATGTTTTGTCAAGGCTTGGGAGGAGAGTGCCAGGTGACACCTGTTCCCTGACGGCCTTGTGGACTTGCTTGAGCCTCATGACACTTGATTTGTTGGAATGAAGGAAAAGTTACCTTTTTTTGTCAGTGATCACTGTAAGTCATGCTAGTTCTTATGATCAAGTCATCAATTTAGTTCCTTGAAGGTGTTACAAGAACAATTCACCCAAAAACGAAAATGTACTCATTCGTTATTGTTTATTTATATTTTCATTATTTATTTTTAGTATAGAAGTTTAATATGGATACTTAGCTTATTTCAGTCTTTTCCTCACACATTGGTATCATGTGACCTTATAGACTTTGAATGTAGTGCACAAGTTACATGGGCCACTTTAATTGTGCTTTTTTGTCAATTTTGCCCCTGGTTTCACAGACAAGGCTTAAGCTAGTCCTAGACTAAAATGCATGTTTGAGCTGTTTTAACTGAAATAAACTTGTACTTAAAATATGTCAGTGCCATTGTTTTGTCTCAAGATGCACACCAGTAATGTTTTTGTCTAGGGTATGTTTATAAAAACTACTTAAAGCTGCAGTCCGTAACATTTTTTGGTTAAAAATGATCCAAAATCAATTTTTGAGCAAGTACATATCCAGCCAGTGTTCAAAACTATCTCCTTATCTTAGCTCGATTCACAACGGTAAGCTTGTAATAATGTTTTATAATAAGAGCGACCTGGTGGATTTCCACAGGAAATTCGAGCATGCAGCAGTTCGTCTTTGCGTCATTACGTCACGTCTGTAAACAGAAAGAAGGAGTCCAGGCTAGTCGGCTTTATCATGTGAGGATGCTTGTTGTAGCGGATCATTTATAGCCTGTTCTCACAGCAGCTGAAATAATTAAATGTATCATTTTGATGGCGGATTGTAATCCAGAAAGATCCAAATGACAATCATCAGTGACAACTGGAGATTTACCCGTAGTCAAAAGCAAAAGATTTTGGACTGCGGAGTGGATACAGAAATTGAAATCTACAGGTAACACTAATACACACTAAATACACATAGTCACGCAATGCTGATGTTGTTAACATTAACATTTTCAGAACAAAGTATAACAGTAATAATAATTTGGCATGATCTGAGCTAATCGATCGTTAGATTTAATCATCATTGGCAGCACGATTTATTGTAGGCTAATGGTTTTTTCCTCAGTTGGTCAGAACAAAAGTGGCAGAAATGTTACTTACTTTTTCAGATGACATTTTACGGTGAAAATTCTTATTTTGGTCATACTTCCAAGACGTAGAATCTATGATTCTGAAGTACAATATCCACACTGGTGTAGTGATTGTCAGCAAACATTAGATTCATCCGCTGAGGAGTCGTACCGATCCACAACACACGTAACGATCACAATTCCGCATATGACTGCAATTGCAGGTTTCAAACAGAGATGGCGACAAAGAGGAAAAATGCTGGACTGCAGCTTTAAATATCCTAATTGAACTAAGTCCTAATCCTGGCTTAGTCTAAGCCCTGTCTGTGAAACCGGGCCTTGGTGTTTGATATGCTTTAGTCACTGCATATTTCATTGTATGGGAAAAGAGCAGTATAAATATTTGTCAGAGTTTCTCCTTTTGTGTTTCATGTAAGAAAGAAAGTCATACAGGTTTTGGAACGACATGAGAGTGAGTAAATGATGACGGAATTGTCTGAACTTTTAGCTTAATTCTGTGCACACATAACCATTTTATGATTAATACACCCTCTTAAAAGCTTTTAATTCTGTTAAATTGTATCTGTTGGAGCATTTTGACTTCTTACCTTGAAATACTTATAGACATATTTCTAGTTCAAAAGATGATTGAATTTCTTTTACTCATTAATGGATGCTGGCAGCTACAGTAGTAGTCGATAAATGATTGCCGTTTTACCCTTTGCTACTGTTGTAGGAAAATAGAAAGTGACTTGCTGCAGCGGAATTACTGCAGCAGCCAGGCTGGTCCTTGGAAGCCGACTCTTGCCACGCAGTGGATGATGTTGCCATGACGATGTGAAGGGCTTGTCATGCTCAGGGAGTGGCAAAAGCAAAACACCATGAATGGAAGAATGTAAGAAAGAAGAACAAAAGAAAAATAAATTAAGAATGAGAAAATGGAGACAATGTGAACAACAGGCTTTTGATATAATGTCGAAAGAAACAAAAAGTAACTCCAGGTAATGTGCTAAGTGAGCAGCTGTATACATAAACAAGGTGGTCTCACCCCCTTAGATTCCCTTTGGGAGCATTAATGATGTTTATTAAGTACTTATGTTGTGTTTTCTGGGTGGGTGTGTGAACTAGAGTAAACCTGAAATGTAAGGCTAAAATGTTTTCGCCCACTACAGTTACAAAGTTAAAAATGAATTTGACTGATAACATTTTTGTTGCACTAATATCATTAAAAGTAAGATCACATTAACAAAATTTCAGTGAAATGCAAAAAAGTTCTATTATAAATAGTGCCTGTATGAAGCACAGCTGACACACATGCCACTTTCAAACCAAACAGCTTTCTATTGGTTAGAACGATAAATTTACATGATTAACTAGAACATTGGAATCGGAATGACTGAATTTCACCTGTGAAATTTTGACAAGCAACGGTAATTGTGACCTCACCTTAATTGTGAATTATTTTGGCCACAATAATCATGTAGTGAAAATCTTTGCCCACTATACATCACTATGTACAGATAGCAGCTATATAAGTGCGACTAAATGCCAGTTTCATGAGTTCGCCTGCCCAAAACGAACTTGCCTTGCTGTTCGCGAAGGAGGCTTGAACCCAAAGCTCTGCACGAGCTCCAAGTTAAAACCCCACTACTACGGAACTGCGCGTAGGAGGAAAGAGAATTAGAGGAGGAGACGGAGAGAAGGAGGGTTGCCAGAAAAATTTGTCAATGGGATGACGCAGTGTTTGCAGCTTATATAGTACTCACGTAATGATGAATGACAGGACTGAATGTTTAGGCTCCTCCCGAACCTACGTTTGGAACTTCACTTTCCCTAACGGAGACCCTCGGAAAACCACCTTCACAGCAAACTGCTGTATATCTATACTATATATAGCTCTGACAGCAACCATACTCGAGTCCACCACCAGATTTTGTGAGAAAATACTGTAATGTCTGCACGGTCACTGTCAGCTTCTTGCAGTAACTAGAAGTCATTCATTTTCAGTGAGAGTTGGTGATTCTGAGTGACATGCTAGCA
The DNA here is from genome assembly GCA_037950675.1 of Hypophthalmichthys molitrix. NCBI lineage: Eukaryota > Metazoa > Chordata > Actinopteri > Cypriniformes > Xenocyprididae > Hypophthalmichthys > Hypophthalmichthys molitrix. Next base: position 15,161,776 of record CM075515.1, on the reverse strand, counting down.
ACCATGTCCAGTGATTTTAGCTTTAACTTCATCCAAATCAGCAGTATCACAAGTTTGAAGAGCTCGGGTGTGTCAGAAATTTTCGGAATTTCTTGGAGTTTGGTTCATGAAATGACCTGATGATTATCTGATTCACTGTCAGTCTTATGCCGAGTTCAGACTACGCAATATTTTTGAACTAATCCTTTTAACGTAGGTGTAGTATTAACATAATATAAATTTTTTAATTTTTAGATATCATGGTTATCAATGATGCTAGCACAGTCTTATGCTTTATCACTTTTTTCTTTGCCACTCACTCCATGCCGGTGTGAGGAATATAAGAGTGAGGCTGTCGACACCCTTGAGCATTGCCTTACAAACGAGAGACTGAATGACTGTCTCACGAAGAGACAAGGCCGAATCAATCACAACAGAACAGAAAGTGAATAAGCCATTGAAAGCGAGAAGACAGCGAATGCTACATGGAGGAGATGCAAGCGCTATGCTGTTGCTGTGCTGATGTCACAAACAAGTGCACTTGGTAATGACCATCTCTGGTTAAAGTGCTAATAGCTCCGCAACCAGAAACATATTCACAACATGGTAAACAGCATCAGCGATGTGTTTGAATCAGCATGGGATCTGTTTGTATTTAGAAACGGATGTCTGCTAGAATGCTAATTCAAAGACTTCACAAGGCATAACTTTAGATGTCTAAGAGATTCATGCCATCAAATCAAGGATGTCTCGTAGGTTGCTACAACTTGGTGGGAATATTAGAATTTACAGTGATTTTAAAACCTTTGACAGTCGTAGCACATTTAATCTGTTATCTTAGCCTGAGGGCTCAGAGCACAGGAATGAAAATAAACAGAGCAGTTTGCTACAAAACTCCACTGCTTTTCATGATCACGGTCAGGGTCAATGATCGTTTTGTGTTCTATTACGTTGTATCTTGAACTTGCTAAAAATGGTAATATAATAAGAGTGATTTGTGGCATGGCTGTGTACTTGAAGTTCTTAGCGTCAATGCATTATTTACATGCTTTATTTGCAAACAAAGCTGACTTTTATGCATTGTTTACACTTTGTACAATGTATCAGCATTTTCTACCTAAAATATGTAGGTGAAAATCCTGTTATACACCAAAAAGTACATACTGTTTAAAAGTTTGGGGTCAGTAAGATGGTCTCTTATGCTCACCAAGACTGCATTTATTTGATTAAAGATACAATAAAAAAAGTAATATTGTGAAATATTATTATTAAAATTTTAAATAACTTTTTTCTATTTTAGTATATTGTAAAATATAATTTATTCATGTGATGACAGCTGAATTTTCAGCATTACTCCAGTCTTCAGTGTCACATGATAATATGCTGATTTACTGCTCAAGAAATATGTCTTATTATCAATGTTGAAAACAGCTTTTATTGCTGTATGATGTTTTTTTTCAGGATTCTTTGGAGAAAGTTTAAAAGAACAGCATTTATTTGCAATAGAAACATTATAAATGTATTTAATCAATTTAATTTTTCCTAAAATATTAATTATAAAAACATTAATTTCTTTAAAAAAACTTTTTTTTGAACGGATTGTTTAAACCGCATTTTGGGGTAGGATATGAACTGCCGGCTCATGTATTTGTGTTTTGTTACTTGACGGCTCCTTCTGTTTATAAGGTTCCAAACAAAGACAAAGTCTGTGCCAAAGTCGGTTTTCAAAATGGCCATCCTGGATGTCAATTTATGAATCATAACTATAATTATGACTAAGAAAAGCAGTTAATAGTCCTGATTTCTGAAGCAACCTTCTCTCATGTTTACTGTGGGTAAATTTGATTGAAAATAATCCCCTCCAAACAACATCAAAGGGTATGACTAATGTTTTTTTTCCAAGCAGAAAACATTTTTTTTTTTAAATCGCTATTTTGAATAAAGATGTTTTTCCTCTAAAACATTACGGATGCATTTGTTCCACAGTTCATGCTGATTTTACATCAGCTTTGGAAGCACATTAAAGGATGGGAAAATAATTGTGTTTTTCCCCTCATTATTCATAACCAAAACATCAATAATGGCAAAAAAACATTTATGAATACATATGAGTAAAATGAGGATATTTGTATTTATGGAAAGCCATTTCCATGTGCTTTACTAGTGAATTGCAATTACAAAAAAATATCAATTTAGCAGAAAATGGCATTTTTGTATTGACGCATACTCAACAGCACTGTGTCGCATTCTTAGTGTTACCAGAAGAGGTGCTGTATTAAGCATTATTATAAACTCTCTTCTTCTGTGGTCAGTTGTCTTGGGTTTTTTTTTTTTTTTTTTTTTTTGCTGAATAAATGAGAAGTGATGCCACTGATCACATCTTTAGTAAACTCTTGTTTTTTTTTTTCTCTCTTCTTTTCTCAGCTAAACAAGCAGCAGTTACAGGTGGTAAAGGACCGTTTCCAGGCGTTCCTGAAAGGAGAGACACAGATTGTCGCCGATGAGGCTTTCTGCAACGCCGTGCGCAGTTACTACGAGGCAAGAATGAAATTTAATTTCTGTATCATATTTACTACTTTCAACGTGTGCGGCCATTACAATGTGGCCAAAGTGTCTATAGTTGAAGTGACCCTTTTTCATGTTGTCATTTTGAGTTTGTAGAATTATTGTCTTTGTGTTGTGTGTCTGCATTGGTGAGCACTTGCTTTATTTATACAGGCTTCAAACAAGCTGTGTCCGAAAGTGCATATTGTCTGAGTAGGTACTACGTTCAGTGAGGAACGAACACTCGACCGTTAAAAAATTGTTTTATCGCGTATTAAAGTATGTCGTATGAAAGAAATCGGGATGTGCTACATCCACTATGTTGTCGTACACGTGACTTATGTAAGCAATAAGGTACGAGAGGCTGTGCTGTATCGTGAATAAGTCTAATAAAAAGACGAGTGCCTGCAACCCCTTCAGCCTTGACTTATTCACGATACAGCACTAGCCTCGAGTACTTTATTGCTTTTATAAAACGGTTACCACACAATACAAATATTAAAGCCAAAAATATGTATCAATGCAACTTTCATAAAGTAAACTCACTAAAGCATTCCTTCCGCTGGAAAAATAGTCCCTGACCGTGAACAGCAACACAAGTTACATTATTACGCCATTAGATGGCGGCAAAGACTTTATGATTGAGTCAGTCAGTAGCAAAGACTTTTATATTGAAAAGACTGAATTGTTGTGAACACGGAACAAGACGCAACTGACAAATGCTTTGACTAGCGCTGTCAGTCATGGGAAAACCCCTTAACTGTTAAAAGGACAAGATAATACATCGGACATTTAAACAGATTTTTTATTATGAACATAGGACTGACCTGAAGGAAAATGTTAAATCTGAATGCAGGTAATAAACTCGCTCAATCGATCTCTTTCTCACAATACTCTTCTACATAATACAGTAAACTTCAATGAACAATATCAATTGAGAACAAACAGTTTTCGTTGCTAAGAGTGGTTGCTAAGGGTGTTGTGTAGTGATGCACAGAACCGTTGGGTGAAGCGGTCATAGCCGTGTTTTACTGTGAATAAAACACAGCTATTGACCAATCAGAATCAAGGACATGAACTAACCATTTTATAAAGGTAAGTTGTGTCACTTCACTGCCATTCTTAGTAGATATAATATTGTTGTTATATTATGTCTACTAAGATAAGTTTGGGAGAAGTTTCAAAGGAGCAAATTTTTTTTGAGCTGTTGAACTGACCTACAAAAATCCCAGATCCTATAAGAGTTTCTTTTTTGTATCTGCAGAAGAAAAGCCTGGGGCTTGGTCAGCTGATAAATTATTGAAAATTGATTGGCTGAATTCTTTGTGTGGACTGCTGCTCGAGTGGGCTTTGTTAAATTACTTTACCTCCCTCTGCGCTGTTTTTTTTCTTTTACATACTCACTTTTTTTTATCTTTATTCATGTCTTTCATGTTTGTTTAATGGTATGAAGAGGCATGCAATTTTTCCAGAGAATAACAAACAGGCAAACAAATGGTCCACTGAAAAAGACCGCATCAATGTACAGATATCAAACAAGCCATTCGAATCAGTGTTTTTACCTTTTTAGGTCTTTCCTTGTCAATCACCCTCTTTCTTGCTTTCATCACTTTCTCTATCTTAATTTCTTTTTTTCTTTTAGAACAGGACATGCCTATCACATCCTAATAGGATCATCATGTCATATCAGTTGACTCTCCGCTCTATTAATTGCACTGGATGGAAAGCAGCTCTTTGAAGTTTGGTCTGATAGTCGCTCAAGCACATGTCGAGGACTCTGGGTTGACTGATCAAAGTTACAAATTGTCATTCACTGGCCATCATGCAGAAATCAAAGCAACTCTTTGGGTCCTGTGGGTTTTTTGTGGCGTACGCCACAGTGTTTCACTAGGGACTTGTGGACACTGGGAGTGTGTTGTCATTAATTTTTTAGAAGATAAAGAGTAGCAAGAAATGTCTGATAGGTGTTGCACTGAGTAGTCAATTATTGGTTAGTTTATCACTAGTTTTGTTGCATCCAGTGCAGACAGTAAAAAGGGGTATTCATGCAACCTGTATAGAGTGCAAAAGTGACTGCCCACTTTTTCAGCGGCCTTGGTTCTGAAAGTGTTTTTCCTATTCATTTTTCCCATGGGGATTTTAAAAACTCTTCATTGGAGTTATAAGCCATGAACCAAACCAAGCAGCTACCAGCTGAATCACATTATAAAGTTTGTTTTGAAGCAAAAAAAAAATTCTTTGAAAATCAAAATAAAAGACAGATTCAAGAATGTGTACTTAAAGGATTAGTTCACTTTAGAATTAAAATTCCCTGATAATTTACTCACCCCCATGTCATCCAAGATGTTCATGTCTTTCTTTCTTCAGTTGAAAAGAAATGAAGGTTTTTGAGGAAAACATTCCAGGATTTTTCTCCATATAGTGGACTTTAATGGTTACCAATGGGTTGAAGGTCCAAATTGCAGTTTCAATGCAGCTTCAGAAGCGCTCTGCGTGATCCCAGCTGAGGAATAAGGGTCTTATCTAGCAAAGCGATCTGTCATTTTGTTTTTAACTCAACTCTTTTAAACCATTTACTGAAGCAACAGAATGCAGAATCACTGTCAATTAGTGTAACCCAAGCCAAGCAGGACTGAGATCAACTCTGAAGATCTCATACATCACAAACACACATGATTTTAATGAGGAGTTACCACGTAACCTATTGTATCTTAGAGCTTTCACACAAACAATCATATTTAAAAATGAGAGTAATTCCCCTAAACAATATGTTAATTATTGTGTGGAAAATAGATCCACACTTTGGTTTTTTGGTGCAAAGTGAGACTTTGTTCATGGATCATACAGGGTCACATGCTTTGTGTTACATCAGTAATGTAAAATCCTCAAAAGAGGTTCTACACACTTTCTTAAGAGTGATTAAAAATGCCATTTCTGACAAAAAACAGCTCTCATCTTCACGGTGTAGTCATAACTCTCATTAGCGTGTCAGTCAAGCAGGATCTGCCTGCCACTGCTTTCATTGATTATGACAGAATGTGCTGTGAATTAAAGATGTAGGATTAGTCCCTGCAGATATCGTCCTCTCCGCTGAGATATTTTTAGTGGATTTGCAAGACGTGGGAGCATCCCACTGATGCTGAAAGTGCCAAAACCAAGAGGAACTGCAGGTCTGAGATAGTTCAGAGCCTTTGGTTTGGCCTTTGGATTGTTCCGTGCTCACTGGTTGTAAAAGAGGTCGACATCATGAAATCAAAATTGACATCTTACTTGTGACCCTGGACCAAAAAAACAGTCATAAGGGTCAATTTTCTGAAATTGAGATTTATACATCATCTGAAAGATGAATAAATAAGCTTTCCACTGATGTATGGTTTGTTAGGATAGGACAATATTTGGCCGAGATACAACTATTCCACTATACAACTATTGAAAATCTGGAATCTGAGGGTACAAAAAAATCAAAATATTGAGAAAATCACCTTTAAAGTTCCAAATGAAGTCCTTACAAAAAAAAAAAAAGATATATTTATGGTAGGAAATTTACAAAATATATTCATGGAACATGATCTGTACTTAGTATCTTAATGAATTTTGGCATAAAAGAAAAATCTATAATTTTGACCCATGCAGTGTATTGTTGGCTATTGCTACAAATATACCCGTGGGATCTTATGACTGGTTTTGTGGTCCAGGGTGATATTTTTTTTATGGAATATTGCTGCATCTATGCACACAATAATTTTTTTAAAATTCATGTGCCCTCATAATCTTTAATCAAAATAATTTCCTCTCCCTTTTGCCAAGATATCTCTTCTCTGATTATGTGTTTACTGGAATGAGGGCGGGACATCCTGTCAATCACATGAGATCACAGCAATAGTAAATGACAGTGATCCAATCAATTCCCCATGGACAAAATCACGTCCCGCCCTACATTTTTTCTTGTTCGAGAGGCTGTTTCACTTGGATGTATCTTACAATAGGGAATAAAAAAAGCGACATAAACAGTAAAAAAAAAATGATTGAACTTTTTTGTTGTATTTACTTTTAATCATTTTTAATTTATTTACATTTCAAAAATGTATTAATTTATTTACTTATTTTTCAGTGTTTTCTATTGGAATTTAGGCCTTAGTCTGAGAATACAGGGAAAATTTCATATTTTATTTATACATCTTTTTTATCCTCCAGCCATCTAAAATATTTCCTTTAGCCTGTTTATTGCCTGTTTACCCACAAGGTTCCATCTCCCTTAACAACCTGCATTTGCAGATCCTGTATGTTGTTTGTTTTTGATAAAGGACTGATAAAGAGCTGTTTAGTGCTTGCTTTTTGCAAGTTAAGCTGCTCTGTACAGGCACTAAGCTCAGAAACGCACTGCTTCAGAATGCACTTCCTTTTATTACACTCTGAGGACCTGTCAAATCATCTTCAATTATTATAATAGAGCTATTGTGTGTGAACAGAAGAGCTGCCATTTTTATCTTCTGTCCTCAGCCTTTGCCATTTATCGACTATGACTGCTTTTCATTGTGTGCAGCATCAATATGTTGCCATAGTCTCATTTTGATCAATAATGACATCAACATTCCCATTACGGATTAAAAAAAATGTATAAATCATGATTAGGCACCATATGGGTGGTAACAGCCTGATGGTTAAAGTTCAGGTATGCTAATATAAAGATTATAGGTGAGATTTCAAGTAATGGTCACCCTTGAGTTGGAAAGCTACAAAGATTTGTATACCCTTGGTGAGACATTTTACCCTGTCACCCCTCAAGGCATGCATCACTATTACTATTGATTTAACTTGTTTTAGAAATTCAACAAACTCTTAAACCTAAGCCAACCTTGCATTTTAGTGCATCTCATCCCTGCTTCATTGGTACTTCAGTCATGACATGAGTGATACATTAGATCATATGGCTTGTTGGAGAAAGGTGTGCTATTACATTCCACCTTTGAGGAGAGGTGTGCTATTACTTTTCTTTAGAATATATAAAACTCTAGTCTGACTGATAAATGCCTAGAAACAAAGTTATATTGACTTGGATGCTTATTTGAAATGATAAAATGGCTGGGGGAAATTTGTTACAAAAGAGGTGGTTCAGTTTTTGTATCATTCATGTCACTGATTTCAATAACGTTATATTCTCAGAAATTATTTGGGCAATAAGAGCCCTTGTGGCTTGATAGAATCAGTTTCACATAACGAAATATTATGTTGAAGTAATCTTCATTCCAAATGGATTTAGAGATTCAAACAGTGCTCTCAGCTCTAAGAAGAGGCTCTAAACCATGATTAATCTGGATATATCCTGTCTGAACCACTTGCACTAGCTGACTAATAGTCTAAAGTTCAGTCACAGCATTATTTTGGTGAAACTTTGTGGGGGAAAAAAGGTCCGTTGTCTATTTTCAGTAACATAGTGATGTATCAAGTACTGCTCAGACAGAATCACTTTCAAACCAAGCAGTTTTCTGTTGGTCAGCATGGCGAATTCGCCTAACCAACACGAACATGATTGAAATCTGCGAGGGGAACTTTTTTGCCCTCACTCAACACTCCCAAACGTGTGGATTCTTGTTGAAATGACTGGATTTTGCCTGCAAAATTTCACAGAGCGATGATAAATATGACCTCACCTTAAAGGGGGAGTTCACGCAAAAATGAAAATTCTGTTATGAATTACTCACCCTCATGGCGTTCAAAACCCGTAAGACCTTTGTTCATCTTCGGAACACAAATTTAGATATTTTTCATAAAATCCGATGGCTCAGTGAGGCCTCCATTGCCAGCAAGATAATTAACGCTTTCAATGCCCAGAAAGCTACTAAAGACATATTTAAAACAGTTCATGTGACTACAGTGGTTCAATCTTAATGTCATTAAGCGACGAGAATACTTTCTGTGCATCAAAAAAACAAAATAACGACTTTATTCAACGATATCTAGTGATGGCCGATTTCCAAACACTGCTTCATGAAGCTTCGAAGCTTTACAAATATTTGTTTCGAATCAGTGGTTCGGAGTGTGTATCAAACTGCCATTTTACATGCTGTTTAAGGGTGGTTCACTGTTCTATATGCCTCAGAACTTTAAAAAAAAATATATCAACTTATTACAGTGAATCAGCCAATCAGATTTGAGCTTGCCAGGTCGTAAAAGTGCTTTCCAGTTTTGTATGCAGCAGGTCAGCGGACGGACTGTGAACTAGCTGATTTGTGACTACATAGTGGACATCTAGACGCTGGAGGTAAAGAGGAATACACACCAAAACATTTCACCGCATCCTCTGCAGCTTTGTGCGATGAGAAATCCATTGTGGAATTAAAAGAATATCCGAAAGGTCAGGACAAACTGGGAGAGAAACTGGCAGCCAGATATGGATACAGGGGTGAGAATCAAATCGATCCTGGGGTGCATTACTCACCGTATGACCTTTTATTTTCACTTTACAGAGAGTTGTGCAGTTTTGCATAAGTTAAGACACCCATATTCTTCAGGCGCCCCAGCAGTGTTTAATTGGCATTCCTAAATAGTTTGGTTAATTGCATTTTCTCTAATTTCACTCCTGAAGCTGTGATTTAAATTTAAATTGGACATGGTAATCACATCAATTAAAAACTGAACTTAGAATCACCATGGCCTTGAAAAAGACATTCTATCAAATAAATTTGAACACTTCTTTAAAGAATAGAGGTCTCTTTAGTTCACCGTGCATTTTATTTTATGCCTTTTGGGTCCTTCCAGGCTAACATGTCCACTTCAGAGCCCACCACCAACAGTAATAAAATGCCTCCACGAGCTCAACCTTCAGCCTCCCTCTTTTGTTATGGAAAAAAATAGCCAGTCATGCCGAGCGAAAGCTGTATTCGGGTCCCCGCAGGTTAGATCACTTATTTTCTCAATGCTGTTTATGAAAATGATTTCAGCCTTGCACGATGAGGGCAGACAGGGCAGGAAATTAGTGTTGAGAGGCTGTAGGATTTGCTGTATTGTAGTGATTAGGTAATGAAGTCAGCCCTCTTGCCGTATAGACTGGCTGTCTGCGTCGTCTGCAGGCCATAACCAGTAGTTATAAGTTGTTATGATAAAATAAGCCCCACTTTATGGATGGCTGATTGTGTAATGTGGCACAGTGGTCTGTAATTTTTCATGCTTGTGTCGTGCAAAAATCCTGTACCCCTTGGATTCCAACATATAATCCACCACACAAATGCATTCATAGTTAAACACCACTTTAATGAGGATAGTGATGTATAATATTAGTCTGGTTTTTAAATTGAATTATAGGTTACACTTTACAATAAGGTTCAATTTGTTAGCATTTGTTAATGTATTATGTAACATACCAGAGCTGCCAGTGAACATTTTGTGCATTCTTTTAATTGATCTAGCTTAATCTTAATTTTAAAATTATTATTTAAGTATTATTCATTGTTAGCCAGGGCTCCAGACTACATTTGAGAGCAGTGGTGCTGGTGCCACTAAGTTCTACAAAAGGTGGATTTTTTTTTTTTTTTAAAGCATAAAGGTAATTTAATCATATTACTATTGTTTTGCATTAATAAGTGCAGTTACTAATAATATTACAAGTTGACAGTAAAGCACTGAGCTTGAATTGAGATTATTAAACAGTAACATGCAAGAACAATGTAAAAATGTAAATATTTTACTCTTAAATACTTACCATTCTGCTTTCTTTACCTGCTTTCTGTGTAATGGACTACTTGCACAACTACTTCCGTGTTCTACTTATTACGGCTCGAGCATTTCCGGTCAGTGCTCAGCGCACTTATATACAGAGAGCTTCTCATGAAAATGCTGATTATTACTACGTTTTAGGGCTGCCAAATGTTTTTTTTCATCAGAATATCTCTTCTCCTGTCTCTGAATATGTCTGGAATTTAAAATCATCCTAGGGACTCTCATTTTAAGAGGGGTTTAGTTAGCTATGTGATAACGGCGCATTGAAAGTATATATAATCGGAAACAACTGAGTCGTAATATTTCAAACCGGATGTGCGTCACGAGGCTCAGTGCAAGTAGTCCATTCAGTCACAATTTGAAGAAGTTTTTGTTTTTCATGAGACTTTTCCTACTTTTCCATGTATTAGGGAGTCAATAAGTGCTTGTCTGCCGCAGAGTCGGCGTTCTGACGTAGAACCTGGAAACGCTGAACATAATCCGTGTGAAGAATGACACAGAAGAGAAGATAATGTTGAATAAAGTCGTTATTTTTGTTTTGTTTTTGCGCACAAAAAGTATCCTCGTCGCTTCATAAAATTAAGGTTGAACCACTGCAGTCACGTCGACTATTTTAACAATATCTTTAGTAACTTTCTGGACCTTGAAAGTGGTGGTTAAACTGTTGTCTATGGAGGATAAAAAAACCTCTCAGATTTAATCAAAAATATCTTAATTTGTGTTCCGAATTTGTGAATTTTTTTCAGAACTTTGTGGACAAAAAAGGTCCATTGTCTATTGTCAGTCTTGTAGGCAGGTATGAGGCACAGCTCACACTGAAGTTCATTTCAAACCAAGCAGCTTTTTATTTGGTCAACGCAGCAAATCCGCATGACTAAACTGAACCTGTTGCGAAAACCATTTTATGTTGACTGTGAAATTGTAGGATTTCTAGCAAGGCAGTGAACAGAATTCCCCAAAAAAGTTCCTTCAGCTAATAAATTCGTTTTGGGGTGCAGGATCGAAAAGATTTTGTGCAACCTCACCAAAATAAATCATATCTGTGGTTGATTTATCATGGTGTTTGAGTTTTGCACCTTACATTTTGACCAGTCCCTCTGCTTCTGACTTTTTCATCATGGTCTTACAGGGTATCTTGAGGAATCAACAAGGCTTTGCCCTTAAACATGTTCCTAACACAAACAAACAAGACAATAGACAGTGTGTTTGTTTTGTTACAAGTTGTTTGCCATTTAGCCAGGGCAGAATCATTTCTGTACACGTTCAGCCCAAGGTTGTCATGATTTTTGTTCCTTTGGCCCCTCCACATTCTCTCTCTACCTCACATTTGTTTTTCACTCTTTCCCCATGTGTTTACCACCCAGAGGTTCTCAATTGGATTACTGTGTGACAGCATTGCAAACAGAATAGCTGCAGGCACTGACTTTGAAGACTGTCAGAGCCATAAGTAGTTTTTTTTGCCCTCTTTCTTTCTTTCTTTCTTTCAAACCCAACTATTTCTGACGTTCATTTGTCGCTTTTTTACTTTGTTTTCCTTCAAAACTTATGAAAAGCTTCCTACACCCCCTACTTTTCTGTCTTTCTCTTTTTGGCTCTAGTCTCATACATTACTTCACCAGTTTTTTTGTATTCATTGTCACAAAACACTCCAAAAAAACTCGATGTACAGTAGGTCTGATTAGTATGATGGGGTTTTACTAGAGAAGAGCCAATTATAGAGCTGACTGACTCGTCGTGTGTCCAGGCATGATCCTGTACTGCTCATTACTTCTAGTCGCTCTCATTTGGTCTCTTGTTTCTCTGCTTTTTCTCCTAGAAACTTTCCAGAGTGGTATTGTGTCTTGCCAAGCAGTTTGTCAGTAGGTCCCATTTCTGTTGCCAATGGAAACTTGCACCAGAAGTCTTCAAAACAGCATCAACAGTTTTGAATTGGGTATAAAACATCACTTCTTCAGGTTTGAGGTGATTCCCCCATCATTTTTTTTTTCTCGGGGTACAATTGAGGCTGGAAAAGCAACACAGATTTCCATTCAGATGTGAGTAATCGGACTGCCAGGAGCGAGGCCGAGGGCAGAGCTTGAGTTCACATGAAACCCGATAAGAGGAAATGCTTGAGCGAATTTGTGAAAAGGGACAAACACAATAGAGATATAAATGGAGCAGGTTTTTTGCCAGTGGGAGATGTGACAACATTCATATTCATGTAAATACACATGTAAGGGAATTGCTTATTGTTCAAGAAATCAAACAAAAGGCTTGAAACAGTGCGCTGAAAGAGTCTCATGATGAGCGTCTCTAAAGGCGTCTTCAGTTTCGCAGTCATTTTCTCAGGCTCTTGAGCAATGAGCCGTCCTATAGTTGTTGATCGAGTCACTCCATCTAGATTTCGAAAAAAAGGGGGTGAAAAAGCGACAGAGAAGATTTAAATGTTTTTAATGTGTGAATATCAGGTATGTTTTATTAGCTTATAATATGGTCCGCCACAAACAGTTTTTTTTTTTTTTTTTTTTTTTTTTCAGACCTTATTGAGAGATTTATAAACAATCTTTAACTTTTGACCATTGAAGACTCTATATATCAGTATTGAATCACAACCCTCAAGCTAGTTTTGCTTCAAATGATATTTGTTCAAAATTTGATACCAAACGAACTGGTTTACACTTTATACACACTTCAAATTGTACTTTATACATTTGTATTTTGGCACGAGAGAGGGTTGCGTTAGTCATCAGTATCCTCTGGTTGAGATCAAGACTGTTACATAAGCTCATTTCTAAAATCTAGTGAGCAGCCTTGCTGTCTACTGCATGTATGGATGGAGGAACCTCGTAAGTGATTGATTTGAAACGCTCTATTAAAGGGTTAGTTCACCCAAAAATGAAAATTTCTGTCATTAATTACTCACCTTCAATTCATTCCAAACTTGTAAGACATTCGTTCATTTTCGGAACACAAATTAAGATATTTTTGATGAAATCCGAGAGCTTTTTGTTCCTCCATAGACAGCAATTTAATTACCACATTCAAGGCCCAGAAAGCTACTAAAGACATCGTTAAAATAGTCCATGTGACTACAGTGGTTCAACCTTATTTTTATGAAGCGCCAACAATACTTTTTGTGCACAAAAAAACAAAACAAAAATGACTTTATTCAAAATTTCCTCTCTTCCGTGTCATTCTCCTACACTGTTTACGTTCAGCACTTCCACGTTCTTCGTCAGAACGCCGGCTCAGTATTTGAAAGTCAGTGGGATCCAGTGCTGTTTTCATCGTATAGAAAAGAACAGTTAAATAATAACACTTTATACTACGGGGGCCATTGAATGCTCGAATCTGATTGGTTGACCAATGTTCTAAGGTGTGCAATTTTTTTTCAGGGAAACACACAGCTAAAGTAGTTCTATCAGGTCTTGACCGCATTGCAGTTCCATATCACTTGGCCAACTTATTTCAGTTATTTCAATAGGTCCTTACAGCCTATAACAGCAAAAGAAACAAAACCCACAATAACACAGACCAAGCAAATAAATATAGTAAACAATAGGATGAAAACAACAAATTATTGTTATGGTTTTTGCCACAAAATACGTTTTATTGTGTCCTGAAAGCACATACTCTCTCACTCTCTCGCTCTCTCTCTCTCTCAAACGTACACACACGTACTGTATAGTACGGACACACACTTGTCTCGCACAGAAAGTGTTTGTCAGCGCTGCTCTGATGAATTAATAGTTTAGAAAATAGTTTAGCAACTTAAAAGATACGTGACATTTCTCACCAGCGAGGTAATAACTGTGTTGTTCTTGAGGTAGATAAACTTATAGTTTCGGCAGTGCTGCCGTGAGAGACGCACAGACTCAGGTAGGCTAATTCACATATGCTTATTCACTCTCTCTCTCTCTCTCTCTCTCTCTCTCTCTCTGTCAACTGCGTTAATAACTGCATCAACTGTATTATTCGGCTATCAAGGCTCAAGCCTTCCTTACTAGTTCTGACATTTTGGAATTGGCAACGGAGGCTTGGGATGAGATGCGTAATAAATTAGTCCCACACACAAGAGTGTTTTAACTACAAAACCTGACAAATGTCTTGAAATACAACATCGGAACAGTGTCTTGATGTGTGGTAACCATAGTATAAGTGGAATAATTGACTCCGGACTGTTGAATTCTTAAGAAAATAATGCACACCCGTGGTGTAACCACTTCGCGTCGTGGCCGCATTACCCCCTCGGGTGTGCATTATTTTTTAAGAATTCAACAGCCTGTCGTCAATTATTCCTTACTTAAAGTGGTCGATAAGGTTGCTGCCTACTTTTTGGGACACCCCTCATGACGTGTATGATGCTCTCTAGGTAGAGAGAATCATAGTTTTTCTCTAGGTTTTGAAACAGAGCAATATTGTGAGAATAAACATATGAGGTTCAAAACGTAGCTTCAAATAAATGTTAATATAACGGCTGTTAAATCACCTATCAAAAATGAAAATGTTTGTCATCTAAACCTTTTCTTTAAACTAACCACCCTCCAACCTCCTCGCTCTCACGCGCTTGTAATCTCTCCCCTCCTTACGTTTATGGCAGACATGCCGCCCCCTATGAAGTCAAACACGCCAATACAATCTCCAAGTCTTCCTTCATAACCTGCTCCCTACTGCTAGCGAGGCAGCTCGGCCATTATTCCTACGCTAATCTACAATCTTTCTTACGACTTTCTCCTTCATTCTTCGGCTAGGATTAATTCCTCATATTAGCTTTAATTACACAAATGGCTCTGTATCTTATTAATCTCTTCACTGCAGACGGAGCACAGCTCTGCACACCGTTGGTTATAAATAATTGAATGAGATTTTAAGCCACCAATTAAGTCAAGCAGCAGGGAGAGAGGAAATCCCTTGGTGGCCGATTCATTAGTAATAATGTTTGACATTTTCACCACCACAAAATGGAGGCATTGGACACCATTGTGTAATTGCAACTGTCTGCAGAGGCGTGTATTATATATTGACAGAAAATAGTGGTGTGGTACGGTTTGGACAGATGCTTATGAGGAAATAAAACTCTCTGAAACACAGTTTGCTGTCTAGGTTTTCTGCATTTAAAGTAGCACCAAATTCTTTTTTTTCTTTTTCTTTTTGTAGGTTTCGCCTGTCAATGTGAATTTATCATTTGTTTTCCCATGCAAAACAGTGAATAGGGAATTTAATGGGTATCATTCTGAATGTTAATGAAGCAAGTGAACTTGCACTGCTTTGAGTTCCTAATTGCTTTAATAAAAGGTACATAATAAGAATATTTAATATAAAAATATTAAATAAATATTCAAATAAAAAATAGTACACTTAACATTAAAAAATAATTGAAACATTGTCTTAAGCAAATTCATCATGTCTATTCAGGAATATATATATATTATATATATATATATATATATATATATATATATATATATATATATATATATATATATATAATATTTTATTATTTCATATATATATATATATATATATATATATATATATATATATATATATATATATATATATATAAAATAATTAGAAAAAAAATAAAATAAAATAAATATATATATATATGCTACCAGTCAAAAGTTTGGAATCTGTAAGATTTTTAATGTTTTTAAAAGAAGTTTGGTCTGCTCACCAAGGCTGCATTTATTTAATTAAAAATACAGTAAAAACAGTAATATTGTGAAATATTATTACAATTTAAAATAACTGTTTTCTGTTTGAATATATTTTATAAAGTTATTTATTCTTGTGGTCAAAGCTGAATTTTCAGCATCATTACTCCAGTCTTCAGTGTCACATGATCCTTCAGAAGTCATTCTAATATGCTGATCTGCTGCTCATTTATGATTATTATCAATGTTGAAAACAGTTGTGTACTTTTTTTTTCAGGATTCTTTGATGAATAGAAAGTTCAAAAGAACATTTATCTGAAATACAAAGCTTTTGTAACATTATACACTACCGTTCAAAAGTTAGGGGTCAGTTAGAATTTTTTTTTTTTTTTTTTTGAAAAGAAATGAAAGAAATTAATACTTTTATTCAGCAAGGATGCATTAAATTGATCAAAAGTGACAGTAAAGACATTTATAATGTTACAAAAGATTATATTTCAAATAAATGCTGTTCTTTTGAACTTTCTATTCATCAAAGAATCCTGGAAAAAAAATATTGTACACAAATATTTTGTACAATTGTACACAATAAATGTTTCTTGAGCAGCAGATCAGCATATTAGAATGATTTCTGAAGGATCATGTGACACTGAAGACTGGAGTAATGATGCTGAAAATTCAGCTTTGATCACAGGAATAAATTACTTCATAAAATATATTCAAACAGAAAACAGTTATTTTAAATTGTAATAGTATTTCACAATATTACTGTTTTTACTGTATTTTAAATTAAATAAATGCAGCATTGGTGAGCAGACGAAACATCAAAAATCTTACCGTGTCCAAACTTTTGACTGGTAGTGTGTGTGTATATGTGTGTGTGTTTAACATCTGTTAAACTTATATTATTAACCTTACTCTCATGTTATAACTTAAATTACCAATTTTTTAAGTTTTACTCAAATTAGGGTGATGCAAAAATGAGTACACCCCACAACAAAAACTACTACATCTAGTACTTTCTATGGCCTCCATGATTATTAATGACAGCACCAAGTCTTCTAGGCATAGAATGAACAAGTTGGTGACATTTTGCAGCATCTATCTTCAAGAATGACCTCTTTTAGAGACTGGATGCTGGATGGAGAGTGATGCTCAACTTGTCTCTTCAGAATCCCCATAGGTGTTCGATTGGGTTCAGATCAGGAGCCACTGAATCACTTTCACCGTTCTTCTTCAGAAATCCAACAGTGGCCTTAGATGTGTGTTTAGGATCATTGTCATGTTGGAAAAGTGCACGACGATCAAGGGCACGGAGTGATGGTAGCATCTTCTCTTTCAGTATAGAGCAGTACATCTGTGAATTCATGAAGCCATCAATGAAATGCAGCTCCCCGACACCAGCAGCACTCATGCAGCCCCACATAAGGACACTGCCACCGCCATGTTTCACTGTAGGCAACATGCATTTCTTTGTATTCCTCACCTTTGTGATGCCATACAGTTTTGAAGCCATCAGTTCCAAAAACATTTATCTTGGTCTCATCACTCCAGAGTATAGAGTCCCAGTAGTGTTCATCTTTGTCAGCATGGGCCCTGGCAAACTCTAGGCGGGCTTTTTTTGTGCCTGGGCTTTAGAAAAAGGCTTCTTTCGTGGACGGCACCAATGCATGCCATTCCTCTGCAGTGTATGCTGTATTGTGTCATGGGAATTAGTCACCCCAGTTTGGCTTTCTATTTCTTTGCACGCCGATTTTCTTCAACCCTTCTCATCAGAAGATGTTTCTGTCGAGCTGTTAACTTCCATGGACGACCTGGACGTCTCTGTGAGATGGTTGCAGTTCCATCTTTTTAAAATTTTTGTACCACTTTTGCTACAGTATTCTGATAAGTGAAGCTTTGCTGATCTTCTTGTAGCCTTCACCTTTCTGGTGTAAAGAAATTATTTTCTTTCTCAGGTCTTGTGACATTTCTCTTCCATGTGGTGCCATTGCTGACAGCATGAAATGGGAAGGGGTTTTAACACCCTTTTATAGTCAACTGTCTGCTGGACACCTGTGTAATGAATAATTAGACTCACCTGTGGTTGAATTCTTGTTAAATTAGACATTTGTAGTCTAAAATTTAGCTTTGCTCCAGAGACTTTCAGTGGGGTGTACTCATTTTTGCATCACCCTAATTTGAGTAAAACTGAAAATTTTGTTCTCTAAAGCCGGGCACACATTTAACAAATAGATAAAACATTCTAAGACTGTCCTCAACACACAGTGATTTTTCTTTCGACTGAAGCAGATTTAAATACTTACACACGGAATTTGAACAGCAACTGTAATTGCCGACTGAACACAACTGGCTCTGACTGGATGCGTTTGAGCGCGATTAGTCATAAGTATCAATTTACATTCATAATCGGCCTTACAATCGTTAAGTGTGTGCGCGGCTTAAGTTATATTATTAATCTTACTTTCATGTTATAAGTTAAACAGATGTTATATAAAACTTAGTCTTGTCAACAATTTGGAAATTGTTTTTATGTTCATTGAGATATTGTTTAAAATGTTACTTTTCAAAGGGGGTGTACACATTTAAACTGAGCACTGTGTGTGTGTGTGTGTGTGTGTGTGTGTGTGTGTGTGTGTGTGTATATAAAACCTTTCCAGATAGGCAAATAAAGTCATATTTAAAATTTTGTAAAAAAAGAAAAAAAGAACAATGAACGATTAATCACTCTTTAAATTGACAATCAAAAATTTGATAGGTTTTTAACTCAAGTTAAAAATCAATGGTTCAACATTTCATTTTTTTTTTTTTTTTACTCACAAAAGATATTATGAAATATATTTTTTAAAATGCAATTAAATGTGATTCTGCTTATCGATTTCAGTTCTTATTAATTCTCAGTTTAGATTCCAACAAGGTAAAAAAAAGAAAAAAGAATTCAAACACATAGATATTAAACGCATTTATTCTGTCTTTTTGCAAAACATTTCTTTGCTGCTGAATACCATTAACAAAATCAGTAGGATAATTAGAAACCTTAAGGACACTTACACAAGGAACTTTTACATATGATTTTAACAAAAATACCACAGCAAAAACACCTAGACTAACTAATATACATTTCAAACAAGTAAACAGTCAGAAATAAAATAAGAACAAATAAACAAATTAGCAATAGCACAAATAAATACAACTGCACAAAGTTGTAATCAAATGTAAAATAACACTGCATAGTTAGTTCATTTTTTAATGAAAAGTAGATTAATCCTTATTAAAGATACAAAAGTTATTCAGTCAAAATCAATGAGTGATTTTCTCTTGTTGTTTGATTAACATTAATGACACAATTTATTAGGCTACTGTCACTTTAAGAGCTAATGCACGGATCCAATATACTGTTACACATGCGTTTTCTTTCTCAACTGTTTACGTTCACTTAAGACAAAACTGACTGTTTACAAGGATATTCTGATACAATTTTCATGTGTATTTGTCTGTTTAAGCGCAAGAAGCCACAAAAGAACTCAATTCAGTATTGGTGTATGAGAGGTGCGTGCACTCCCTTTATGTGTCTGCAGCAGAGAAAACAGCATGCGAGTGCCGAATTGAGTTCTCTTTCACGTCTTCTTTCACGTCTCATCAAATCAACTGTTCTTGGAAATTTGGAAGCACTTCTGAAATGGAACTGGTTCTCGATACGCAACCCTACATCTAACTAAGCTTGAATGAAACCATTTTAAAATGCTATTTATTTGTCCATGTTGTACATTTTTATGTTTGAATTTAATACTTTCCTTGATTTTATTTTTGATTGGCACTCCCTTTTTTATGTGCTATGGTTCCTCACATGTATTGTTATTTTATTGTGTTTTAGCAGAAGCCAGAACCAGAACTATCCAATTTAAATAATCCATTTATAAAGCAATACCTTTGAAAATAATGTAAAATATTACGTAGTGCCTCTTCTTTAGTGCTGACTTTTCACATATTCTGTGTGTTATGATATATAGCGCATAGTGACTTGCATTTTGGCCAATTAATCTGACACATATTCCCTTTGACTACTTTTATAGTTTTAGGTTGCACTGTAGGAAAAAGTGAGAAAAAAGCTTAATGCAAATAATAAATGCAGGGATAATTGCATAAATTAAAACATAACTGGACTCTAATGGGGAATGACTTTATAACATATGGCCTAGAGAGATTAGTTTAAAAAAAAAAAAAATGAATTGTCTAGTTGCATCAGAACGATTTTCCTAAATTCAGTTTCTAAATGGCACAGAGGAAATGAGCAGGCAGTGTCCTCCCAGCATGCCTGCCTGTCTGTCACTTCACCTGCATGTCCTTTTTGAGGCAGGAGGAAACTATTAATTTTCTCTACAGGAAAGTAAGCCACTTGCTCACTGACTCATTCAGGTACTAAAAAGCACTGCAAGATATCCAATATGTTTTTTTGCCACCGTTTGAATGGGCTTTTTAATGGAACCAATGAACTATTCATGGACAAACAAGTAGGTGCGTTTTAAATTTCCAAGAAGGAAATTTCAACCCTTTTCTCTCATGTCCTTCTTGTATTGAATTTGCCAAGTTGATCTGTATATTTTTTGTATTGCATGTATCCTATTTGATTCTTAAGGTACAGTAAGTACTTTCGGGCGCTTATGTCAAATGGACCTAAATGAACACTTTCCTCAAATCTCAATAAAAAACAGTGTAATCTCCACAGGTGTCCAAGTAAAAGCAATTCAACTGGAATTTCCCGGGTTGCCTCCTGTTGCACACCGATCTCTGTCATCTTACCAGATCACGGCAGTTTCGACACAGATATATTCCCCCGCCTCCTTGAGACGAGGCAGCTGAAGTGTCTTTGTTCTGCTCCATTACTCGCGGTTAGGAGCTGCGATTCGTCTCCATCTGCTGCTTTTGTCGCGCCTCACCAACTTCGGTTTCCCCCAGACACGGTCACCAAATATAAAAAAAATGAAATTACTGAAAAGTGCTGAAGTGTTTTCATGGTCTTCTGTGCTGATTTGCCACTCTCGCAGTGGGGCCTTTCCTCCCTCTTATGAATCATTGTGTTTTCTAAAATGACGCTGCTCGACTGCTTTGAGGATTTAATTGAATTTTGGCTTGTTACTTCAGTTTGTTCCTTGTGTCTGTAATGTGTTTATAAAGACAAATTTATGGAAGGAAGTATGTAATCTGTATTAAAGGTGCTGTAGCTGTTTAGGAACCTCCACCAAACTTGGACATGACGTTATAATAAGATAAAGAAAAGGATATTTTAAAAAAATACTTGTGTAGAACACGTGCCAAATTCTTACAAACTTAGGCTACATTTTGTATTTACATTGGTATGTACAGCATCCGATGTGTTAGAGGTGTATGTGTATAATGCACAAATTTCCAGAATTATTCTTTTTTAAACTTACATTTTTGGGGAGTCTCACCACATGAACACCCATTTTCTTTAATCAACAGTGCAATGTCATAAAAAGTTCAAATTTACTAAAATTTTAAAAGACTTATTGGCCCTGACTTATTGACTAGTCATTTTACTTAGAAATAATAATTATTAGTGCTGTCAAATATAATGTACTGTGTATATTTATGTATATACACACACACGTAAATATTGTAAATATATATACACTACCAGTCAAAAGTTTGGAATCAGTAAGATTTTTAATGTTTTTAAAAGAAGTGTCGTCTGTTCACCAAGACTGCATTTATTTCATTAAAAATACAGAAAAAAAAGGAATATTGTGAAATATTATTACAATTTAAAATAACTGTTTTCTGTTTGAATATATTTTATAAAGTAATTTATTCCTGTGATCAAAGCTGAATTTTCAGCATCATTACTCCAGTCTTCAGTGTCACATGATCCTTCAGAAATCATTCTAATATGATGATTTGCTGTAGTAAAATTTCAAATAGTTAAAAGAGAGTTAGTTACTTTGCCTTTGCAGGTGTCTGAATGATGTCACATCCTGTCACATGATACTGACTGCATGACTTGATCCAAAATGGTCACTTTATATTGGTTACTCTGAATGACATCCATGAAATTCATTTTTCCGGACATTCTTTCTCATAACAAACGACTTCTGCACATAATTTTAATACCATTTTGCACAATGTTGATATATGATGATATAAAATCATGCCAGAATAAAAAAAAAAACAACAACGTTTATTACATTTTAAGATATTTTAATCACAAATGAAACGGTTAAACCGAATGACCTTTTGACACCAAAATACCTTCATTAATTAAAACCTTTTGGATTCAATAAAAGAGATCTAGTTGTACTACCTTACATACTTTGGATGTCATATCTTTGTTTTTTATTATTATTAAGGCTTTTGGACAAAAAAATTACCCGTCACGTCATTGACCCATATACATAATAAATATACACAGTACACACATATATTGTTTAAACACAAACTTTAATTTGGATGCGATTAATCACGATTAATCGTTTGACAGCACTAATTATAATAAAAAAATATGCAAATATTAAGGGTTAAAAATAATTATTTTGAGTTTTTTTTTCTCCTTCATTTTGATATCAGGACAGTTGTATCACAGATTTATTTTAATTCAGAAATTTAAAACATTTTCTTCATATAAGAGATGTATTCAAGTGTATTCTTTTTATGTGTGAACTGAATTTATAATGTATTTTTAATGTATTTTTGAATGAATGGGTGTCATGTCGTTGACCCAATAACTCTTAGTGACCCATATTCTTGATAATAAAAACTTTCCAATGTTCATCATAATGGTCTGTTTCTTCTGACAGGGCTTTCTGAAGAGCGAGCGAGTGGCCCGCATGGTCCAGAGCGGAGGCTGTTCTGCCAGTGACTTCCGCGAGGTCTTCAAGAAGAACATCGAGCGTCGTGTACGCAGTCTGCCCGAGATCGACGGCTTGAGCAAAGAGACTGTCCTCAGCTCCTGGATCACCAAATACGACGCCATCTACAAAGGAGAAGAGGACCAGCGGCGGCCGCAGGGACGCATGCCCTTCAGCGCTGTGTCCGAGCTCATCCTCAGCAAGGAGCAGCTTTATGAGATGTTTCAGCAGATCCTGGGAATAAAGAAGTTTGAACATCAGCTGCTCTACAATGCCCTGCAGGTCAGTAGTTGCTAAGTTTTTAAAGGTCTGTAATAGGGTTTTATAATATAGGGCTGCACAATAAATTGAAATAAAAGCAAAACCGTCATATGGTTTAGTGCAATTATTAAGTCGCAAAGAATTTCTGCATCTGCTCTGAGTTTGGGTCGCTTTAACGTGTATTTGGGAAGACGTGCCAACCAACGTCCCAAACTTGTAATGAGAAGTGTTTATCAACAGAAGAAAAGCTTTTTTTTTTTCTTTTTAATTTACTTTTTTAAATAAATTTTTATTTTGTATTAGTAGTAATAATAGTAATAATAATTATTATTATTTATAGCCTTCTTGATATATAATCACAAACTGTTGTGCAGCCCTATAACAAGCACAGCAAAACTGGAATTTTTTTAAAGTGCATTTTAAATTGCAGTCCCGCTCCCCGCCCCTAAAATCATTTGGAGCACCTCTTGGGTTTAAATCATTGTGAAATGAAATTCAAATTTATATTTTTTGGTGTATAATCCCTTTTTTCCATAAATGGAAGTGAGTTCCATCATACCTTATTGATTTAAGGTGCAAGATAGCCTTAATATTGAATAAAAGATTGTGTAGTCATAGCATTTTGCTGATTTTTGAAGAAAATCTGCACAACTACAGTACCTTATTTTCTGAGAAAATAAGCAGGACCTGACTTTGCTAAGTTACACCGGGTCAAAATTGCATTGTTGAGAGAAGAAAACACACATAAGTTGCATCAGTGTATAAGTCACATTTTATTATTACATTCGGAATAATGTAAAATACTAGTAAATAAAACCAATACTAATAAACATACACTTGACTATCTTTCTCATTAGGCACAAATCCAAATGTCGCTTTGGAATACAAGTCACAGCATGTTTCAGATGATAAAAAACTTGACTTGTATTCCGGAAAATACAGTACTTTGTAGTTTAGAGCAAATCTGACAAATTTCTCATTGGCCTACTAATTGTCCCTGCAATTTGTATGCCATAAGTCATACTTAACGGCTTACAAATGACAAACGACCCAGGACAAAACGCTTTTCTTTTGGATTGATTTTTTACAATTACGTTGTGTTGATTGTTTTTCCTAATCACGGTAAGCAGTTTAGTGCCTTTAATCCTTTGCCCTTTACCTTAATCACCTGAGCACAGGTGGCTTTATCCCATCATCAGCTGCTTTGAAAACATCCCAGAAAGGTCAGGGGTTGATAGAAAATGGTCCAACTGGCTTGCCCTCCTGTTATCTTTCACTAGCCTTTCCCCAGGGGACAGGAGGAGTAAAAGAGATGTGGTGGGTGGTCTTCACGGACGTCCCTTTTCATCGCAATTGCAGTTAGCAGATCAGTGCAATTAGGCGGGTTGAGCCCAACATTAATTGGCACTTTTGGCATCTAACTGAGATCTTATGGTTGGGTAAAAGCATGGGACTGCACATTATGCTTAATATGTCATTTTCTAATTATCTTAGAGTGCGTTTGTTTGTTTGTTTATTATTTACATTTATTTAATTTATTTATATGTATTTATTTAAATCTATTTATCTAGATGTATTTTTTATTTAATTTATTTTTTATTTAAATATATTTATTTATTTGCTGTTATCGCATTTCTACAACTCTAGTTCTCCTACATCTCAAGATACTGTTCTGGGTTCAATACATGTCATAATACAATACATTTCATCCCTTCATTTGTAAAAAACAAGCAAAAATCACATTTACAGTAACACACTTACAATGAAAGTGTATAGGGCATCATATGTTCTGAAAGGATTAAAAGCTGAAATATGCAGTGCATGTTTTTGTTAAAGGGGTCATGAACTGCATTGTTTTATAATGTTTCATGGGGTGCACTTATAATGTTAGTATGCTTTTTACATCAAAATTGTCATAATTTAGAAATAAAAAGGCATTTTTCCTACCCTGATTTTAGCCCTCTTATTTGAACGCTCTGTTTTAAAGGGGCGTGTCTGCTGTGAGACTTCAATGTAAACTCCCACTGCTGTGATTGGCTAACATTTTTCCATTTGAAATAGCTAAGTATTACTCTTTCGAAAACTTTTAGCATGTTTTTGCTATTACAGCTCTCAAGGTTAACTAATTGTGAAAAGTGTTGCATTACATTTAGATCTATGGCATTATATTTAGATTATGGCATGAAAGGTTGCAGTGATGAACATTGCAGTGATCTCGTCATTGCAACTCAACTTCTGCACACTAACGAATGCTTTCATCATAACTAACAGTGCAAACTCAATGTAACTAAGAGATTTGTTAAATAAAACAGGAGTTTTGGCACGAGTCCAGAATTCAGTCGCTGATAAACTTGCCCTGTTTGATTGACAGCTCCAGCGATTGTAAAAGGAGCGTTCTTTGATAGCTTTCCTTTCTGTATATAATTTAATCACCGTTTAAATAACAGATTATTTTCATCCTACTAAGAGAAGTTGACCGTTTAGTCACTGGTTTGATTTACTGACACATCTGACTGTACATGAATCATTACATATCAGATCAGCCATTAGAATTAACACAGTTACTTACATGTTGTTGCATTACTGTCGAGTCCATATCGTAAAAGTCTGTTTGCAAAGCCTGCAGCGAAATGCGACTGATTTACCAAAGAATCCACAGTGAAATGTACCGAATACAAATAAATAATGCTCAACTGAGACATTCACATTCTTGAAAAAAAAAAAAACATTCCTAACATTAGGAGCCTTTGAAAGGTAAAGTTATTTTTAGTCCTGTATCGCTCCTCTCTCCTCGTCATCTCACTAACATGCCAGTGGGTGGTGCTAACATTGCAGTGATAAAGTAGGCATTGATTTCTTCTGCGGAGGCGGCGTTTCACCTATCTATGAGATTCACATTCCTAGATCAGTCGATCGCTGAGCCTGGTGTCAATAAAAGCTTTTATTGGACTAACAAGGAAGTTTTCAGTTCTGAAACTTACAGGATATTCTTATAGTACGATGACCTCTTGTATATCAAAAATCAACAAAGAAAAGTTGATTTCTCAATTCATGACCCCTTTAAGAAGCTTATATTAATTGTTACCTGCAAAAATGTGTTTTATTTGAGCTGTGAATCTGTCTTGGTATATCTGTTGTAGGTGAATGAACTCCATTGGTTATACAATATAATTGGACAGACAAGGTTAGTAAGCAATTTTGTCATGCTAGCCTCATGTTAACACACGTAATGTTGAAGTATTGTGGCAATAGTATCAAAAACGTGTTTGAACCTGAATCCAAGTGCAGTGTCTTGCCCCATAGACTTCCATTGTAAATTCATGATTGTAAACACAAGTGTGTTGAATACACTTGTATTGAACTAAGAACATTCCTTTGAAATAATCTAACAATAACGTTTCTAAAAAAAAAAAAAAAAAATAGTTTAAATGGTGTGCCTCTTGAGTTTGTTTTGTGCAGGGCTCATTTCATCTGCATATGTCAGTTCTGTTGCCATGAAGCACAGCATTGGTTTTAAACTGCACATCCACAATTCAGAAGGCAGCATGTAGTTTTCTGTAAGTTTGCACACAGATCTCATGTACGTTTTCTGAATCTCCTTTTGTACCTTATATTGTTGTAGACAAATGAGGTGAAATTGCAGCATGGTTCCAATCAAATCAGGCTTTAACTACTGGTGCTAATCTCTCTCGGCGCTAATTAAGAATTTACGCACCTGTGTGCGTTTTATGGATCCATGTCAGCTGACATTTAAAAGTTTGTTTGCTTGCGTGTTAGATTCGGCATTAGCTGGTGGCTCAGCATTCGATAAATCACTCATGCGCATGTGTTTAAAGGGCAAGGAAGTGTAAATTTATGAGTGGTGTTGTAAAAAATACAAGGAATACTGTAGAGCGAAGCAAACAGACTGGGAGATAATGACTGGGGCCAATCTAGAGAGATGCAGACCAGCGTTCAGATTTAATTAGTCAATCTTAAGGAAACTCTGTCATCTTAAAAATGCAATGCATTTTATTTATATATCAAAAAATCAAAACGTTCAAGTATTGTCAAGTTATGTTTACCACAGAGCTTATTTCACTCATAAATGTAAAAACTCCATTATAAAAACCCATAGGAAAATCTCAAGGGAACCACTGGTGAATTAGTCTTCTGTGTTTTGAATCCCTGCACCACTCTTTTGTTACCAAATCTGTTTTGATGTGCTTCAAAGGGAAGACCATCTCCAAAAAATTGCCTTAAAAGCACTATAAAAAGAAATACAAATCTAGATGAACTCAGTAGTCTATCTCACTAATCAACTTGTCGACCATCATGACTCATCTGGATTTTTAAACTTGAAATGAGATGTGGATGGCATGTGGATTGCTGTTAAATATAAAAAAGGAAGGAGAAATGAGAGGATATGGGAAAAAAAAGGAGGGGGAGGGGGGTCAGTGAGAGCTATTCTTGGATCTTTCCGTCCTCGGCCATTTCCTTCATTGATTATTATCTTACACTCCTGCACATTGACTCACCAGCTTGCTGTTAATTTTGTACTTTCACACTTACTTGCATGTGTGTCTATGTATGTCCGTTTAAAGAGGAACAAAGTTTTTTCTTTCAAAGGCTGAATATTGGTAATTCTTGCATAACATGCCCATTTTTTAAAAAAAGATCAAGATTTACGTTCAAAATTATATACATTAATAAGGTAAATTGTATGTGTTTTTTTTTAAATAGGTCATATTTAAAGTCTTTGTCTTCACTAGATCATTTCAAATGGTCCTGAGGTGTAAGAAATCGACAAATATTCAATGTAGTCTTTCAATTAAAATGGCATTTTTATTCTTATATTTTACATTTTTATAAAAAATGGAAAAATGCTGTTTTAGATGAGCTATAGCATATTGCACCATGTGACAGGTCAACTTTCCAGTATTCAAGTATTTAGTTTACAACTACCCATATAACAGCGTTTTATGTTGTCAATCATGATGATGTACCTGCACTTAAAGCTACATTTCCTTGGATAAATCATATATATCATTTTCACTGCCAAACACTTATTTAACACGTGATTTTCATTTTGATTTTCCAGCTCGATCTGTCTTGCTTTAAACGTTTAAGTGATTTTCTCTGATAGCTGCTCCACCCGGTGTCAAATTCTTTTACGGAGTGAATGCCAAGGGAAGAGAAAGAGGGAAACTGAAAGAGACTGGAAGCATGACAATTGAAATGTCAGTAAGTGGAGGGTGTCACACAAAGGAAGAGAAAGATATATAACAGGACTAGGAAGCAGCGGCAGATGAGTGCAGAGAAGTGACAGACTGAGGGGAAAGACGGATGTGTTCGAGTAAAGTAGAAGGAAGACAGAGGAGATCCAAGAATCAACAAAGATCAATAACGCAGAAAGTAAACAGATGAAGTGAAATTGACTGGATACTGTAACAGTTTAAACACAGCAGTGGCAAACTGGGAAAAGTGTAATAAAATATTGTATTTTCCTTTTTTTTTGACGTGTATCCAAGTGAAACCGATTTTAGAAAATGAAAAATACGTAGGGTGTGACTTGGTTCAATCCAACATGATTTGTCATGAAGACACAATAATTTGCACCATTATTTTTGCTCCAGTAAATCCAGTACTACACAGACTGAAATGTGCTAAAAAGGGACTAATTTTCAATGTTGTGATTGGCTAATAGCATCATTTTTAGCAGTACTTTGCAGTCTAGAATTTAATCAGTTTAGTGTCAATGCAACATTTCACACAAGAAACGTTCTTCCTTTCAGAAACAGAACACTGTGTGGACCTGAAAGGATTTTTTAGAGAGTTTACCTATTTTTAACTTGCGCAAAATCTAAAAAATTGCAACAAAGAATTTAACTGTAAACAGAAACCCCTCAAGTATTTGTGCTTGTACAGTAAGTACTTTGGGGTAATCAAAAGTTGAGATACAGTAGGTACTCAACCAAAATTATCACCGCAAGGCCGCAGCGTTAAATATAAACCAGTGACATGTGGCATTTGTCGTGAAATCACCACCAGGTGGCGCAAAGGGACGGTTAGCGTGTAAGGCTGCTGTGACATTTGTACTTTTAAATGAAGATAGAACAATGAAATAAATTATAATAAGAATAATATACCATTTAATCTTAATTATTTATCTTATAAGCGCTTAATGTAGGTATAAAAGAAAGTGTGTTCAAGTTATGTTATAATTGAAACAAAACATTGATTAATGATTATTTTCAGAAATTGCAAACTTGAACTTGATTCAAACCTAACGTTTTTTACGGAAAAAACTCAAAGCCAAATATATCATGAAGGTATGTGACATAATTATCCATGTATCATTGTGTACGTATAGCAAACTCAACCCACAGTAACTTGTTACATAATCAGATTACTTTTTTAAAGTAATGCATTACTTTTAAATTTACAGCAAAAAATCTAAGTTGCTTTTTCAAATAAGTAACGCAAGTGAGAAAAAGTAACACAATGCATTACTTTGCATACAAAAGTAACTAAGTAACACAATTAGTTACTTTTTTAGGGAGTAATGCAATATTGTTCACAGTGCATTTACTAATGTTACAGTGTTAGTTAACCCAAAAATAAAAAATTTCTGACATTTAATTACTCACCCTCATGTCGCTCCAAACCCGTAAAACCTTTGTTTATCTTCGGAACACAAATTAAGATATTTTTGATAAAATCCAAAAGCTTTCTGACCCCTCCATAGACAGCAACGTCATAACCAATTTCAAGGCCCACAAAGATAGTAAAGACATTGTTAAAATAGTCCATGTGACCACAGTGGTTCAACCTTAATGTTATGAAGTGATGAGAATACTTTTATTGAGCAAAAAAAAAAATAAATAAATAACGACTTTATTCAACAATTTCTTCTCTTCCCTGTCACTCTTCTACACTGTAAACACAGTGCAGCACTTCCGGGTTCTATGTCAGAACGCCAACTCATTATTGGCAGACGCAGTTCATGTGAGCAGCACGATGCATGCCTGTGATCCTGACGCATGAGCCGGCTAATAATGAGCCGCGTTCTGATGTAGAACACGGAAGTGCTGCACTGTGTTTACTACGTCAACAGAGTAGGATATAACCTGTAATATTTTGTAACTAATATGATTGAACGACAGAAATGGACAGGAAATCATGGGAAACTAATCTTATAAATCACATCATCTCGTGGTCAACCGTAGATGACCACATTAAATCAGTCAGCTAATCAATAAATAAAGCACCCTGTGAGGTGTGGAACATCTGGTTGGGCAGACAGGCAGGCGGGTCGTGTCTCAGGTGGACACATTGAGAAATCCAGCTGTGCCCCTTCTGATCAGAGAGGCCCATCGCTGTAGCTCAGCCCTCCCCGTTCTCTTCTCAGCACCTGTCATCCTCTTTCTAATGAACACATTCAGCCTGGCCTAGCGCTCTTGCCGCCCTGTCATCTCTCGTTAGCTCGTCGCATCGGGGCCGGAGGACGCGCCCGGCAGGTGAGCCACCAGGAAGCGGTAATAAATTACCGCTTCTGTCGGCACAGCAATACTCATATCTGTCTGACAGGGTCAGGGCGTACCATCAAAAACAGAGGCGGTGCATCCCAGTGACCTCCACTGCAGACACTTTCTGGCTTAAGTCTAAAAATTGAGTTGTTATAAAGTGTTTTAATTCCTTTATTTTAATATTTCTTTTTGTTTGTATGGAAAAATCGTGGCATTTTTTCACATTGTTGATGTGTTGAGCCTTAACAGCTTGCGCTTCGGTTGCTCAACAACAACAAAGCAGGAGAATCTCACGCATCCAAAAAGACGATTGTCAGTACAACGGTATTACAGCCTTTCATTGTTCAAACTGGAGTCGGACACTGATGGAGAGACTCAGGAAGAAGTTACAACTTTTAGAATGAAACTGGATGTTTCTGAACGATTAGTGGATAAATGTATGTAGTTGCTGTGGAGTTTATTCAACTCATTGACTAGCATGTGCTGTCATGTTAAACATAAAACATACGGAAAAATCAAGGCATTTTTTCACATTGTTGATATTTAAATTGCATTTAATTATTAATTATTCAATGTATACTGTAAATAGTATACCACAAGGCGACTCATTTTTTAACATTTTTAAATGATGATGCAAAATAATCTTTGAATCAGAGTTTTGAATCAATTCATTAAGCCCAAAGTATACTTAACTTTTTACGTGTACGCGAGCATCAGAGTACAGTGCGTGACGTGAATTTCGTCATCAGAAGAGTACGCGCACTGCCGGATTTTTGTAACCGTTCACACATACGCATTTAATTTTTTTGCAGTAATTAGTTTATCCACTAGGTGGCAACCGTGCCCTGGGGGCGTCGATTCACAAGGTAGTCAAAGAAAACCTGCTTAAACAGAACAGACCGGAACACATGCAAGCTACAGCAACAATGGAGGCCTACATAGACGAGAGATTGTGCGAAGAGGTTAGACAGTACCCTCATTTGAACAACTCTAGCATGAAAGAATACAAATATGTTTACATGGGTTGTAACTCGTGGGGAGAGATTTCTCAAAACTGCGCATCTGTCGAGTCAAATGAAGTATAGACTTTGTGTTCGACTGTGCGCGTACACTAGCATAAAAAAAAACGCAATATACCCAGGGCTTTGCAGTTTGAACTGATTCATGACCAGATTTCACTGATGAACAGTCAAATAATCTTTAACTTCATTTTTGTTTTGTTTTCTTTGCCTTTTTTGTTATTTACAGTATTATCATATGTGTAGTAATAACATGATATCAGTATTACATTTTTTAGTTATTATGGTTATCGCCAATACTGGTATATTGCGGCATCCTGAGGTCAGAGTTTTGAATTGGTTTGTTGAAATAAACTGATTCACAGAACTTTGTTGTCGATCAGTCCTTTTTGCTACTGAAGCTTAAATGAGACAAGCTTTTAAAACAAAAAATGAAAGCTAGTATTAACAACCAACTAAAAAGCACAGTTCTTTGATCTGATATGGCCAGCGAAAGCAGTAGAAATGTACTGTGAATATTCGATAAAGTGGCCAAGCCTAGTATAGAAAGACAACCCATACTTTTTTCAAATTTCTTTGTGAGAATAAAGCTGGGTGACTGGAGATGGCTGCTTTTTAATTGGTTTGCTAATTTAGATGAGGGGGGTAAAGAAAGCTCGGGGAAGATTAGAGCATGACAGCGGCATGTTTCTCTCTAGGCTGGTGACGTCTTTCATTAGGGCACTCCTAAGGCTTGTTGTCATAGAAATTGTTGCCAAACTAACCAAAATAGAGCAGCTAAAGAAAAGCGAAGAAGTTGGTAACACGGCAACAGAAAAGAATCTGGTGTGCATATGTGTGTGGCTCTGGGGAGGTGATTGAGTACGTTCTCCTCAAAGAAAGCCACAATGAAGCCATTTTAATGTATTATGAACACAAACCTACTGTGCTATGTCACTGTTATATTTCAGTGGGATGTTCATGATGCTGTCTGTATTTTGGCAGTTTTATTATTCTTTATTTAGCCACTGTTTGCGTCATTGTGCAGGGAAATGGCTGACGTGGTCATTCTGGCTGTCAAAACCAGCAATTCATGACAGAATTATCTGGTCGGGTGGGGACATTTCAAACTTTCAAACTGCCAATCATAATAGATTTCCAAAGCTTGCTGTGTAAAGGCAAGAAAAACTTAAAATTGTCAACACTGACATGACCATTATAAATAAAATTACTAATCTTATCTTAGCTGTTTTAAATTAATTTAAATTATTTCAATTAAAAATGTAATTACAAAAATGAAAAATTATAAAATTACAAATATTGTTTGTTGTTGTTTTTACTACTACTAGTAATAACAATTATAATGTTTATCAATCCATTCTCTAAATCGCTTCTACGGTCACAGAGATGCTGTATATTATATTATATTATATTATATACACATGGAAATAAAATCACTAATCCAATCTTAGTTTTAATGGATTAAATTACATTTTAAAAAAATAAATGTATTAAATGATAAATTAAAAATGAAATTTCAAAAATGAAAAAGAATTGTTTGTTATTATTAATAAAAATGATTATTATTGTTATTATTTTAAATTATATTATACTTTTATATTATAATTATTTAATGTATCATTTTACAATTTTTATTTTTACATTTTTCCAAATTTGGTAACGCTTTACAATAAGGTTCATTAGTTAACATGAACCTTATTGTAAGGTGTTACCTCAAATTTTACAAATTTTCATATTTAAAGGGGACCTGGGCTACTTTTAAGTTGTTGCCGTTGGTAAGAATATTTTCTGTGGGTTTCCACCCCCGTACGTATGATTTCGGCATTCCAACACCCACAAAACGCCCCCCAGACCTACAAATTCAGTGGAGAATTGACCATATGCACGGTTAGCTTGGGCATTTCCGGTGAACTGTTAGCTGATCATTCTGTGCTCGCTGTACATGGACACGTATGTTAGGAAATCCAACATTTGACAGAAAATATTTTTATTTAAAAATAAAAAAGACATTAATTACCGCTATAACCAGCAGGTGGCGGCAGAGTAGCATTTATTTGTGCATATTAGCCATTTACTGTAATAGTTTTTCACTCATTTTCGCTTTTGAATAAATATTACACATTATAAAATCACTAGGTTTAAAAATACATTTTGTCAAGGTGAAATATGAAGTACTCACAAAATCTCATGAAAAACAATAACTTTTCTTGTGAATGAATTACACAGAAAGCAAGCAATAAAGATGTTTTCCCTTTGTAATCACAGCAGCTGTCAGTCAGTGCAGCGTAAACTCAATGATTTTGGCATACTTGTGAAAACTCACATTTTATTCAGTGAATCTAACTAAAGTGCACAGTAAATCTTTAATTGTTGACGCTTTTTTTCACACGAAAGTGTGAAAACTGATGGTCGGATTGAATTTAGCCGAGGAGGAACACTGAGGTACGTCTTTATTTATTTTTTATTTTTTTATGTCGTCTTGAATAACTACATTTATGCTAGGCCTGACTATTTAAGTGACTATATTCTGATTATAAACTACATATTACGCTATTGATGCTTAACACACCAAGTGGCATTTCACCAGAAGTTTTCCAGCTGGCTTATATTATTGCAGAAGTTCTAAAGAACGCTCCGTGCATATAGTCCATTCTGCCTCCCGATGGAGAAAATGGCATTGGGCTATTTTTGGGCTACTTTTGACTGGCCATTGGGCTACTTTGGTGTGACCTGGCAACCCTGGATACCGCCCTGAGTGAGCCGCAGCAGTCCGCCATTTCTGTTTACTCGCTGTAGCAGCTGGAGATGTACAATGTCTGCAACAACAACAAAAAAAAAACATTACAAATGTTCTGTTATTGGATGTACCAACAAAAATAAGAGTCTCTGTAGACTCTCTGCATCTGAGTCACTGAGGACACCGTGTTTGAATTTCAATTATGAAAGAAATGTGCCTAAGAAAGTTGGTAAAGTATTATATATTTGCGCAAATCATTTTACGGTAGACTGCTTCACAAACAAGGGTTAGGTTATCACTGGATTAGCACAAAAGTTTACCATGATGGCTAGTCGATGAGTTGAATCAACTCCACAGCAACTCCATAAATTTATCCACTAACCATTAAGAAATGTCCAGATGCATTCTAAAAGTTGTAACTTCTTCCTGAGTCTCTCCATCAGTGTCTGACTCCGGTTTGAACAATGTAAGGCTGAACACCGTTACTGACAATCGTCATTTTGGCTGCGTGAGATTTGCCTGCTTTGTTGCTGCCAGAGTATCTGAAGCCCGAGCTGTTAAAGCTCCGCCCTCTTCTGGAAAGGGAGTCGGGAGCAGCAGCTCATTTGCATTTAAAGGGACACAAACAAAAACGGCGTGTTTTTGCTCCCACCCAGATAGGGACAAATTTGACAAAGCTGTAATAAATGATCTGTGGGGTATTTTGAGCTAAAACTTCAGACACATTCTGGCAACACCAGAGACTTATATTACATCTTGTAAAAGGGGTATAATAGGTCCCCTTTAAAGAAAAGATTTCTGAACCCGACAGGTTGTCAGAGAACTCCTCTACAAGGTTCGTGGTAGCTCAAATTGATATTCCTGCACAGAGCAAATAATTAGGAAATGTAATTACATTAGCAGATCTTAGAGATTATTAGGATATTAAATGCATTTTGTGGTATTCTGTGGGAGTAACAGTTGGGTCATTTCATTGCAATTTTTGTAATTCACCAAATGCAACAAGTGAAGCTGAAGCAAAATCTGGTTGGCCCTGATCCTTACATGTCCACCCTTATCTTAATTAAATGTCACATTTCGTGTGGTGTTCATTCAGACATAAAGCTTCTAAATAGCCTGCTGACAGCAAACACAAGAGTTATTAGTCACTAATTAGTTATAAATAAGCTATGAATGTTGTTGATTATGTGCTTTTGCGCAGGCCTTAATTACCTGTCTGAAATAGATGGCACCGTTAATTCTTAATTAGTGGTCAGTATTGTATTGAGTGTTTCATTCAGTTCCCTTAGAATGTTCCCTTTTAATTATGCATTTCCACATATATTGCTCACTAAATAAAAAATATTCCTCAAACCTGACAGATATGAAGATCTCTACGGTAAACTCAAAACCATGGGGATGTTTGCATGTGTATTTAATGTATTATTTCCGCCATCAAAGTGCAAATGTTATTCACAGTTCCTGGAAAACTGCAGCCAGTCCCACCCTGACCTTGACCTCTTGTTGTTGGTGGGGTCATTAGGTGTATTATTAGTGGATTTTAACAGTGGTTTTCATCCGTGATGCTCTCATTACTTCCTGTGTGTTTCAGAGATGCACTTTCTTTAACACCTGTTGGCCTCTTTCCCTCTGTGTAGACGTGGCTAACTACATCATTAAGGCTTCCCACATGTGACCAGACCAGCGCCGGGCTGACAAGAGACCTTCATCTGGTCTGCTTTCTCCCACACACTCCTTATGTGAGATTTTGAGGCGTTTGTGGATTTGCATATGTTAATAGAATGAGTCGATAATGAACATTGATGTGATGGGAGCAGAAGATCGGCTCAGCAAAGCATGGCAGACATTATCCGGCCTCATTACAGAGACTGCTCATCACACTGCTTCACTCAAACAACCTTATAAAACCAGATCTGTGCATGTTCTTCTGCTGTTTAGATCTGTGTTTGCGATGTAACAAATGAAATCAAAACAGTTCAAATAGAATATTGTGCTACACAGCGAATTGATTGTAGAATCATCATTGAACAGAAGCAGATACATTATATTTACCTTTTTATTTAAATTTTCCATCTATGGGGTTATTTCTGAAGAAAATGGAAATGTCGTTTGACCATTGAAAATCCTTGGTTGCTGTGGCACTGATATGCGGTTGCCAAGATTTTCTGGGTTGTTGCTAGGGTGTCCTAGGTGGTTACTATGTGGTTGCTAGGGTGTTCTGTGGGTTACTAGGTGGTTACTATGGTGTTCTCAATGGTTTATAGGTTGTTGTTGGTGGTTTATAGGTGGTTGCTAGGGTTTTTTGAGTGGTTTATAGAGTGTGGGTGGTTACTAGGGTGTTATAGGAGTTACTAGGTGGTTACTAGGGTGTTCTGAGTGGTTTATAGAGTGTTCTGGTTACTAGGGTGTTGTGGGTGGTTTATAGGTGATTGCTAGGGTGTTGTGGGTGGTTTATAGAGTGTTCTGGTTACTAAGGTGTTCTGGGGGTTACTAGGGTGTTCTGGGTGGTTTATAGGGTGTTGTGGGTGGTTTATAGGTGGTTGCTATGGTGTTGTTGGTGGTTTATAGGTGGTTGCTAGGGTGTTCTGGGTGGTTTATAGGGTGTTGTGGGTGGTTTATAGGTGGTCACTAGGGTGTTGTGGGTGATTTATAGGTGGTTGCTAGGGTGTTCTGGGTGGTTTATAGGTGGTCACTAGGGTGGTTTATAGGTGGTTTATAGGTGGTTGCTAGTGTGTTCTGGGTGGTTTATAGAGTGTTGTGGGTGGTTTATATGTAATTACTAGGATGTTCTGGGTAGTTTATAGAGTGTTCTGGTTATTAGGGTGTTCTGGGGGTTACTAGGTGGTTACTACGGTGTTCTGAGTGGTTTATAGAGTGTTCTGGTTACTAGGGTGTTGTGGGTGGTTTATATGTGGTTGCTAGGGTGTTCTGGGTAGTTTATAGAGTGTTCTGGTTACTAGGGTGTTCTGGAGATTACTAGGTGGTTACTAGGGTGTTGTGGTGGTTTATAGGTGGTTGCTAGGGTGTTCTGGATGGTCTATAGTGTGTTCTGGTTACTAAGGTTTTCTGGGGTTACTAGGGTGTTCTGGGTGGTTTTATAGAGTGTTCTGGTTACTAAGGTGTTGTGGGGGTTACTAGGGTGTTCTGGGTGGTTACTAGGTGGTTTCAGTGGTGTTCTGGTGGTTACTAGGTGGTTGCTAAGCACCCTGCTAAGGTGTTCTGGGTGGTTGCTAGGGTGTTGAAGGTGATTTACAGTGTGTTCATTCATACTGTAACTGTAGTGCAAACGGCGCTGATGAGCCTTAGCAAGTACCAATTAATTAAAAAAACTTAAAAACTTCTGAGTGAACTAGTATGTTGCAGTAATAGTGCAGCGTGAAATGGGAGCGGAGTCCACCCTACTGCTGCCGCAGGGAGAAGAGCTTATCAAGTGGAAACAGTGCTACGGTGGGGGTGGTGCGTGTGTGTGTGTGTGTGTATGATACAGAGAGATTTCCCACTCATGGAGAGGAAACCCTGTCTTGACAACATGCCAGTAGTGCTGTGTGGGTGTATTTGTGTGTCACTTTCTGTGTGCGTGTGTTTTACACTCCAAAAAAACGTTTTATTTGAGGGCATGCCAGAGCCACTCAGTGAACAGATAAAGACATTAAATGTTTTTTATGATCTCATATCTCCTCGGTTTGGCCTGTCCAAGTACCACCGCTGCTTCATGAGGCTCAAAAGAGATTACATGACTAATCACTGTAGTCATTAAGCTCATCTTTCCTGTCTTTTCACCACGGTCAGCTTTGATCTATCCAGATCTACCTGTGGTAATGGGTTTAGTAAACCGTGTCAAATAGATAAGCTTTGTTTTCTGTTCCCCGTGCAGCTGGACAATGTGGACGAGCAGGCGGCACAGATCCGCAGAGAGCTGGACGGGAGACTGCAGCTGGCCGAGAAAATAGCCAGAGTAAGAAACTTGCTTCTATCTTTTCGGTGAAAACACCTGACGAGAAATGGAATTACACCTGAGATTTAGTGTCTTTTGTTTGTGTGCATCCATATGCATTTTAATTACTGGTAGATATCAACTTGTGAGGTGGCTTTAG
Organism: Hypophthalmichthys molitrix; assembly: GCA_037950675.1. Classification (NCBI taxonomy): domain Eukaryota; kingdom Metazoa; phylum Chordata; class Actinopteri; order Cypriniformes; family Xenocyprididae; genus Hypophthalmichthys; species Hypophthalmichthys molitrix. Next base: position 15,123,416 of record CM075515.1, on the reverse strand, counting down.
TTCATAATAGAGTGCACATCAGTATTTCCTTTACACAGGAAAAGACATGATTTATGGACAAATGATTACAATCCGGTTCTTCTTGACGACTCTGTCACAAAGATTCACAAAGTCTTGAACTAGCCAATTTGAGTCAGACTCATTGAATCATTCAGAGCCATTATAGAATTAATAAATAAGAATAAATAAATAAATAAGAATAAAAACATTTATTCTGAAAAAAAACTTTGTTTTGAAAAAAAAACAAAAGATTGGTTATGCTATTTTTTGTGGACTGAGTCAATAATGTTGTGGACTCATTCAGAGCAATACAGAGAAAGTAAATTAATTTTAAAAAATATTAATAGTTATGCTATTTTAAGCATATTGTGAAGTAAATTCGGACTAAATAATAATATAAAATACATAACAAAAGTAAGTAAATAAGAATACATTTTATTTTAAAAAAAGTTTTTTTTTTTTTTTTTCTTAAATGCTGTTAGTTGGGCTATTTTTTTTTAGCATATTTTTGACAGTCAACATTACATAAAAAAAGAAAAATAGATTTTTTTTTCAAAAATACTATTGGTTAGGCCATTTTTTTTTTTAGATTTTTGTGGACCAATCAGTCATATAGTGAATGAATCAGTGAATGAATGAATGAATAAATAAATAAATAGTTAGCATATTGTGCACTAATTGTAAGGCTGAATCAACTGTATGAGTTCCTGAAAGTCACAATGTTCATTCTGTTTATGCTGTGTCTGATAGGAGAGAAAGTTCCCAAAATTTATTTCCAAAGACATGGAGATGATGTACGTGGAGGAGCTCAGGTCATCCGTTAACCTGCTGATGGCTAACCTGGAGAGCCAGCCTGTGGCCAAAGACTTCAAACCCAAAATCAAGCCCAAACTCACACCCATGAACAGCTTCCTGGACATCGGCGACGAGAACGACTTGCCTCTCTCCAAATCCGATGTAGTGCTGTCATTTAGTCTAGAGGTGAGACTGATAAAGTCACCATCAATCATTGCTTTACAGATTAATATGGGGGTTGTGATGGTTTCAATTTTGCATGAAGTCTCACATTACACAGCTATGAAACATTGGAATGGTTGAATAAATCTAGAGATTTTTTTCATAATGGATCAAGTGGGTTAGTTAAACAGCTAGTTGTTAAAAAGCATGTTCATGAAAAGTGATCAGAACTCTAAATTAAGTTTAATTGTCACTCAGTCTGAACATGTGGTCTTATGACTTTTGCTCAGATTGTGATCATAGAGGTGCAAGGGCTGAAATCCGTTGCTCCTAACCGAATTGTATACTGCACCATGGAAGTAGAGGGAGGAGAGAAGCTTCAGACAGATCAAGCTGAAGCCTCCAGACCACAGTGAGTATGGTGTTAAAAATAACGCTCAAAAGTAACGTGAAATATACTTGTATTCTTGTGTTTTTATTCATCAATGAATCCTAAAACAAATGTATCACGGTTTCCACAAAAATATTAAGCAGCACAATCGTTTTCAACATTGATAATAAGAAACGTTTTTGAGTAGCAAATCAGCATATTAAAATGATTTCTGAAGGATCATGTGACACCGAAAATTCAGCTTTGATTACAGGAATGAAATACATTTTACAATATATTAAAATTCTGTAGAAAAAATATTAAGTAATATTTCACAGTATTGCCATTTTTCTGTACTTTTAATCAAATAATAATGCAGTCTTGGTGAGCATAAAAGACTTTCAGAAACATTTTAAAAAAAAAACTTACCAACCCCAAACTTTTAAAAAATAAGGTAACCTGGAAAGTAAGATTAGCAAATCCAAAGGTCAATTCTCAAACAGGGTCATGCAAGGTCAAGAAAGAGTCAAAAATCCAATTTCATATCCAGTATTATACCATGAATGAAAAATAAAGGTCAAAGACAAGACTTCATGAAGATAGACAGCTTTATATCTCACCATGTGACTTTAAATCTCACAGCTGTGGCTTTATTTATCATACTTGCAACTTTAAATCTTATAAATGTGATTTTTTTTTTTTTCTCACAATGTGAGATGCATTTCTGAATTTCTTATTTTATTCATTAACATCCTCAACTGCTTTATTTTTTGTTCTTAAGTGGAAATGGTGAAACCAAACAGTAGAATCAAGCTAGTGTTTTCTGGTAAGGGCTCCCTCTGGTGGTTGGGAGTTGCTTTATCAGAAACAGATTCTATCCAGATGCCAGTTATGCCTTTATATAGAATAATTTTATATAAAATGTTTTAAAAAATAATGTTTTAAATGTCTCTTTATGTTAACAGCTTGTTCAGTTATGTTTTAAATTAAAAACATTTTTACACAGTCATTCATTATTCAGATGTACACAATGTGTCAATCTCTAACCTTTTTAAGGTCACTGCTCTATTTCATTTCTATAGTATGCTGACTTACAGATCTGTTGGGAACATCTCACATTTGCTTTTTATCTTCAGACCTTGAGCATGAAATCCCTCTTATCTCATCAGCTCCCCATTAGCGTAGTGACTTGTTTTGACACCGCAGACACATTGAAAATATGCCAGCTGCGCAGCTCTGAAGTGCAAATGTGGCTCTGTCACACTTCTGAACCCAGAATGACACTCTTTCTGTATTTTATTAAGCAAAACAGATGAAATAGTGTGTAAAAAAAAAAAATAATAATAATTTCTGTATAAATTTTGCAACAATGCACATTAGAGATGAGAGAAAACTAGAGTCAAAATCTCTTTTAATGACTGAAAAGTCAGGCTTTGTCTTTATACATCTACACTTGCACTTGTAATGATGAGACACTAAGGACAGAACAACAAGAATTTCTAGAAAACAAACAAATCGTTTTCACCATTGGACAGCCCTAGAGATTGCAGACTCCCTGGCCAGTGTACTAACTTGGAGCTGAATGAGACACACCCTAGTAGAAATTGGATTGTATGTGAACTCAATAACATTGTTTACTAAGGAGCATGGACTGCTATTCCAATCAATACAGAGTCAGTCAATACTTCTCCCCTCATTTTTGGATTTCATCTTATTGGTTTTAGTTCATTAGGTTCCATATTTGTTGAGTAATTGTGAAGTATTTATAGACACAGTTACTTTAATTTCGTAAGTGTTCTGAGTATTTTAAGTGCACTTTGATTGCTGACTTGAACTAATTGCTACTTTGACCAGGTAAATGCAGGAGTCTTTTTCTCAGAGATCACTTGAATCAATCTTACCTCCAGGAGTTCCGCTGTAGGCATGAAATGACAAGGAGGAGGAATTTATCAAACCTAGATGAGCTTTTCTCGCTCTCTGTGTAAGGCGGGTGGCCTTTAAGAAAGTAGCGTTCAGTGGAAAGATGACTCAGATCACACTCATTTGGCCAGCCGTTCAGCTATATATTCTAAATGGATGCAAGGAAAGAAAAGTCTGGAAGAAATGGCTCATCGATGAACAGCTTGAGATTAGATGTCGCTCCTAACTTTGTGTTAGAAGAAACTTGGGTCTTTTTGTATGTGGGTTTATATATTCACATATTCTATGTAGATATATGCATCTAAAGGGGTCATATATATACACACTAATAATTTAATTAATTATTCAAATGAAAAGTATATTTATTTATGGATATTTATCCTTTTTTTTACTGCTTGTCATGACCATTTTCAATCCTTTCTCTGACCCAACATGTTTTTTGTTCTGTGCCTTTAAGAAATCCAGTAGATCCATTAGATGGTCTTCACAGTATGATTTCATTGTACACATAGATCATAAAGATCAGGGAAAATTCTGCCTGTTATGACCTCTGTAAAACAGTTCTTAAGCACATTGCAACCTAGAATGATATTGTATTGACTACTTTGTATTGTGCACTTACTGTATATTAAGGATTTAAGATTTCCAATTGTTTTGGATTTCTTTCATATATATATAAAGTAAAGAACCTTTAAAGGGGCTTAACAGGTTCTTTGTATGGCAGTGGTGCTATATAGCACCTTAACCACCCCAAAGAACCACTGAAGAACCACTGAAGAACCAAGATTTGGTGCTATACAGCGCTTAAAGTGGTTCCCATATGATTACGAGCCAAAGAACCACTTTTAGTACTATATAGCACCATTTCGTGTGCAGAATTATTAGGCAAGTTGATTTTCTGATCATAGTCCATCTCCTATCCTGAAAAGTCCATCTTGGAGATATGGAATAAAAATTATCTTCTAAAACTTACTGCCAGATTTTGGAAGATATGCTGGTGATCTTCAGATCATTGTCCATTTGCAAGACCCAATTTTGGCCAAGCTTTAGCTGTCGGACGGAAGTCTTGTGGTTTGTTCAGATGCAACTTTGCAAACCTAAGCCGTGCTGCCATGTTCTTTTGAGAAGCTTTCTCCTGGCAACCCTTCCAAACATGCCATACTTGTACCGTCTTTTTCTAATCGTACTGTCATGTTGTGTGTGTGTGTATATATATATATATATATATATATATATATATATATATATATATATATATATATATATATATAAAGAAATATGACCCCTTTAGATGCATATATTTACATAGAATATGTGAATATATATAAACGGTTTTGGTCATCACAGCAAAACCCACATAAACAAGACCCACATTTCTTCTAACACAAAGTTAAGAGCAAAATCAGTTATTTTCTTCCAGCGGACCCTTTCACTTTTAATCTCCTCAAGGTGAATGAGTGGCTTGTGTGATTTTGGTGTGTTTATTGTGCCGTCATCTGTCGGAGTCATGTGGTTAAATCCACGAAGGCTCACATCTGACCTGACAGTATGACATTAATTCACACAGAGGAATCAGATCTTGCTGATTCCAAGATTCGTGCATGTGGCCATTTATGTTAAAAGGGGTAATGAAAAATATACTGAAAAAATTCTCAAAATTGTAAAAAAAACCTATTTCAAAATCCATGTAAAACTAAATTACAATGTTGACTTTAGCTGTGTATCTCAAGGGGGAAATATATTACTTTATTATTATTTATTATTTTTTATGATTTGACTCCTTTAATATATCAAGTAATACAATCGAATATGCTATATGTCTGACAGATGAGATTGTATTATGTTAGATTTAAATTAGAATTATATTTTAATCTGGCCAATGATGTCATTTCCTGGAAATGAGATTACAGAGAAGGTGGCAAAGCATTATTGTAAGGAATTAGATGTTTATTCTAGGTCTTTTATTGCCTTTTTGCACATAACCTACAAATGAAAGTGTAATGAAACCCATTTTCTCTAAGGTGTTTTTATCTGTTTTTTTAATACTTTTTTTCTTGCAGTACTTGCTGATTAAAACTCTCCACTGCAAATCTCTCGAGTTTTAAAGATGATTATTATTCTCAATTGTCGACGTGAGCATGTTGTACACAAATGCGACTAAATTTAGAAAGTCCTTTTAATGTGAATTATTTATTGCATCATTGTACTGATTTTTATTAGATGTGAAGAACTGATGTTTTGTTGCCTTGACAACAGCTGACAACTTATTAAATGGTCCTCCTTTCTTGTTTTGGGGGTTCAGACAGCCTCTAGGTGGTGAGAGGTCAGTTTTAGACCAGTTACGCAAACAGACCTCCCAAAATATCCATCCACTGATGGAGCTCCCCAAGGGTGTTTTGGGCTCTGGATAATGTCAATAAGAGTGAAGACAAAATGATCTCGTCTGTCGTCTGTCGTAGCTGTTGTTGGCAAAAGCTAGTCAAAATTCAGTTTAGGAAAGTAAACGGTAACAAGTAAGGGATCAAGGTTTGGATGGTTAGCATTAGCACCTGCTGGTACACTGAAAAAAATTGGTCTAGAAACTAATTAATTAAAGAAACACATTGAATTACTGTAAATTAAATTTGGAAGTGGAAAGACTAATAATGGGCTTCAGTCATCTTCAAATAATAATTTTGTTACAATGTAAATGGCGTAACTATGGCTGCAAAGAGCATCTTTCTTTATTGACGGCCATGTTTTCTGACTGAATCCCATTGAGATGAATGGGAAGGCTAACAGATAGCATTCTCCAGATATTACGCACATCCTTGGTAACATCATAAGGCCGATGGACACCCAGCCGAGATTCACACAGAAGCTCAGACACCAAAGACTGTCTACCCAGACAGTGATTCAGCTCTATGACTCAGAGTTTGTTGTAGACACACAGTCTAGACTAGCTGTGAAAAGTGTGAGTGTGCTGAATCATGATTAAGAAATTTAATGCTTAATTTGATTTAAGAGATTCATTTTTTTCCAGCATTTGTTCTGTTGAAGTGTATACTTAATTCATCAGTATATTCAGATCTCATATGCTATAAGCTCGAGCTCAACCAAGTATAGTTCAGTTTATCTGCATTTCAGGCCTTAATCTAGTTATTATACTATATAGAAAACATGCTTGGCTTGCCATATGACATTCAAAACTCTGTCTGGGGGCTTGATTGCTTTAGAAAGCAGAAGAACTGAATTAGATGTGGGAGCCGACTCCTGCAGTCAGTTTGCCACAAGCAACTGTTGGCCCGCTTGAGAGAGAGTCAGTTGGATTATGTTGTTGTGTGTTTACTCTGCTATAGATATACAATATGTCTGCATTTTCATACTGATCCTATATCAGAAACTCACACATAGATGCACACTCACAAGCTGATATTCAAGCATGCCATACTTGAAGACGACTCTGTCATGCTCTGCCAACTTCTCTGACAGTCAATATTTGAGTCTTTCTTTTGGAATCAAGTCATGTTTTTAGAGTCAAGCCATGTTTTAAGGTCTTTTTTTTTTTTTGTCAAAATGTGTTGTTTGTTGTTGTTGTTGTTGTTGTTGTTGTTGTTTTTAGTCTTTCTTTTGGAGTCGAGTCATGTTTTTAGAGTCAAGCCATGTTTTAAAGTCTTGTTTTTTTAGAGTCAAAATGTGTGTTTTTGTTTTTTTTTGTCATGCTTTTGGAGTCAAGTTGCTTTTAAGTTGCTTTTGAAGTCAAGTCATGTTTTAAAGTCTTGTTTTTTAGAGTCAAAATTAGTTTTTAAGCCTTTTGATTTCATGTTTTTAAGTCTAGTTTTGGAGTCAAAATTAGTTTTTTAGTCTTGCTTTTGGAGTCAAGTCATGTTTTAAGTCTTGCTTTTGAAGTCGAAATAGTTTTTTTATGCCTCTGGTTTGAAGTCAACTTTTAGTATTGCTGGTTTTAGTATTGCTTTTCTAACCAAGTCTGTTTTGGGGTTTTTATGTCTTGGCTTTGTAGTCAAGTTATGTTTTAAAGTCTCTTGAAGTCAAAATGTATTTTAAAATGTATTTAAATAGATTTTTTGAAGTTGTGTATTTTGAGTCAAAATTTGTACTTAAGCCTTACTTTTGGAGTCAAAATTGTTTTTGTTTTTTTTAGTCTTGCTTTTGGACTCTAGTCGTGTTTTTAAGTCATGCTTTTAAAGATGAAATTTGTTAAGTTTTGCTTTTGAAGTCAAGCCATGTTTTTAGTTTTGCTTTGGAGTCAAAATTTGTTTTTATTTTTTGTCTTTGAAGTCAAGCCATGTTTTAAAGTTTTGTTTTTGTTGTCAAGTTGTGTTTTATGTCTTGCATTTGGAGTGAATACTTGTTTTTGGAGACAAAATTTGTTTCTAAGTTTTGCTTTTGGAGTCTTTTTTTAAATCGAGCCTTACATTACGTCTTGCTTTAAAGCCCGGAACACACCAAGCCGACGGTCGGCCGTCGGGCAGTTTTTGTGTTTCCTTAGTGTGTTCTGCACCGTCAGCTGATGTTGGTCCTGATGTTGGTCGGCGTCGGGCCATCAGCGAGAGTGAGAACTCTGATTAGCTGTTCAGTATAGCAAACCAGTCAGTTCACGAGAATATAAGCAAAAGTTATGAAAGCAAGAAAATAAGTAATGACGGCACAGACAGAAGGTTGTTCTAATTTTACGTCATCTTACCTGAGCACTCGAATACACAAATATTTTCAAAATAACATGAATGGAGTGGAATAAAGAATGTGATCAGTATGATTGATATACAAAACGGTAAGCAAGCACTGCTTTTATAGTTTGTATACATGCAATCTTATTTTCGCTTTCCCATTTTGAATGACGAATATAGACAAATATATCTGCTTAAATATACAGTTATCTCCTTTATACGCAGGCACAGAAGGCACGTGCTAGTTGATAGTCGGCTGAAGTTCTTTCGGTGTGTTCAAGCACACATTTTTTCCCTGACGCAGAGTCGACATGAAGCGACAACACCGTCGGCTTTCGTTGCCGCTAGTCGGGTTGGTGTGTTCCGGCCTTAAGAGTGAGGCTTCAAACCTCACCCCACCCCCAATGTATTCCTTTCTCAAAATTAGATTAAAGGGTTAGTTCACCCCAAAATAAAAATTCTGTCATCATCTACTCACCCTCATGTCGTTCCAAATTTGCAAGACTTTCATTTGTCTTTGGAACACGAATGAAGATATTTTTAATGAAATCTAAGCCATTTCTGTCCCTCCATTGACAGTCTACGCAACTACCACTTTGATACTTAAAAAAAGTTCATAAAGAGATCAGAAAACTAATCCATATGAACTGAGTGGTTTAGTCCAAATTTTCTGAAGAGACTTGATCACTTTATATGATGAACAGATTGAATTTAGGCTTTTATTCACATATAAACATTGATCAGTGAACGTTAACAGAAGCTCAAATGAACCTGCTTGACACGAGAGAACAAACCTCTTCTGGGAGCACAAAAGTGCTGCGTAACACGAGAATGAACCTCATTGGTTCTCGCACACATCAATCAAACATGCTTGAGCTTCTGTTTACCACAACTGATGTGTGCGTTTATCAATGTTTCTATGTGAATAAAAGCCTGAATTAAATCTGTTAATCATATAAAGCGATCGAGTCTCTTCAGAAAATATGGACTAAACCACTCAATTTATATGGATTAGTTTGACGATCTCTTTATGAACTTTTTAAAGTGTCAAATTGGTAGTTGCATAGCTGTCTAAGGAGTGACAGAAATCTCTGAATTAAAAGGGTCTAAATTTGTGTTTTTCTGAAGATGAACAAAAGTCTTACAGGTTTGGAACGACATTTATTAGTGTCATTATTGTTTAACACTGAATAAACAGTGTAAACACTGAAAAAAAAAAAAAAAAAAAAAGCATAACAAAAAGCACTGCCTTACAAAAATGAATAGATACTTTATCATCCCACATACTAATTTAATCAAACACAACAGGAAATATTCAGCAGGCACTCCATCGTGGGTCTGGAGAAGTGGTGAAAGCAAATGAAGTTTCCTATTGTGACGGCTGATTTGTTTTCTTCTTCTACAGGTGGGGCACACAAGGAGATTTCACCACCACACACCCCCTGCCCGCGGTCAAAGTCAAACTCTTCACCGAAAGCACTGGAGTCCTGGCTCTGGAGGACAAAGAGCTGGGCAGGGTGAGACAAGTGTCTGTCTGTCCGTTCACCGCTGAGGTTTCCAGCAAGCTGCCTTTGCGTTTGATCTCCACAATGTGCTCAATTATTAGCTGATGTTGCGGGAACAGATGTTCAGCACACAGCGTGTGAACCGTGATGTGCGTGCACATGTGTCCGTATGTGTGCGAGGGGAAAGTGAGCTACAGGCGAGGAAATCTCTAGTCATTAGGGCTCACGCTCCCACAGTAACAGATGGAGACTCCCCATTAGAGACTCGCACCAAACAGACTGCACCTCCTCCATCCATTTTCTCCTGCAGTCTCTCTCCGATAGTAACCCTCTTTTTCTCTCGTCTCCTCTTCACACCTATTTCTCCAGCTGCCCATCCAGGTGTATCAGTCCTAATAATTTGTTTCTCGTTTTCTCTCTCTCTCTTACTGTCTGTCGTTCTGTCTAGGTGGTTCTTCACCCCACCACAAACGGGCCCAAAACGGCAGATTTTCACAAGATGGTAGTGCCTAAGAACAGCCAAGATGTGGATCTGAAAATCAAACTGGCGGTCCGCATGGACAAGCCCCCCAACATGAAGCACAGCGGGTACGTCTACAATGAGGGAAAAACAATGCATACAATAAAACTACAAAGCGATATTCCATGGATAAAATTCATATTTATTTATTTAATAATATAAGGGTCATTTCTCACATGTGGGGAATAATCTCTATTATTATATAAATGATAATATATACTGTATATAATTTGTTTAGCATTTGTTTGAATGAGGTTTTTTTTTTTTCTTAGTAGAAAAAAAAACCCATTCAGCTGAATGCAAGTTTACATAAAGGAGGGATATTGGGAAAAGCGTGATTATAGTGCCATCTTGTGTCTGGTGATTGTATATTTCATTTATTATTTTTGTGAGTCCTTTCAGGAGTCTCTCAAGAAATGATATCTTGTCTGACACACTGACACCCCCAAGATTATTCATAAAATCCCCAAAACTAGCTCTGTCTACAACATATCCTATCTATCTATCTATCTATCTATCTATCTATCTATCATCTATCTGGTCAAGAATTCAGATTTGGCATTCCGTATGACGGATTATAAAGTAACTAATTAAATCAACATTAAAATAAATAGCATCGTTAAATAATATTACTAAATAAAATGGCAGCATTAAACAGAAGTAAAAAAATTTAAAAGAAGAAACAATGAAATGAATCTAATTATAATTCAGATATGTAAATGCAACAAAATTACAAGAAAGGAAAATTACAAATCAGATTGCAAATTAAAATGAAATAATGAACATTAAAATAAATAGCAACATTAAATAACATCAAATAGAAATTTGGCGACATTAAACATAAGTAAACAAAAAAAATTAAATAAATATATTTTAAATTTTTCAGATTTGGCATTTTTAAAAGCAACGAAAATGCAATGAAGGAAAAACAGATTACAAATTAAAAAAATTAAATAATGAACATTCAAATAAATAGCAACATTAAAAAACATTAAAGGATCAGTTCACTTCAGAATTAAAATTTCCTGATAATTTACTCATCCCCATGTCATACAAGATGTTCATGTCTTTCTTTCTTCAGTCAAAAAGAAATGAAGGATTCCAGGAATTTTCTCCATATAGTGGACTTCAATGGGGGCCAACGGGTTAAAGGTCCAAATTCCAGTTTCAATGCAGCTTCAGAGGGCTCTACACGATCCCAGACAAGGAATAAGGGTCTTATCTAGCGAAACAATCGTTTATTTTCTAAAAAAAAATGTATATACTTTTTAACCTCAAATGCTCATCTCGCACTGCTCTGCGATGCCCCACGCATGATGTAATCACGTTAGAAAGGTCACGCACGACGTCGGCGGAAATAACGCAGTAGGGCGAAAAACTATCTCATTTTCTCCTCCAATTTCAAAATTGTCCGACATCATTGTTTTACCTTTTTTTGTAAAGGGCGTTTGGCTTAGTCTTTCCACATTCACTTTCGAAACACTGAATCGCTACTGCTGCCTACATCACACGTTCTAACATGATTACATAATGCGTGCCGCATCACAGAGCTAGTTCAAGATGAGCATTTGTGGTATATACATTTTTTTTTTTTTTTTTTTTAGAAAATAAACGATCGTTTTGCTAGATAAGACCCTTATTCCTCATCTGGGATCATGTAGATCCCTTTGAAGCTGCACTGAAACTGTAGTTTTGACCTTCAACCTGTTGATCCCTGTTGAAGTCCACTATATGGAGAAAAATCCTGGAATGTTTTCCTCAAAAACCTTATTTTCTTTTCGACTGAAGAAAGAAAGACATGAACATCTTGGATGACATGGGGGTGAGTAAATTATCATGAAATTTGAATTCTGAAGTGAACTAATCCTTTAAGAAATTAAGCATCATTAAACATAAGTTAAAAAAAAAAAAAATCAAATTAATTATTTGTATAAGTGTTTTGTAAATACCTTTTTTTCCTCCACTTTTTTTTTTTACCTACCTAAACAATGTTTTTAATAAAATAAATTGTAAATGTTCACTCTGACAGAAATCTGCTCCTTCTTCTCTGTTGGTTTTCACTCCTCTAGTATGAGCTCTGTCAGTAAATGCCATAATTTCCAAAAGTGAGTAGCACCAGAAAAGATGTACGGGACCAGCTGCTGTGGTCCTTCCCTGAGCGGGGCGAGGTCAGGGGTCATATCAGTGCCATCAGCCTGCTAATTACACAGAGGCCCTGTGTGATTCCTCTATAGAGCGGCTCCCTGAGAGGCCTGTCCTAATTGGCAGAAGCCTCTTCAACCTGGAATTACCTCTTTAGCAGACCCCACAAGACAGATACAAACTTACTCAGGCCATTCTCACACAGATATAGAGCATATGTTTGTGCTGAGACATATTAATAATCAAATTTATAGGATTAATTGTGACATTTTATTCAATGTTTAATTGCTTACTTTACCCTCTTCTGTTTTCTGTTATCTATGGGACACATTACACAATTTTTTAATGAATAATGATTTAAATTTCAGCCTGTTCATCACACAAATTTGGCTTCGGAAGACTTTGAATATGCCGCACAAATCAGAGACTATTTTTATCATGCTTTTGATACTCATTAAACATACAAAAAATGAAAAAGAAATCATTATAAGATTGTTATTTATAAGAGTTTGTATTCGTAAAAGCAAGAAAATTACGAGAGGAAAAACAGATTAAAAATTAAAAATGAAATAATGTACATTCAAATAAATAGCATCATGAAATAATCTTTAAATAAACATTTGGCAAAAGCAAACATAAGTGAACAAAAAATTAAAAGAAAAAACAAAATTAATCTAATTTTAATTCAGATTTGGCATTTGTAAATGCAACAAAATTACAAGAAAGGAAAAAAATTAAACACACTGTAAAAAGAATTGTTGGTTTAACTTAAAAAAAAGTAAGTTACCTGGTTGCCTTAAAATTGAGTTCATTGAAATTAAAGTTGAGTTAATACAATGAAGGCGATTGGTTTAAAACTCAAAACATTATCTGAACCACATTAATTATTGAAGTTGATTTGACAAAAGAAAAAATGTGATAAATCATGAAAATATTTTTTTACAGTGAAGTAAACAAAAAATTAAAAAAAAATATTTCAAAAATTAATATATTTTTGATTTGCTGGTCAAGAATTCAGATTTGGTATTTTTTAAAAGCGACGAAAATACAAAGAAGGAAAAACATTACAAATTAAAAATTAAATATTGAACATTTCAAATAAATAGCTATATTAAAAAACATTAAATAATAAAAAATGGCAACATTAAACCTAGATAACAAAAAAAAATAAAAATAAAGAAAACATAAAATGTACATTTTTTTAGATTTGGTATTTTATAAAAGCAACAAAAGTCCAACAGATTACAAATTAAAAATTAAATAATGATCATCCAAATAAATAGCTACATTAAAAAACATTAAATACAAATTTGGCAGCATTAAACCTAAGTTAACAAAAAAAATTAAAACATTAAATATTAATTAAAATATTAAATGAATTTGTTTTGTAAATTACTTTTTTATACCTACCTAAACAGCAAAGTTTTGAATCAAATGAACTGTAAATGTTTGTTCATTTTATTTCCAGTTATAATATCTGATTTCTTCAACAGGTCTTATGATCCTCTTTTGAGATCCGTAAGACCAAAATCATACCATTTCACTCTTAGGTTTTGTCCAATTACCCATATACCCACACATATCCACCAAAACAAACACCTGATGACTGTCCCAGTGCATGTGAAGAGAGGGAGTGGGATCGGCGGGGAGATTTTCAGGTTGAGTGCACCCCATTAAAGGAAGCCATCTGTTTATCAGCAGAGCGACTGAAGAATTGGGAGGCATTCAGTTTTGTGGAGTGACCCTAGCCATGGCCCTGAGAGAGAGAGAGCTGCCAGCTCTAGTCTGATCAGTCTGTCTCTGTCTCACTTATGCTCACTGGCGCGCTTTCTCCCCCATGCTCCTTTTTACTTCTTTTTGTATCCCTTTAAAACCATCTTTGCCCTTGTTCGTTCGAGGGCCAGGGCACACATTAAAGCCCTTTTTACACATGCACATTTTTCTCTCGTGAAATCTCCTTTAACCTCATCTTCAGGTTACAACCACGCACTGCATTTATGACTCATTGATTTGTGTTATCGCATGTGATATTTTATACTACCTATTGCTAAGACAGAAAAATAAAGGGAGTTTAATAAGACAATATTATTTACATAATAATATCCATTAATATTTTGAATTAACACATTATTATAGATACGTTTTTCATTTTAATTTCAGTTTGGGGAATTTTTATGGTCATTTTTATTCATTTTTTTATATTTCTGTTCATTTTTTATTTATTTTTATTTCAGTTCACAATAACAACACTTGTTTAAGAGCCAGGAAACAATGTTCTGATTGCTACAAGAAATAATTTCTATGCAAATCAGTTTTTTTTTTAAATGTATACTATGCTAATTTATTTACTAATGCTTTTACACTATAGAGAAGTTCAGTTTATCTGCAATACCGCCGTTCAACCACATGGGGGCACTGCTACCGTTGTAATAACATCTAACGACGCTTTCTTATTGTAATACGTTTAATCTAACTTTTTACAGTCATATTGACATAAATTATGAGTTTAACAGTTGTATTATGTTTGAAAGCTCAATACAGTATCATAACGTGCATTATATAATTTATTTGTGATGAACTTACTGACTTTTCTCGGATGTTGAGTGGAGCCTGAGAACAGGTTGTGGTGATTTAAATAAAGTTTTTACACAAACAATTTGAGCATTTTCTAGGCGTATGTTTGAAAGTAGTCTGACTCATTTCAGGTACTTAAAGTGGTTTTATTTAGCCAGTGTTGTCTTTTATGCTATTGTAATTTATAATACGAGCATATCATATTAATTTCTTGAAGCGTGAAATTAAATAGTCTGAACTAATCAAACATATTATTGCAGCTCTTTTCCTCCCGCTGCCTGGTTCTTATCTACACTACTGATAGGAAAACATGAACTCTTTCATTATTATTGAACAAATGTTGTTTTTAGAAGATTAATATTATTATTCATCCGCCGCAGAGTGAGCGAAGTCGGCTGGAAAGTGCCCGCGGCGCGCCCGTTCACCCGGAGGTCATCCTGCCCGCCGTTAGCCCGCCATTGTTGCCGTCTAAATGGGATCATGTGTATCAGAAAGGTGTCGGAGAGTGAGCTGAAAATCACTTTCACAAGTGGATGATTACCTCTGCCACATGTTAACCCAGATTGGCCCGCTTCCATGCACTCATTGCTCCCTCAACCTTGACTGGAGCTTTCTTTCCCCCACAGGCCCTATGTGTCCGTTTATGAAGAATTGATTTCATCTCGCCCATATTTCTGCACGCATCCTTCTTTTTTGTTTTATTTCAAGAATGTGTGTTAATCAATAGCCTACGATTCTCTGTCATTGAGTGAACATGAATTCAGGCTTTTGGGAATTAATGAATGGCTAAAACCTGATAGCAACTAAACTGTAAACTTCCTATATGGTCTTTTTAACATGATTATTTTTTCATCATGTCCATAAACCAAAAAAAAAATAAATCAAGTTTCTGCTGAAGATTCGATCAATCAATGACACTCATCATAATGTGTTTTTCTCTGTAGGTATCTTTACGCTTTAGGCCAGAGAGTCTGGAAGAGATGGAAGAGGAGATATTTTGTGCTTGTTCAGGTGGGCAGATGTCCTAATTACAGCTTTATATTTCAATTTAATTCATTTGTTGCAAAAACCGAACACATTTCTCATGGTTTATTTGAGTCTAATCAAAAAATTAAGCTAAATTCACCATCATACACAACCACCGTCTTCCTGAGGTGGTTAAGAAATTTCTGTTAGAGAGAGAGAGAAAAAAACTGTTTTAAGGTATGATTTGTAATTTGATAGTAATGCAAGTAAAATGACTGAACTGGTATATTTGAGTCATCAGCTTCTGTTGTTTAGCTTGATGTACACACACAAAAAGAGAGAAATATTGCTGACCAGTCATAGAATTTAATCAAAGTTAGTAAGTTTGATTAAAATACCACAATTGAAAAATACCAGAAAAATGTAAAAATTAATTTGGTGTTAAAACAGCTCTCTTTGTACTTTACACAAATCTGTACATTTTTTAAGCTATTTTAATGTGTAGCACACAAATATAGGATTTTTGTTTTTGTTAAAATTTAAGACAAAAACGATTATTTCCTCCATCTCTTCTGTTGTTCAGGTGAGCCAGTACACATTTGCCATGTGCAGTTACCGGGAGAAGAAGTCAGAGCCGCATGAGCTGATGCAGTTGGACGGGTATACGGTAGATTACTCTGATCCGCAGCCAGGTACAGTCACGCTTCAACAATAACCAGTTATTTAGCAACTCAGTCAAATGCTTCTGTGCGCATTTAGATCTTATTTCAAAATAATACATTTCAGTTACCTGTTTCTTACATTTCAATTTTGCATTTAAATCATGAGTTTAAATGATGTAGGTAAGAATTATTGAAGAAAACCAGAATCTAAAATGTGATCCACAAAACCAGTCTTAAATCGCACAGGTATATTTGTAGCAATAGCCAACAATACTAAATATGGGTCAAAATTATCGATTTTTCTTTTATGCCAAAAATCTTTAGGTTATTAAATAAAGATCATGGTCCATGAATACATTTTGTAAATTTCCTACCATGAATATATATAAAAAAAAAAAATTGTGAGTGGATATGCATTGCTCAGGACTTTAAAGGTGATTTTTTTGCACACTCAGATTCCAGATTTTCAAATATTTGTGTCTTGGCTTGTATTTAGTTGTATTTCGGCTCGTGGCTTGTAATAGTTTTATCAAATATTGTCCTAACAAACCATACATCAGTGGAAAACTTATTTTATTCATCTTTCAGATGATGTATAAATCTCAATTTCCAAAAATTGACCCTTATGACCCTTATGGTTTTGTGGTCCAGCGTCACATATAAGGGGGGGGGAACAGCATTTATAGATTCAGAATATTGTTTTTTTTACATAATAATAATAATAATGTGCATAATAAGTCGACATGCCTTCAGGGAGTACAGTAAAATCGGTTCTTAAATTTTATAATTTATATGTTAAAATATATTATAAATATCTATAGTATAATATGTTAAAAAATTATGAATTTATTTTCATTTAGATATTATATTTATAAGCTTATGGTAATATGTTTTACAAATGTAAATAAAAATGTATATATATTTATACGTAAAAATCTAAAATTATAAATATCAATAGTGTAATATGTTGTAAATAATAAATATATTTTCATTTAGATTTTATATTTATAAGCTTATGGTAATTTATTTCACAAATGTAAATAAAAATGTATAGATATTTATAACGTATTTTATATTGAATATTTATAATATTAAAATAATATATTTTATATTTATAATCTTATTTTATAAACTTTAAGGTATTTATCTCAACAGCAGACTATTCTTTCTTATGTGTGACAATTATGGCCAAATAATTGAGATGTTTTACATGGTATTCTGTATAAAATGTAAAAAACAGTTTTATTTATACAGTATGTGACCCTGGACCACAAAACCAGTCATAAGGGTCAATTTTTTTGAAATTGAGATTTATACACCATCTGAAAGCTGAATAAATAAGTTGAAATCTGAGTGTGCAAAAAAAATATTGAGAAAATCGCCTTTAAAGTTGACCAAATGAAGTCCTTATAGCAACGCGTATCCACTCAAAAAAATAAATTTTTGATATGTTTACCTGGAACATGGAACATGGTCATTACTTAATATCCTAAAGATTTTTGGCATAAAAGAAAAATCGATAATTTTGACCCATGCAATGTTTTGTTGACTATTGCTACGGATATACCTGTGCAACTTATGACATATGTTGTATTTATTTATTTATTTATTTATTTTTCATCATTGTTTTATTTTTTATCAAGCGGTTTTACTTTGAGATCAGCATCAATTAAGTCATTAAGTGTGCAGTAGTTGTGCACTGACTGATACGGATCAATTTGCAACGACAACTTCTGCAGGTCTTCAGGGAGGCAGAGCGTTCTTCAGCGCTGTTCGAGAAGGTGATCTGGTGGTATTCGCCAGCAGTGACGATCAGGACCGCGCTCTTTGGGTCCAGGCCATGTACCGCGCCACAGGCCAATCCTACAAACCAGTAGCGCCCGCCCAGAACCAGCAGAACTGCAGAGGAGGAAACGCCCAAAAAGATGCCCCTGTGTCCTTACTCAGTACGTTATCTTTTATCCATTTCTTACATACTATGATCTATGATTTGAATGAAATTGCAATGTATTGTGTTCTGCTTGATTTCAGACACAAGTCAACGTTTTTTTAAAGCTCAAATTTAAAACCTTCAAAGGTTGCTAAATAAAGGTGTAAAAAAAGTGGGCTCTTTTTCCGCCACCTTCAGCGTTCCCCTCCTGAATGGACTTTGAAATTGGAGGTTGTGGTAGCCAGCCATCGATCCATTGGGCCGCAGCACAGACACAGTCTAAACAAATGTCAGCGGGGGGCTTGAATAACCCAAACACTGCTGCTGAGTGAAAGGAGGAACCTTTACACAACTGAAATGCTACAGTTTGCTCACTTTCAACAAACAGAGAGTGAGCCGAATGAGGTTTATATCATTATCTCTCCTGAAGAACCGCTCTGAGAGCTACAGGGCATTCATTTAGAGCAGAACCTTATCTAAGTGCTAAGGAACATGCCTTAAAACTAGCATTTAGATTAAGAAATACAATCTCGCCTGGTCATATTTTATGAAATAACTATATAGCATCTTTTTTAATGAGCACCAATGATGATTATAAACACGAAAAATGGCTTTTGAGTTATGAATAATGTGTCTTCCTAAAGCCTGCGTCAGCACTCGACTTCATAAAGTGGCTCTATGCTTGCAAACGCCGCCATTGACTTTCATAAACCATTTTTCAAGGTCTCGTTTCTCTTGTCTTACTGGACCTCATACGCAGACATTTTTTGATGCATCTTTTCATGCCTGAGATTCAATGCAAAAGGCACCTCGAATGATGCCGAATTCTATGACAAAGAACATGGAAAGAGCATGGAGAAGCTCCTCAGTGCCTGTTGGATCGCGAAAACAGCATAATTATCTGTTCTTACTATGCGAATACCATTGAAGCCACTGATAACCGTGGCATTCGGCCAATTAAAAGGTCATGCATTCTTTCAGAAATACTTCTTACAGATTGGATTTGATCGTGAATTGAAAACGAATTTCAAAATTCCACTAAATGAATCCAGCGAATTCACCTAAAACCCAAAAATCCAGACCCATTTGATGGCTGTTAACAAAATCCACCACGTTTTGCTTCACGAGTCGATGAGGTTATTAACTCAGCCTGACACTGGACTTCCTATCATTGATTGATTCGCACAGATCTCAGCTCTGAGCTGTCTCTCTGCTTTATACTCAGCGGTGACTGGCGTCCTCTCATAGACAGATCTGTGTTTTTCGTCAAAGGCTCGGGTTTCATATCCAAGCGTGTGAACACCGATGTCCTGTCCTGCTTCATTAGTCTTTCCAACTCTGGCTGGTTTCACTTGAAGCGACCCGCCAGGCCGTACCTGCGATATCGCCCCTGCCATCATGTTGATACCTGTCATAAAGCTACGTCCGCCTTGTCAAGATATGTCAGATGGATGTGACTGCTGGCGTGACCGCCTGCTTCTTCTGGACCTGGAAGCACACGAGGCGCGTTCCCGACCCCTTCAGCTGGGATTAAAGACGACGCACCCCCTCCACTCTGACTCCGTCCACTTGTCCATGGACAAAAGTGGTAACTTAAAGGGATAGTTCACCCAAAAATGAAAATTATCTTATGATTTAGGCCATCCTAGGTGTATATGACTATCTTCTTCTAGACGAACACAATCTGAGATATATTTAAAAATATCCTTGCTGCTCCAAGCTTTATAATAGTAGTAAAGGGGGGGCCTGTTTTGAAGCCAAAAAATATGCATCCATCCATCATAAAAGTAATCCATACGGCTCCAGGGGGGTTAATAAAGGCCGTTTAAAGTGAAGCGATGAAAAATATCCATATTTAAAACTTCATTAATTATAATAACTAGCTTCCGGCAGAAGGCCGTATGCATCGATTTCTGGCGGAAGAGTGACTTATGACTCGACACGTGACTAGGGTGACCACCTGGCTATTGATCTGTTGCAGGACAATAGATGTGATTTTGGGGGACAATGCGGGACACGTGTGAGACAGATAAATTTACTACTAGTATGCTATTTGAATATTGATTTACATTCATTGGCAAACTTGGCCGATTATTTTATTTTATTTTTTTTCTGCCGGTGGGTGCCCACACTTTAATGTTGTGCTTCTGGCAACATTACATCCTGGAGAGAAGACAATTCTAGATTCACAAGTGCACATGCAGGAGGAGGACAAAGTTTGAGCACGCACATATAATATCTGAGCGAGAGAGAGCGCGCGTCCGGTTTTGTGCGAGAAGGGAATCCGCCTGTGAACGGAGAGATTCTTGCTCGCGCATTTGATGCGCTCTCGCATAACAATAATGCGCTCTCGATATTTATCAGTATAATAATGCCATAGAAACCCCCTGAACTATTAACGTTAGAAGAAAGTCATGTCTGAAAGTTGCAATCAATTTTTTTTTATTGCTTAAAATGAACGGAGAATATCTCGTGTTTTTTGTAGGTGCTCGACCACTTCCGTGGGTGGTGCTCGAGCATCCATGGGACCGCCGCGTATATTTGTTGGAAATATTTGCCATCAGGATGGATGATTACATGCTTTAATTTGGGCAGCTTTGAGCAGCTCTTGTGGTTCTTATCCATTATGAGATGAAATCCTTGCTGGTGTAGTTGTGTTTACCGACTTTGCTGAAGCCCGCACTTAACCTATTCCTTTGCGCTGTCCACTCGCTGTCCGCTGTAGCTAGAACATGACGGCTACACATATAGATTTTTAAATGCCAGTCATAGTTTTTATATTTCTTACATTGGTATTGTAATTTCAGGGATGAAAAAAAAATAATAATATACAGACATAACTGAAATGCGGGACACTACTTACGTCTTGCGGGACAAAGCTCCCAATTTTGGGACTGTCCCGCAAAATGCGGGACGGGTGGTCACCCTACGCATGACCTAATGACGAACGCGGAAGCGCAGAGGATCGAGCAAAACAACACCAGTCACGAATTAGAAGTCTAAAACTATCATTTTTAAAGAGAAATGTCAGAGGATTTCAATATAAGAGAAGAGGAGCTTGAGTTTGTTGCACAGCCCTATTTGTTTGAACCTCGAGAGGCGTCTAAGCTTACGATACTCCTACATCCTGCCTCATACATCGCGTCAGAGGGGTTGTTGACTTCCGGAAGCTAGTTATTTGAATTTATAAAGTTTTAAATATGGATATTTTTCTTACAAAAACACATCGCTTCGCTTCAGAAGCCCTTTATTAAACCCCTGGAGCCCTATGGATTATTTTTTATAATGGATGGATGCATTTTTTGGGGTTTCAAAATCTGCCCCCCCTTCACTACCATTATAAAGCTTGGAAGAGTCAGGATATTTTTAAATATATCCCCAATTGTGTTTGTCTGAAAGAAGATAGTCATATACACCTAGGATGGCTCGAGGGTGAGTAAATCATGGGATAATTTTCATTTTTGGGTGAGCTATCCCTTTAAAGTTGACATGGATCAATGTGCTGCTCCTGTCAAACCCAATCTGTCAGACTCGCAACATGAATCAATACCACGCCTCGCTCCTCTTTATCTCCTTTTGTCTCTTTTCAATCCCTTTCTCGATGTAATGAACGTAAAATGACCTACATCGAATTAAAAAGACAGACAATGGGCTGACTCTTGTCGATCGGAGATCGTACTTCTGCTCACCCAACAAGTGATGTTTTGGGGGGAACCAACAAATGCCCACACTGCTTCCAGGCACATACAGGGCTTTTCCCCATCAATATGAAGTCGTTGGCATGCCAGAAATGGCAGCGTTAATAAAAGCAATCACTAATGCTCGTCTCAAGAAGGTGCCGCTGGCCATGGAGGCGTCAGGAGATGTGTCTCAAAAGCCTTGGTCTTTTGTGGTCCTTGAGAAGCGAAGGCCCTCGCTCCGCACATGTGGGCTCTCAACACGCCGCCAGCGAGTGTTAGGCTTTTCACAGACCTCCCATTAGCCCATTTTGAGGACGTTTATGAAAGGATTGGAAATGAACTTGGGCACACTTTTAGTGCTTTCTCCTGCTTTTTCTGCCTTGCGTCTTTCTTTCCTCTCCCTGACTTGCCCTGACCCCTCGGCCTCTTTGCATCATGCCCAACATGTCGGCATTTTTTTTTTCTCCCGCACTCAATTTCCCCCCCGTTCCTCTTCGCCCATCCGCTCGGTCCTCGTGTCAGGAAGTCTGAATGTGTACAGGAGAGACCGTCAGCGAACGTGCGCCCGTGTTCGTCCTAATTACAGCGCTCTCACAAAGGTGCGCTCCTTTTACTCAAGGTCGAGACTCAATCAGAACGAGTGACATCACTTTTATACAACTCACCTGTCTTCACCAGCCACCGAAGAAATTGCTTTAAGTGCTCGGGAGTCACACATTATTGTTTATATTCTGTTTCAACACATCGCCCGAACAACGTTTTAAACATTTAATGTGCTAAAGATCAGGACATTCAGCCCGTCGTAGCTTAGCAAAGGGCACAGAGTGTTTTTTTTTAGCTGGATCTGCCCTTTATTTTAAAAGGCTGAATGCTGGTTTGAATGCGAGAGGTGTTCGATTGATAAATTAGAGCGCTTTGGGGCCGATATTTATGTGGGCATGTGGACAAAGTGCTAATATTTTACAGCAGTTTACAGCCACGCTCCCCTAACGTTTCAGAGCGCCTGCCAGTTTTTGCAGCTGAAATGTGGAAAACTGAGTTTCACAGCGTAGCTTTGGCCAAAAGAGGTGAAATACAAACACTCGGGCTGTGTACGAAGATGGAGACTGTGTAACCAAACACAGATTTTGGTCTTTTACACAGCGTTTCAAGGTGTGAACCACACTTCCGTGCTGCTACAGTGACTAGTGCATATAAAATTGTTTAAAATATACATTTACCCTTTTATCTGAAGCTGGGCATGCTATCAAAGATTAATTTGATTAATACGCTAATGTTTTTTTTCATTTGTCTTTAATGAAAGTCTTCTTGAATTTACAGTATGAACGGGCATTAACTGGCCATCTCTCATGACGGGGATGAGATTGACGGCACAAAACGGTCCTTTGTGCCAGCGCGTGCCAGACTTCTGACTGTGTGTGTGTTTTTGGCGCAGGTCTGGAGAAGACTCAGAGACAGGGAGTGGAGGAGCTCATCTCTGCCATGCCCTGCAACTTCGACCACGCCAGCCTGTTCATCGTCCTGCAGAAACACACGCTCACACATCGCATGAACGACTCCTTTTCCTGCCTGGTGAGCCGAGAGAAAGCACAAATCTGTGTGTTGTGAAGTTAATCACATATATTGTATGATGTGTTTTTATTCAGGTAGCTAGCGAGTCCACTGAACAATTCTGGTTCCTTTTTTTAGTACTTTGAGAAAGATATATTTGGGAAAATTTGGCAAGTGATTATATAATTTGCAGCATAAATGTACAAATGTAAGCTGTAGGTGGGTTTGACTCTTAAAAAATGATTTGTTTAGGAATCGGTTGTACTACATTGGTTGTGCTGTATGATTTTGATGTACTAATACGAACTGACTCTTAAGAATCATTCATTTGTTCGGTGCTGATAGCCTAGTGGTTAGCGCACTGGAAAATGCGCCTCTGGCTGACCCGGGTTCGAATCTCAACTTGAGGTCCTCTCTCCAATCATCGCTTTCCTGTCAGTCTCCACTGTCTTGTCATCTAAAGCACAAAAAGACCAAAAAAAAAAAAAAGTAGTAGTAAAAGTTTGGGAATCGGTTTTACTACACTGGTTACACTGATGGTTTTTTATTCACTGAAGTAATTCGTTTGGGTGTTGGCGTACTTTGGTTTTGTATGTTTTTGATTCACTATTAAGAAGTGACTCAAGAATCATTAATTTAGCAATCAGTTGGACTACTCTAGTCCAAAATAGTGCAAAATGGTTTTGATTTGCTCAAATTAACCAACTTAAGAATAATTTGTTCAGGAACTGGTTGGAATACATTGGTAGTGCTATTTGGTTTTGAATTACTGAAAATAACTTAATGGTAAGAATAATTTCTTCCAAGATTTGATTGGGTATCGCTGTATGTTTTTGATTCACTAAAACGAGTCGGCATATAAGAATCAATCATTCAGGAATTGCTTGGACTTCACCGGTAGTGATGAATAGTTTTTATTCACTAAAAAGTATTGTCTCATAAGAGTCATTTGTTCAAAAGTCAGACTACACTGGTTGTTTTGAGTGTTCTTGATTCATTAAATGAACTGGCAAGAATCAATTGTTCAGGAATTGACTTCACTGGTTGTGCTGTATTACTAAAAAAGAACTGATTCATAGGAATCATTTGTTTGGAAGCTGATTTGGCTCTCTCTGGTTTAAAATTAGAACGTTTTAAATAAATTTTATCTCTTTAAAATTTGCCTAAAGTCTTTCGATTCCATTTGCGCCTGCTCGTAAGTGAGTGTGCGATGTGTTGGTGAAAGTATAATAGAGGAGGGGTTTATACTGTATGACTGGAGGGGAGGGATGTAGCCCTCCGGCTGAGTGAGGGCTCACGGTTAAGACAGGGATAAACACTTCCAATCAATACAACCCAAATAGGAAAACCATCCACTTGCATCCCGTCTCCTCCATTTACTGCCTTGAATAAAAGATCCCTGCTGGGACTGAGTTAGTATGTTTATGTCTGTGTGCGTGTGATGAAATTGGAACAGTCGTTAGGAACATATGCGGGTAAATAGTCCACAATGGACAAGTTGGGTGGAGGTACCAAACACAGCCAATGGTGCAAATTAAAATTTTTGTTTTTTTCATATCTATAGTGTATATTTACATGTAAATATTAATTTTTCACCATTTGCTCTCACTTGTTTTTTTCCCCCCTCTCTCTTTTCGTCCCCATTGTCACTCCGTACCTGCTCCGAGTGAGCACCTTCTGTTATCCATTCAGCTTCTGAATGACTCTGTCTGCGTTTGGCTCTTTGTAAAGGCTCCCCAGCCTTTGTTCAAACTTCTGTGTTCAGCTAAAAGAGAGCCACAAAAGCCACCTGAATGTGCTGCTTTTCCCATGCCTTCTGGGATGTGACATCTGTGGGGGAGTGGGGCTGTTTTCAGGGAAACGAACGGAGGGGGAACAGATTTTTCAGTAGACCACATGCATACTATATGATTGACTACAAAATGTGTCTTATAGACTGTATATTATTCAAAACATACTTCACTCCACTCTATCTTTGGATTCAGATGAGGGGTTTTTGCAATCTTAAGAATCTGATCCGTTTGTTCAGACAGTTTCGGCAATATCTGTTTACCTGCGTCAGTTGCTATAGTAATGTAAGAACATGTAAATTTTTATGCCGTTCCCTATTTCAAAAAACTATTTGAAATCTGATCTTAACATTCAGTCCAAAAAATGTGGTTTTAATCTGATTTCACATCTGATTTGTGATCATACTGGATCAAATTTGTAAATGTTGTTTTTTGCTTTCAAAACCAAACTGATTTGAGTCTAAATATCTATCTATCTATCTATCTATATATATATATATATATATATATATATATATATATATATATATGACACACACACATATATGTAATAATACATAAACATTTTTAATCGAGATTAATCCCACAAAAAGGATGCGATTAATCGCAATTAAAAAATGACACGTACACCATTATCTTGTTTAACATGTTCATTTTGTCATCATTTGCTATATAAACCAAATTAACTATCAGATTGAAGGGTGCTCTTATATATTAGCCTTTAAGTCTCAGATTTTCAAGCTCACTCTGAAAAACTCACAATCAATACATGTAGCCTCTAGGAAAATC
Source organism: Hypophthalmichthys molitrix (assembly GCA_037950675.1). Taxonomy (NCBI): domain Eukaryota; kingdom Metazoa; phylum Chordata; class Actinopteri; order Cypriniformes; family Xenocyprididae; genus Hypophthalmichthys; species Hypophthalmichthys molitrix. Next base: position 15,097,393 of record CM075515.1, on the reverse strand, counting down.
AATAAGTGGTGCTCAACTTTTTTTTTTTTTTTTTTTTTTTTTGTGTCAGCTGTCGTTTGATACAGGGATTAGGTTCAGTGAGCTGTTGGTGATTCAAAGACCAATATTTGGATTTTTTTTTATTCTTAACTACAGGGAATGTGAACACTGGATTCATTGGACTGTGTGTGCATCCTCAGAAGTGACAAAAAAAAAATGTATTTTTGCAATCAAAAAGTTCAGGCTGTGAATGTGTCCTCAAATTAGGGACAGTGATGACCAGTCATGCTCCAACCTTAATATAATTACTCACATCCCCTTCACCCTCCATCCCATAATCACACACTCTCCCTGTGACACACTCCTTCATGCTTGCCCTTATTAACAAGCCATAATGGCCTATAGATGGTCCATAAAAAGCTTTCTATTACTGTCAGTTACTAGTGGAAATAAAGAGATTCAGGCCTTGACCACAAAAGAGACCCGTATGAATCCAGTAGGAGCGGCTGTTGATATATTAGTTTGGTTTGTCAATTATTTGGGAATAAATGTTTTTTTTTTATGTGCGAATTTTCTAAAGTTATGGAATTTTAGTGCAAAAATCAGTGTCTATTGCACTAGTGACCCACAATCCAGTTTAGCCGAGAGCTAAATGTGTTGAAATAGCCATAATATTTTAAGTCATTGTTTTTGGTGCTTCTTTTTATATATATATATATATATATATATATATATATATATATATATATATATTTGGGTTATTGTCGAATAAAAGTGCAAAAAAATCCATAATTGAGATATAATTCATTTTTAAGTTTTATTAAGTGTTAACATTGAGATTGTTTTTTTTTTTTTTTATAATCAATTAACACTGCTTTTATCTTTTTTGTCACCAAAAAATTTAACCAAAATTTTGGTTTTACCGAATGACACTTTTGGTTAAACCGAATGATGATATTTTCAAACAATGCTAACAGGCTGATATATAGCTAGCTAGCTAGCAAGTTAGGACAATCAAACATTTTATATTTAGTACAAGTTTTTAAAATATTACAACATTTTCCATGTTTTATAGCGGTTGTACCAAATGACCTGATGTTTCGGGACATGCGTATGAGCAAGTGAAAACATGAATTTTTCAAATAGTTAGTTACTTTGCTTCAGGACCATGTGGTCCTTTGCAGGTGTCTGAATGATGTCACATCCTGTCACATGATACTGACCGCATGACTTGATCCAAAATGGTCTCTTTATATTGGTTACTCCAAATGACATCAATGAAATTCATTTTTCCGGACATTCTTTCTCATAACAAAGCAACGACTTTAAACTACACATAATTTTAATACCATTTTGCACTATGTTAATATATGATGTTTTAAAATCATGCCAGAATAAAAAATATATACATTTATTACATTTTAAGATATTTTAATCACAAATGAAATGGCTGTATTGGCCTTCTGACAGTTAAACCAAATTATCTTTTGACACTTTAAAATCTTAAAAATACCTTTATATGTAGCAAAATATAATTAAAAACTTTTGGATTCAATAAAAGAGATCTAGTTGTACTACCTTACATACTTTGGATGTCACATCTTTCTATTATTATTAAGTCCTTTGGACAAAAAAACTGACCTGTCACGTCATTTACCCATATACTGTATACATTTATTTACTCTGTGGCAACAGTAAATTCATAAACCATATACATTCAAATCAAAATAAATTAAAAATAAAAATTTTCTTTTTTTTTTTTTTATCATTTATTGATTTACAAAATCCAATTTATACCATACAGAACTTCTTTTTGTTTTCCTTAGTAAACTTTTCTTGTTTAATATATATTAAGCCAAAAAACTAAATTGGTTTTGTCGTCCACAAGCAAGGTTTGTCGTAAGTCTCCTTCTGTGTGTGTGATTTTTTTTTTTTTTTTCCTTTTTTTCTCCGACATGGAGAGCCAGACTGGGCCGTGTTCGTTAGGATGATGCTGCTGCCGTCTCAGTCAGTCGTTAGTGGTTAATTGAGCGGTAGGAGCCAAGACACGAGCAGGCCATCTGTTTGCCAGAGTGGAACATCTTGTGGCACTCGGCTCGGCGCTGGGCCACCGTGCCTCAGCCCTGAATGGTGCAATATTAATAGATCTGACCAAGACGGAAAGAGATGGACTGTGACAAAGAAGAAAGTTGAAGGGAAAAAGTGGAAAGATGGGAGGTTTCTCAGGCCTCATATTTACTTTTTTATTTAATTTATTTTATTTTATTTTGCTGGCCCATTTGAGCAAAAAGTTAAGATTTGCACTTGCCCTGACAATATTTCCACTGGATCAAAAAAATATATTTTTATTTAGCATTTAAAAATTATTATAACTAATTAAACTATTTTAGCAACATATTTTCAGAAAGAAATGGTTACAAAAATATTTTTAATATGTATTTCAATAAACACGTTTTCTTTACAACCAAAAAAACAAGTTACTGTAGATGCCAGATAATGATTAAAAATAAAATATATGGGCCCAAACTTTTATTTAGTGGTCATAAAATTTTATTTTACATAATTTTATTGTTCTTTAAGCATATAACAATGGAATTATTGTGCGTTTTATTGCATGTAAGTGATGTTTGGTGGGTTATTGTGTCACTTGCATCATATATGAGATTTTTGTTCCTCATATTTTCATTTTAGATGCTCAAAGTTGTAAATAAAACAGATTATTGAAGTACGTTTTACAAGAAAATACTATTTCAGTCTTTCTACTTCAGTATTACACATTTAATTCAATGTTACGTGCCAGTTCTTTGTGAAATTTACTAGCAGTTTCTGAGTGATGATTGTTTCTCCACCTTTTTTTTTTTTTTTTTAAATACTTCACATATGTGCTACCACATGGATTTCTGGAAGAAAAAAAACTTAAAACCTCCTAGATAAACTTCTGATGATAAATTTTCCACAGAGGTAGTTGTTAGAAGACTCAACAGATGTTTTCTTTACTAGATGGTTTGTATATCTATAAAGTTATCAGCCAACTAGTGAGTAACTCCGGTTTATTTACTCACCAAAGCCAATTTTTACTCAAAGTTGATAGTTTATCCATATGACTGTGGGAAACTTGCTTTGAGATTGCAAGATTGGATGCTTTTTGTGTAACGCACCATGTGCATATTCATATAGTATCTGTAAATACTGAAGGGTTTAAAAAGGCGCCTGGCTGTAACATAAGCACTTAACCGCCTTTTAGAGTAATGTAAATAGCAATAGAGCGGGTTTGCGTAGGTCAGACAGACCTTTTGATGAAGAGACAGAGAAGGACGGGTTGCAGATAAGGTGACAGAGAGACTGAGTTATCAAGTGCACGTATCTCAAAATACACCGCAGATCATCTTTGTTCGAATCGTGCATCATTGCACTTTAATGAAGCTTTCTGTCTTTGCTCCTGACGGAAGGTCAGAGGGTCTCGGTATCTCGGCTGCTGCTCAGTGCCGTGTGTGACGGTCCTTCGTGACTGTCGGTCTCCTGCGAATGTCTCAGACACATCGCAGTTCTCCTGATTCACGGCCCTCCGCACCGTCGTGGGCGAGCGGCCCCCTCAAAGTGTTAATTTGCTAACGTTCCTTCAGAGAAGGCGTCTTAATTAAGTTTGTAAGATTCATGCCTAATTTAGTTATTATGTGAGGGATGAATGAGCTAATGAATGCAACAGGAGCCTCGCGGCGATCTCCACCCGCCCGCATTATGTGTGACTTTTCTGCCTATGAATTAATTGTTTGCACTTAACCTTGCACTCGTTTGTTTAAATGTTGGAAATAGACGGGGTGTTTTTAACAATATTTTTGGAAGAGCTCGTCTCGCACGCTGCGGTTTAGTTTTTTTGTGTGTGTCTTGGCGTGAAATGAGAGGCGTGCTGAAATTAGACACTTCACGTTCAATTAGCGTAGCAGTGTTGTCGAGGAGAAACTAGGTACGGGCGTACGTTTGACGGATGTCGTGACTTCACGGAGGTCTTACTGGGGTCAGCGGCATTTTAAAAACTTTTTCTTCGCTGTTTACTGTGGTACTTGTTGCTTTTGGCCTTCAGATACAGAACAAGTGTATGTTTTATGCCTTTATTAAGCTACATGTATTCAAAGTCCAAAATAAACACTCACTAAATGCAAGTGCAAATTGACTTCCTTGAGTCACTTAATAATGTTTTAGTAATGTTATATATAATATTAGTGCTTTCAATCGATTAATTTTTTCTGTAATTAATCACGATTAATCGTGATCAAATTATTGGAGTTTTTAATATTTGTGATGTGATCTGCCGAAAACCCATCACATGGTGAAATTTTAATTATCGCATTTCAATACCATATGAAAGCTGGATTTGAGCCCTTTGCAAATCTTTTTACTTCTTTCATAGCAGTCTGTGACAAAAGTTATGGTTATCTGAAGTCGGCCGATCGCTATGATTTTCAGGAACAGAATTTTGAGAAAAGCAGGTTTAAATAACGGTCACCCCCTTTTCACAGAGACATAGACATTTAAGAATGATTTGGAATATAGACTTAAGGTTGGTCTTGTTTTAAAGAAGACACTTGTCAGATTATTGTAGAAGTGAAATAAATTAGGAAAGTGAAATAAAAAGAAATTATAAAAGTTTAAGTTTATGAAAATGTAAAAAAACATTCCAAATTTTAGGTTGATATATTTAAAAAATGAGCTTTCAGTAAGATTTTGTTTGGGCGCAGTACCAAACTTTTTCACTAGATAATATCCAAGCTCCATTACTGACCATTTAAGGGCGCCTCCATTTATTTGTGTGATCTGATCCATATATTTCCATATTTTCATACATTTTATGAAGTAGACGTCCTATTCAGAAGTAGTATGGGCAGTTTGGCAGTATTTGATTTGAATTCAAGCTCTAATAAACACATAATTAGAACATGTGTGTTGATTATAGCTCTGTTGTTCTCTTGTGCTCCACCTTCTCACGATAACATGCCGTAGTTTATACAGGACTGGCGGGAAATTTGCATTAATACACCTTCATTTTACATGTTATGTGGTTTATTTTGATAGTCTTTGTAGTGTTAAGAGAGGGAAAGCTATGGCCGTTTTTTTTTTTTTTTTTTTTTTGTACCTCCACCGGGTGTGTTCTTAAACAGTAACGTTAGAGAAAGACAGTCTTTCAGCTTGCTACTATAAATCGCTATTTTTCTGCACTTAACAGGCGAATTTTGCCAAGATATTTTCAGAGATGATAGACAAGATGTTATAGAATAATAATTCAATGAAAACCCAATTTGACAAAAAATGACATTCAACCTATTTTTTGACTTTACTGAAAACGTTCCATCGCGACATCCGACGGGTTGTCCCAGATCGCATCACATTTTTATATTGTAATAATTTCACAGTTACTCTCCAAATTAATGTAGAAACAACTTAAAGGGTTAGTTCACCCCAAAATGAAAATTCTGTCATTAATTACTCATTCATTCCACACCCTTAAGACATTCATTCATCTTCGGAACACAAATTAAAATATTTTAGATGAAATCCAAGAGGTTTTTTTTTTATATCTCCTATAGAAAGCAACGAAATTACCATCATTCATGGTCCAGAAAAGTAGTAAAAGACATCGTTAAAATAGTGTTTTACTATTGTATATATATTATATAATTATATAAATATATTATAATATTATAATTATATAATTATGTTATATATTATATAATTATATTATAATGTGACTACAGTGGTTCAACCTTAAAGGGATAGTTCACCCAAAAATGAAAATTCTGTCATCATTTACTCACCCTCAAGTTGTTCCAAACCTGTATGAATTTCTTTGTTCTGCTGAACACAAAGGAAGATATTTGGAAGAATGTCGGTAACCAAACAGATCTTGCCCCCCATTTACTACCATATTGTAGGGCTACACGATATTGGAAAAAACTGACATTGCGATATATATTGCAATATGAATGCTAAATGCTAAAACGATATATCGTGCAGCCCTACTACCATAGTAGGAAAAATAAACACTATGATAGTCAATTGGGGGCTAGATCTGAAAGCTATGAATTTCAATGTTTATTATTGAACTTAAAATGATCTTCACATAAATTATACTAAATATCATATTTACCATTGTACTAAATGTCATATTTACCTGTGGCCTTTCTAACAGGTAGGAAATATACAGAAATTGAATAGTTATCAAACACTTTACAGTCTTCACTGCATAAATTATAAATTGAAATATAGATTAATCCTTATAAAAGCTACAATTTTCTGTTACCTTTGTTCTTTGATTAACATTAATGACGGACATCACAGCAACTGGTTCATTAGGCTGCTGTGACTTTAAGATCTGTCGCTGCCAAACATGACACGTATCTGATGCGCATCTCATTTTTTCACAACTCTTTAAGTTCATTTAAGACGTTATTTAACTCAGCTAAGACTGCTCTTATGAGGATACTCAACAAAACAGGCATTTTGGCATAATTCTGTGTGGTGTTGTTTGTTCAAGTGCGAAAGAGAACTTGATACCGATGCGTCTTTCTGTGCACACAAGTCGTGTAAGTGTGTCACACAGACATACCATTCAAAGACTGCGCGTTCTCGTTTGTCTTGTGGCGCTTGAATAATTTAAAAGCATTCGCGTGAATAAGAGCGTGATCACATAATGTAACGCTAGCCAAATGATGTTGGAAAAAATGGATGCTGTGGTAATTGCGTTAAATATTTTTAATATATTTAATACTGTTAATTTTGACAGCACATACATTTATTTATATATATATATGATGATTTAGTTATTATTGGTACTCTAATAATGGTTCTTATTATAATAATTGTTGAAAACAGTTTCTGTTTCTTATTATTTTTGTTGAAACTGTAATAATAGGTTTTTCTGGATTCTTTAATGAATAGAAAGTTCAAAAGAACAGCATTTATTTGACATAGAAATCTGTTTCTTTACTGTCTGTTACGTTAGGTTACGTTACGTTAGGTTACAGATAAACATTTCTGAAGCATTTGGCTAAAAAAAAAAAAGATTGCACTCTGGTCAGGAATGGCTGAGATCAGATCAGATCATTTCATGCTCATAGTAAATGTTTTATTCTGATCTTGTACGTGGTTTTAATTGTTGTTGTGTTTACAGGGTTGGTTCAGCCCCGGCCAGGTGTTTGTTCTGGATGAGTACTGCGCTCGATACGGGGTGAGGGGCTGCCATCGTCACCTCTGCTACCTGAAAGACCTGATGGACTTCTCGGATAACAACGCCTTGGTGGATCCCACCCTGCTGCACTACAGCTATGCCTTCTGTGCCTCACATGTCCACGGAAACAGGTATTAGAATATGTTTTTGTGTTTTTGTTACTTTATGCAAATTTGCATTTACATTACATTTACATTTATGCGTTTGGCAGATCATTTTATCCAAATTGACTTAAAGGTATAGATTTTTGTTATCAGTTCTTGCTTTCCGTGGGAATCGAACCCATGACAATGTTAGTGCCATGAGCTAAAGGAAAGCTGAAGTACATCTGAATTTTAATAAAATAATAAAAGTGTGTGTGTGTGTGTATATATATATATATATATATATATATATATATATATATATATATATATATATATATATATAACAACTAATTGATAAAATTGATTATTATTGTTATATTGCTCGGAAACCATCAGCCAGTCACATCATTTTACAGTATTGAATAGCACATTTCTATAGACAAAATGCATATAGAAAATAGTGGAGGACACAGAGTGAGCTGTGCATTCCTGTATGACTTTCTTCTGTGGAACATAAAAGAAGTTAATTTGAGAAATGTCAATGTTCATACAAGAAAGTCAATAGTAACCAAAACAGTTTGTTTGTCTTTTATGTTCCACAAATGTAAGATGTAAAAATGTAAGATGACCTAAATAATTAAATAATTTTTAGTATACATTTACTTTTATACATTTTATTAATGGTGATATTTCATATTTGTTCATTGTTTAGGTGGAAAGTAAAAAAAATAAAATAAAATAAAACTGATAACATGCTAAAATGGTCTGTTCTAATTCCTATTTAAAAACAAGCACTTTAACAATGCTCTATAGCTCTTTCAAACAGCAAGGAACATTTGGTTTCCCTGGAGGTTGTACATTTTGAATTCTCACGTATTAAGTGTTTGAAATCAAGGATTTCATTTGTGTTGTACAAATGAGAAGTGCCACATGTTTGATAGATCACAAAAAGAAAAAAAAACACACACTCAGAATGGCTTTTGTCCGCGCATAATGGGTGGGCATACAAAAGCAACGAGAAGACAGAAGAAATACTTTAATCACTCGGGAGGCGCTCAGCGTGGCAGCCATGTTCAGCATCACTCAAAGAGAGACTGAGAGCGTCTGCTTGGCAAATTAATTAATGGCTCTCTATTATCTCAAAACGCAAAGCAATTAAACCGTAATTACTGAGTCCATTTGTGCTGCTTCTACATTTTAATAATTTTTCTTTGATAAGGCCTCTGAGGATCACAATTTTATACAGGCTTGTTTTCTGTAATTGATTATGTGAATTATTGATGGTTTGACATTACTTAAAGACTTAAATATGCTTGCGTTTGTGGCAAGAGGACTGAATGCAGCTCGTGGTATGAGCAATGTCCCTTGTCCACTTGTTGGCGAAGTCCTTTGTGTTCGCGTATACTGAAAGCTGTTGGCTTTCCACTTACTTTGAATCACCCGTCAATTGACTTATTAGATGTTAAATACACACGGATGTGCTCCTTCTCTTTGATGGCTAATTTAGACAATTAGGAACAGTAATGATTAGCCCCTCTCTAGATAATCACCAGTTACAAATGAGGAAAATTGCCACGAGTAGCTTTTTATTGGAGGGGGGTGTCATTTGAATAATGACAGTTCAGCCGTGAAGCCGTTTGTAGAGAGTGTTCATGGAAATATATAGAATATATATATCCTTTAAATATATATATATATATATATATATAAAGAATAAGCTATATGATGCATGATATCCAGTCATTTTTGTGCATGGCCATAATTCAATATGCTTTCTTTATGTCAGTTTATGACAACATAAATTCACTGATGTGGCAAGTATCTCTGCAATTTTTATGCAATCTTTAATTTTATATATATATATATATATATATATATATATATATATATATATATATATATATATATATATATATGATTTTATTATTATATTAATTTAATTTTTTTAAATATGTATTTAATATTTATTTTTAATATTTATATACACAAATGTATAATTTTCTTTACAAAGACAATTTGCAATATAATATAATAGTATGTATTAAATATTTATATAAATAAATTATACTTGTGTACGTTATTTATTATACTTGTATAATACATTATACGTGTGTAATTTATTTAATTTTATATTTATTATTCTACAACAAAATTTGCAGCAATAGCTAAAGAAATATATACAGTCTTGGTTTTAAATTATTGGCACCTTAAGTAAATATGAACAAAGAAGCCTGTGGAAATAAATCTGCATTGTTAATGCTTTTGATCTTTTATTTAAAAATTTCACAAAAATCAAACCTTTCATTGAAGTAAATGAATTGAAAATAAGGAGGGAAACTCATTATGAAATAAATGTTTTTCTCTAACACACGTTGGCCACAATTAATGACACCCTTTTGTTCAATAATTTTTGCAATCTTCTTTTGCCGAGATAACAGCTCCGAGTCTTCTTCTATAATTCCTGATGAGTTTGGAGATCAGAGGCCATTCTTCAATAAAGAATCTCTCCAGATCCTTCAGATTCAAATCCTTCATTTTGTGCTCAGTGATACATTTTTGTGTTGATTTTGATGTTTGTTTTGGATCATTGTCCTGATGGATGATAATTCTGACCAGGACTGTTGGGGTAACACATTACAAGTAATGTGAGTTACGTAATCAGATTACTTTTTCAAGTAACTAGTATAGTAACGCATTACTTACATATTTACAACAAAATATAATGCAGTAATTCATGTAATGCAAGTTACTTAGTTTTCCCATGTATTGACTGACAGCTCTCCTTTCCCCATGTTGAGAGAAATCTTAAGTGCAGAGGCGTTGTGTGTAAACATGATATTTATTGTAGTTCTATACTAAATGTAAGCAGTCATTTACTCATCTCACTTTTTATTAGCCAATTTCTTTGCTGCTGACCTTCGGTGATCCAATTCAACCATACCAGTAAGCAAAAATGACTTCAGATAAACATCACATTTGTGTTTCATTATTGCATCTTTTTCGTCTGCACCCCAGAATGGCAGCACAGCTAAGGTAAAAACGGGTAAAAAGGAATGCTAAAGTCCGCAAATTAGATTTTAGTTTTAGTTTTAATCTAATATGAAGAGCTTCAAGGCTTTTTAAATTGTGCACAGCTAGAAAATAACAACAGCCTTAACCCTGGTTCAGAGAACCTCTCATCTTCAGTTCAGATGAAAATGCATACGCTCAGCTGATCTAATGCATCTGTCAATAACTCAAGGTAGTGACAGTGCAGCCTTTCTCGCGAAGAAGACCTGTGAAGATTGTTGCCATCTTTATCTTCACTTCTGATCTTGCACTCACCAACTCTAATAGAGCACAACAGAGACCACACGCTTTTTCTGCAGTCTTGGGTCCGGGAATTCATTTTCCCCGTAGGGATTTTAAAAAAAAAATAAAAAAAAAAGATCAATAAAGAGTTGTAAGCCATGTGTTAGTGACGCGCGGATTGTGGTTATATCCGCCGTGGACACTGTGGATAATCTGCGAGTCGGGCAGGCCAAGTAATAAAAAAATAACATTCCAATTAATTGCGGGTGGGTCGCTGGGGAATGAGAGAAATCATGGAAATGATGGAAATATTTACATCTTTAAATATTTTTTTTTTTTTTTTTTTTTTTGCCAGGCACTAATTTGCAGAGTATCATTTAGCTAAGCAGTTGTGTGGTCCACTTGTTTAAAGGATTAGTTCACTTTGAAATGAAAATTATCCCAACCTTTTCTCACCCTCAAGCCATCCTAGGTATACATGACTTTCTTGTCTCTGATGAAGACAATCGGAGAAATATTAATAAATACCCTGGCGCATCCGAGCTTTATAATGGCAGTGATAGGGTTCAATGAGTGTGAGCTGAACAAAGTGCTTCTATTCACATCCATCCATCATAAACGTACTCCACACGGCTCCGGAGTGTTAATAAAGGCCTTCTGAAGCGAAGCAATGCATTTGTGTAAAAAAATATCCATATTTAAACAAGTTATGAAGTCGAATATCTAGCTCCCGCCAGACCGCCTTCCGTATGCAAGTTACGAAGAAAGTGTAAACTGGCGTCGCGTCAATTACACTTTTTCCATAAGTTTAATAGTGAAGGCGCAAGCTTTGTTAACTGCATGAAGTTTAAACTTTCTGTGTACGTTGAGATGTTAGTTTTTGTGATCAGTATACAATATAGTGGTTTTCATTTTGAATAACAGTAACTGTAAAATAAGTATTTTAGGTATGGGAATGGCATATTTTGAGTTTTGATATTTGGGTTATGGCCGTTGGGCTACTTTTGGGCTATTTTTGATTGGCCACTGTGCTTGTTTTGTTTATTGTTTTATGTACAGAGAAACATGTACAAATTCATGTGCACATGTACAAAGTTTTGCAATAATACCTGGAAATTATATAGGTATTATAATTCTACAGGAGGCTTCAAAAATATGTAAATTCATAAACACTATATAATGGATTGTGTGCATTTGTGTAAAAAAAAATCCATATTTAAACAAGTTATGAAGTCGAATATCTAGCTTCCGCCAGACCGCCTTCCGTATGCAAGTTACGAAGAAAGTGTAAACTGGCGTCGCGTCAATTGAGTACGGAAGGTGGTCTGGCGGAAGCTCGATATTCGACTTCATAACTTGTTTAAATATGGATATTTTTAAAAAAATTAAAAGCTCTTTTGCCATCATTTCTATTTCTGTAGTAACAGCAACTTCTCTGATTGGTGGATATCTCTTCAGAATTATGGGTAGTGAAGTTTGCTAATAAACGTCATTTTTTTAAGTCGAAATCAAACTGACTCGTGGCATCTACTGAAGCATATATCATTTTTATCATATATTATTCATAACCAGTTTATATGAAGAAAATGGACTGAAAGTTTTACTTGGAGAACCGAGCTGTGCTCAATTGTGATGTGAAACGAAACCATTGATTCTGTAAATTCTTCTTCAGAGTTAGATTTTAGGTGACGGTGGTAGGGCTTATGAAGGTTGTGTTAACCGAGACTCCTTTCAGACATGTTTGTCAGTGCAGACATCCTCGTGGCACATTTCAGTCGGAGTCGCCTGCGTTTGACTGACAGATGCACCCTGGGC
>CM075515.1:14277500-14480000 GCA_037950675.1 Hypophthalmichthys molitrix | reverse complement strand
AAGTTCATAAAGAGATTGTAAAACTAATCCATATGAATTAAGTGGTTTAGTCCGAATTTTCTGAAGAGACTCAATCGTTTTATATGATGAACAGATTGAATTTAGGCTTATATTCACATATAAACATTCATCAACTCACATCAGTTGTGGTAAACAGAAGCTCAAGCATGTTCGCTTGACGTGCGAGAACCAGTGAGGTTCATTCTCATGTGTTACACAGCAGGTTCGGTTGAGCTTCTGGCACTTTTAGCCTTGTGAAATTTGGAGGGATGTCCCAATACTTTTGGCAATACAGTGTATTATAATATAAAAAGTATTACACAAATCTACTCTCACAATCCATATCAATTGTACTTTGTAACCATAAATGTCATTTCCACAAAAAAAATACAGAAATGTCATTTCCACCACACTGCCCTCTGTGGTGGAAATGACAGCATGTGGTGGAAATGACATTTCTGTATTTTTTTGTGAAAAAATGGAAGATAGCTTCACTGATTAGCTTTAAATTAATACTTAGCATTTCATATATGCAAAATACTCTTATTTAACTTTTTTAGCTTTTTAAAAACACCCCTGAAGATACAGCATGTTTGGAAATGACGTAGAATAAATATATTAACTGATAAAGCAATATTTACCTTGATTTTTCTTCATTTGTTGTTGATGAAAATTTAAATTCCCTTCATGTCCAACATGTGCTCTGATGTCACTGAACATTTCCATAGAAAACACCTAACAATCTTTCACACAAACTTTTTAAAGGGACATTACAGTGTTGTGGTGGAAATGACACCACATTTGTATACACATTTTGTATAACATTGATAGTGATCTCACATTAAATACTATAATGTATTTTAATTCTTTTACTAGTGCTTAATTCAGGTAAATTAATAGTTACCAGATAAGTCATATTTTTAAACTGTATTTTCATTGTTGAAGTTTAAAAAATTTGGGTGTGCGACAAGTAGAAAATAGTGATTTTGACACCTAACAAGGAGGTTGAAATGTATGAAAAAATCATAAAAGAAAGGTAGTAAAAAGTTTTTAAGTTGGTTTTACTGTTAGTTTGACAAAGAAAGAGGACTTTGTCCAAAATTATATGTATTTTTAAAAATATGACCAAAGAACATAAAAGTGCCCATAGTCTAAGAATCGCCCATATATAAAATAGTAAATTGTCATACTGCAATACTGCAATACTGCTCACGCACCTCTGATTGTTTGTTTAGCATAAGGAAAGGCGGAAGTTGAACGCACGTTAGCTGAACTTGAAGCGGTTTTCATGTCTTTGGAGTGTGCGAAATGCGATTTCTTATCTGTCGGCTTCAACCACCCAAGGAACAGGAAGATCAAGTAAAGAAGAGACCAAAAAAACTTTTTATCGTGGGAGAGCTTCGACGCACTAGAAAACAGACTCCGAAGTGTTTCTCCATAACAGGTGATATATGTTCTATATAATTAGGTTGCTTAAGTTCTAGAACACTAATATCACGTTTAACAATTTTAAACAACTTTTAAGTGTGTTTTCTCGATTTATTGCTTTCTATGTTCAATTATGGACTTTGTTTTGTGAATGCCATTGTCAGTTATTTCGTTTTATAACAAAAGGATAAAGATAGTTTTAAAAATCATTCTAAATGTAAAACAATAGCAGAGTCCACACCACAACTATAATGATAACAACACAGAGGAACGATATAGTTGGGATCACTTTTCACAATGATTTTTTTCAGTTGATGAACTATTAAAAACATTGACACCCAATCAGAATCCATCCTCCTTCAAGGCCTGTTTACACCAAAGACTATAGTTGCTTCTCAAAACTGAAATTGGCTCTGCCCCAAATGGCATCCTAAACACTCACGGTCTTCCTACAAGTCCCCATTTTTGTGACGTAATGCCGCTTGACTCACAGGAAGAAGTCTGCTGCGGAGCTTGCTTTAGTGCGGGCTCTGCAAAAGTGAGCATAGAGGTTGCATATTGACCAAAAAGGGGTGCTCACCTTTTGAAACCTAAATTGACAAATGGGACACCCTACAGTGTCATGAACTTAACAGACCTGCGCACATGGCAGCCATTTTAAGTCCACATATGTGCATATAAAGTGTGCCATTTGGGACAGGGCCATTGGTACTTCTTTGTTTCCTTCCTGTTCCGTTCTCTAGCATGACCTGGAAACCAGTCTTGAAGGATGAGGAACAAGGAGTGAGGATGCTTCCTGAGGAATCATGAGCGAGGATACACAGGTGTATCCTTCCCTCGCATCCTAAGGGGGTGGAGCGAAGACATGTGGAAGGGAAACAAGGATGTACAAATAAGAAATGAGAAGCCCCTGATAACTATAGCATCAACACTGATGGACAATATCGTTCTGGTCATCCACTTTTATCCTGAGTAAACGATGTGTGCCGCCATGATGGATTCTAACTTCCGTTTGTATGCTGTCCTGTTCCGGTGTTGTGCCGAATTCTGACCGTATTCTAATAATTTGGCTGGCAGTTGAAATACGGCACAAAACCTGTCTCCATAGGACCCCATTGAGTGAAAAGAGCGACTGAATTAATTAAACAAAGTTTTTGAACATTACTAAAAATAAAAATAAGTGCAGGGTTAAGCTATGCTGTTGTTGGCTGCCACAACAGCAGCAATAAACTGAAGAATTCCTGGAAAGTATGTGTTTTGAGCACCATCAAATCTGAAAAGAATGTCCGTAAACGGTGCTGTATGCCTTGCTTTTTATGCCAAAGACTTACAAGAGAAAACGTCTATGGCTTGCAGCACACCCCGATCGGGAGCTGTAGGATATAAGCGCCCATCTGTTTTCAATGTAGCTAACTTCAGGCAGCTTCATGTCATCTATGCACTCATTAAACTTTGACGGGTGAGGCACTGACAAAAGATGGTCATTGTGTCACTTAAACTGATGGCACTATGAAGCCATGTAATTTTCATGGGTTTAACGTTACATTGTCAGCTCGAAAAAAAACAACAACTCTAATTTAACTAGAAATACCGGAGACCAGAAATGCAAAGCACAATTGCTCTATGAGTCGGGCGAGACTTTCGCGTTCAGGAAAAAGGTGGATTATGAGCACATGCTGTAGATTTCTCGTCTACTGCTTTAAATGCTCGAGAATGGATTCAGATTGGATGTCAACCCGGGCATTTCTAGAGTTTATTTGCATTTTTAGGGGGCCTGTTCTGAAAGTGATTCCAGCGATATAGTTTCAATAGGGGCTTTCGCACCGGAGGAATCTTTTCATTGTTCCTAGAACTATTGGTGGAAGTACCCACTTTTTGGCGTGACCGGACCGCAGGAACTAGGAATGTTATAGCTCTAGGAACTCCTTTTGGGGGAGCTAAATTAGCTCCTACTTCAGAGTAAGGTATAACCCAGCACTATAGGAACTATCAGTGATGTAAATGTACGCTGTACACCTGCCATTTTTAAAAAAAAACAGTGTACACACACAGATTATAGCCTATATATTTACCCCACAAACTAGCTCTAACAACATGGAAAACAGTGATAGATGGACCTCTCAACCTTTGTGCTAAGGAGAAAATCCAACGCAACTTTGGACCAAGCGAAACATGATTGTGTATTTATGCTCAGCTAGCAACATTGGGCATCAACCACACAGCATACTGGCGAGTCCACTTATCTATATTAATATAAATATAGATCAGTGGGCGAGTCATGGAATCTAGATAAGGTTTGTCCAAGAAGTTGCTAGATTTGTCACTAGGCTTTTGAAAAAAGTCTCAAAAGGGGCGGGGAAGTCACTAAATCTAGCGATAAAATAGCTAAATTGGCAGCACTGTTACCTTGTCTGAGATGGTGGTATTGAAGTCAGCATGAAAGTATGTCTACCAATATCCTTTTAGAGACATGCTAGCAAGAAAAATAATGACAAATCTGTCATCAATCATACTGTCCCAGCATCCCTACCATGGAAAAACCAGATGCAAACAGCAGCTGCCAGTTTTAACAAACCCCCTTACAAAACCTTTAGTTGTGGTACCCTTACTTGTACTAAGTGTTTTCTTATGTGTTTACAACTGGACACAGGCCCGTACTTCAGTGTCTCTAGAGTTAAAAATCAAGCCAGTCTTCTTCAGTATGTGATTCAATCCTTGCTGTAGTTTAGAGCAACAAGAAACTCTGTGCTTCTCAAACCAGCAAAGGCACTGGAGAGCCATGCATGATTAGCATTTATCTGTTCTGAATAATTAAATCTAAATTAATATTTAAATACAAGTAAATGTATTTACAAAGGAACAAACTCTCCACTCTACTAAAGAGTAATCAATCATTTATTTAGTAGCACTAAAATGGGTATCTTTAACTAATTTGGAGACCTCCAAAAGCATGTAAAACGAATAGTATATGAGTCCAGAGATTCTCACAAGGTTCATTAATATCTATCCTAAAAAATAACCCAAAAGCTGCTTTAAACAAGCTGGATATAAGTTCATATATTTTATTGGATTTATCTTTACTTAAGGTGAGGTAATGCTGACATCAGATATAACAAGAAGTAGGTTATATAAAAATATAGGTTTTTAACATTTTATGATGGATGTACTTTGGGTTTTATTGCAAGCATTTATTTAATTCTGAATTATTTTAAAATACCTTCTGCCTTTGCGTAAAACTATTCACCATCAGTGAATAATATAAAAACAATGGCACAACAATATTCTTGTACCTCCAGACACTTCAAAATAACATCAATATCCATGAGTTCAGATGTGTCCTATTAACAAGGCCGGACGCCTGTTGTTTATCGTTGAACAGATTTGCATTGATGTTTGTTTCCATGACATTCTCCAAGGTTAGTATTGATTTCAGAGGCTTGATTTAGAGAAGAACAAGGTAAGTTTGACAATATTATTGATTACAGCTCAGTCAAATGTACAGTATCCTATCTTTACACCATTCATCCCTTGACAAACACAATGAGAACATTCACGATCCAGCTTTTATCTGATCCATACACTCGTACACAAACCCATCATCAAATTAAAGTGTCTGCGCCACATTTTTAAATGCATGTTCAGATCGATTTTCAATGTGGTTTGTTTTTTGAGTCTCATATAATTGTTTGGTCTTATGTTCTGTCATGTTATACAACTTTGTGTTTTCTGTTTAACATTGATAAACAATGATGTAAATGATTTAATGCTAATTTATAAAACGGTTAGTTCCTGTCCTTGATTCTGATTGGTCAATAGCGAGTTTGAGTGAGTTTATTACCTGCATTCAGATTTAGCATTTTCCTTCAGGTCAGTCCTATGTTCATAATAAAAAAATCAGTTTAAATGTCAGCTGCAATATCTTGTCCTTTTAACAGTTAAGGGGTTTTCCCGTGACTGACAGCACTAGTCAAAGCATTTGTCAGTTGCGTCATGTTCCGTGTTCACTACAGTCTTTTCAATGTAAAAGTCTTCGCTACTGACTGACTCAATAATAAAGACAGTCTTTGCCGCCATCTAATGGCATAATAATGTAACTTCTGTTGCTGTCCACAGTCAGGGACTATTTTTTCCGGTGGAAGAAAGGCTTTTAGTGAAAGTTTACTTCATGATAGTTGCATTGATACATATTTTGGCTTTAATATTTGTATTGTGTGGTAACCATTTTATGAAAGCAATAAGGTACGAGAGGCTGTGCTGTATCGTGAATAAGTCACGGCTGAAGGGGTTGCAGGCACTCCGCTTCATGTCGTGCCTAACAATGCCCTTCAGCCGTGACTTATTCATGATACAGCACAGCCTCTCATACCTTATTGCTTACTTACCAAACAACTTGAACAATTAAATTCTCCTTTATAATATTCTGCCGATAAGCTTCATGATAACCCAATGAAAGGCCAAATATGTCCTTTTCTGGACAAATATGTCCTTTTCTGGACAAACAATTATTTGTTTTGTCATCATAAATGAATAAAACATTACAAATATTACTTAATATTGTAATACATTATATTTAAATAAGTAAAATATTGAATTTAATATTAAATCAAATCAAATTGAAATCAAATAAACATGCTAAAACACACCAGCAATGTCCTAAACATGTTAGCAAAGTGTTAAATCATGCTAGCAACATGTTAACAATTTAGTAAGACATGTTAGAAAGATGCTAATTCATATTAACAACCTGCTAAAAATGTTTGAAACGTGCTAATTCATGCTAGCAACATGCTAAAAATGCTTAAAAAGTGCTAATTCATGCTAGCAACATGCTAAAAATGCTTGCAACATGCTAATTCATGTTAACAACATGATAAAAATGCTTGAAACATGCTAATTCATGCTAGCGACGTGCTAAAAATGCTTGAAACCTGCTAATTCATGCTAGCAATGTATTAAACATTCTACAAACATGCTAGCAAAATGCAACAACAAAATTGCTAGCAACATGATATGCTAGGAAGCTTATAAAACTTTCAAACTTTCAGGCTCAACTTGTCAAGCCAAAATTAAACTTTGTCCCAGCAAACTTTACTTTCTAGTTATAAATGTAATTTTGACAATTAATTGTAAGGTAATTCATACTTTTAATTCTTAAAAATTAACATGAAATGGAAGTTTTCCAAGTGAAATCAAACAAAAAAACTTGATTTTATTCATCGGTTGTTGTTTGGATTGTAAACTGAGCATTGCATACTGGAATGGAATATTTTACAGTAAAATGTACTAATATTTAATATTATTTACAGTGCATTTTAGAAAAACTCCTTAATAGTGAATTTACTTTGTATTGCATTGTATATTTAAATGCCCTTAACCTAGTATTATCTGCATCTCATACTGAGCGTTATGGTTATCCTGTACTCTGGGCCCAGTGTTTTCAACAGCTTGTCTTGAGCCTTTATTTATCGCTGTTTCATGGAAAGGGAGTATAATGAGCATCATCAGACTATGATGAGAAATATAATTAGTCAGATGGGGAAGATTTCTGACATAATTACAGTGGCTGTTTCTGTCCGCTCGAATTAGGAATCAAGGAAATTTGTTAATAGAGGCTGAGGCGATGGGGTCCCATCGTGCTCAGAAAGTTGGACGTATTCCTGGAACGAAACAGACAAAATTTTAAAAAATGACATGAGGTCGTTAGAAGTGGAATGTGGAGGTAATGCAGCAGTGGAAAACAAATGAATCTAACCCTCACGGGCTGCCTCAGAAAGGACAGCTATTGAAACTCCTTAAAGAAATGGTTTGAATTCATTATTCAAATTAAATACAGCCCATAAACACCTACTTGATCTGTGGAACAAAATATGTACTGGTTTTTAATTATAATCCCTGCGAATCTCATTTACCTTGTAATTCACATCTTCATCTTTGACGTGAACTTCATTTTTTGCTTCTCTGTGAAGGCAAACTTATCCATTTAAAATGCTGCAAAATAACTCACCATTAATATCTCTATCTTTTTTGTTCTGCTAAAAACCGTGAAACACCATTTCATGGTTCTGCGTTAAATAGCCCATTTTCCCTAGTGACTCATCCTGGATTATTATTGCTTTCAACTTTACTAGATCACACCTCCTTTAACCAATTACAAATTATTCCATCATTCTGTATTGTTCAGGTTTGACAAGTTCTTCATTGAGAAATTTGTCGTACCTGAAATTTTGAAGGCGTTTTGTTCAGTTAAAGGATTATTGCTAAAAGATATATGGCAGAATCAAACTTTGGGATTCAGAGATATTGCTGTCGCAGGTCTTTTCCAAATATCCATACTAGCAGCAGGCTTAACAGCGCCCCGCTGAAGTTTCCTCCTCTTTGATTGGTCATAGCTCTCGTCATTAGCATATCTCCATACAACACATTGTTACTTTAAAAAAACTTTAGTTTTTGAACAGTAATAATAGTAGTAGCTAAAATCTTTTTTCTTTTATCAATTAAACAACAACAAAAAAGGACAGTAGGGAAATCGAAGCATCATGTTGATACTTACATCCATTATCTTTTATAACCTTGTTTGATTTTCAGTAATGGAATGGCTTCCTATGGGTAAGAAACTCTGTGTATTTAAAAACAAGTAGGTAGGCAACAGTTTAGGATATGTTTTAGAAACATTTACTCATGTATATCCAAATGAAAATTAAATTGACATAAATATGAGGTCTTGCAGTTGTGATGCAAATGGGCTCGGTAGGACAGAACACATGTTGGGTTCATTTTATCCAGCAAATTTGGTTGTTTATTTAACCCATCATAATGGGTTGATTTATTTTTACTATAATACTAGTTCATTATTATTATTTTTTTTACTTTATACATGAATTAATGTTTACGGATTAACTTAAATCCTCTAATGAATACATATTGCCTGCATTTAAATTCATTTAACAAATATTAGAAGTAAAAAATAAACATTTAGAAGTAATTCAAGAGTAATCGAACTACCCAAACGCTGGGTTATTACGTCTGACCCAGGATGTGGGTAAAACAAAAACTACCCAAACGCTGGGTTATTACGTCTGGCCCAGGATCTGGGTAACACAAAAACTACCCAAACGCTGGGTTATTACGTCTGGCCCAGGAGCTGGGTAAAACAAAAACTACCCAAACGCTGGGTTATTACGTCTGGCCCAGGAGCTGGGTAAAACAAAAACTACCCAAACGCTGGGTTATTACGTCTGGCCCAGGAGCTGGGTAAAACAAAAACTACCCAAACGCTGGGTTATTACGTCTGACCCAGGATCTGGGTAAAACAAAAACTACCCAAACGCTGGGTTATTACGTCTGGCCCAGGATCTGGGTAAAACAAAAACTACCCAAACGCTGGGTTATTAGGTCTGACCCAGGATCTGGGTAACACAAAAACTACCCAAACGCTGGATTATTACGTCTGACCCAGGATCTGGGTAACACAAAAACTACTCAAACGCTGGGTTATTACATCTGACCCAGGATCTGGGTAACACAAAAACTACCCAAACAATGGGTTATAACATCTGACCCAGGAGCTGGGTAACACAAAAACTACCCAAACGCTGGGTTATTACGTCTGACCCAGGATCTGGGTAAAACAAAAACTACCCAAACGCTGGGTTATTACGTCTGGCCCAGGATCTGGGTAAAACAAAAACTACCCAAACGTTGGGTTATTACGTCTGGCCGAGGATCTGGGTAAAACAAAAACTACCCAAACGCTGGGTTATTACGTCTGGCCCAGGATCTGGGTAAAACAAAAACTACCCAAACGCTGGGTTATTAGGTCTGACCCAGGATCTGGGTAACACAAAAACTACCCAAACGCTGGATTATTACGTCTGACCCAGGATCTGGGTAACACAAAAACTACCCAAACGCTGGGTTATTACATCTGACCCAGGATCTGGGTAACACAAAAACTACCCAAACAATGGGTTATAACATCTGACCCAGGAGCTGGGTAACACAAAAACTACCCAAACGCTGGGTTATTACGTCTGACCCAGGATCTGGGTAACACAAAAACTACCCAAACGCTGGATTATTACGTCTGACCCAGGATCTGGGTAACACAAAAACTACCCAAACATTGGGTTATAACATCTGACCCAGGATCTGGGTAACACAAAAATTACTGTGCATTGTTTTAACCCAGCGGTTGGGTTAAATGTTTGCCCAACCTGCTGGATAGTTTTATTTAACTCAACTATTGTGTAAAATTACTGTATTGCTTGCTTAAAATTAACCCAAAATATGATGGAAATAAACATTTATTAATGTTTAATAAATGAACATTCCAGTTTAATGAATAATAATTAAACAATAAACATTTATTAAATTTCTTATTAATAAATATTCACCTTTTGATTATTATTATTACTGTTGCCTCTAGTAATTAGCTTATGTGTCTGAGTTTTAATTTTGGGTTCATTTTAAGCCAGCCTTAGTGGGGTTAAATGAAACTGCCCAGCACATTGGGCAAACATTTAACCCAACAATTGCTTTAGATTTTTTAGATTGTAGGGTTACATTTTGGCAGGTAACTTGCCCCACACCATTTGTGCTACAGATATGAATGATACCAAGTGTGACCAAGCTAGTTCTTTTCTGAGTGATCGGACTGATTATTTTCACATGATAAACTGGGTAAAAAGGGCGGGAAAAACATTCTTGCAATCATATTGCAACATGGATAGCAAGAACATCTGAAGAACACATCAGCCGCTGCATAGCAATGCCTAGCAACATCGTGACAGGGAGTTTTGAATGGACAAATGCCACTCACGTTCTCTTTAGAAAATCTGGTTATTGACTTGAAATAGACTTAAAAATACGTTTTGCCACTTGGTTGCTCTCCGCTAAAGGCTGTGTGCTGAAAATACACAATATTTGGTGGTTTGAGGCCTGCAATTGTGGTCCTAACCTGCTTTGAAGCTGTCAGGCACTTGGGACAGATGTGAGAGGGATTGTGACTGGAATATATTTCTCCTCTGCTCTTCATAAACCCATAAACACCCAAACATTTGATGGCTGTAAATTCAGAAAGGCATACCTGATTTGCATTTAAAATCAAATCCCAGCTAATATTCCTTCAGATCAGATGAAGCATGGAAAAACCTGATCTTAGATCAGCGCTTTGCATCATCTTTCTGTCTGACGGTTCACGGATGTTTGGATTAGCAGAGTTATTGTTTGAACTTGAACAACACGAAAGGACGAAACTGTCAACAAACTGATTAATGGTAATGCAATGCAAGCCTAGAGATTATCTCTCTCTCTTTTTTTTTGCGCTTTTTATCTCGACAATAATTTACGTAGAGATTGCAAAGACAAAGTGGAATGATCCCAGTACAAATAAACAGCTGAGCTAGCCATCCGAGTTCGGTAACATCACATCCAAGGAGTCTGGCTGGGATACTGTGTGAACCTGAGAGCCGTGTGCTCTGAATCCCAAACAGTTTTACAGCAGCAGGTTCTGCTAGATTTTATCACAAAACACACCCACCTTATTACCATCAGTCATGCTACTCGGTTTCAGGGGTGTAATATTTCTCAGTTATGTTTCTTGTTGTGCGCAACTGTCACGGATTTTGCAAAACAGACCGTATTTGCTCATTTAAACACCCATTTGTTTGTCAGAAGACATCTTGCGTGACCAAGAACAATCTGGTTTATTTTTCCCTCCAATCTTGTTCTGTGTGAACACCGGAAAACATCTGCACGTGTCTGTCCACATCAGGAGTTTGACCCGGGAGGCCTCTCACCTCGCGTGAGCTCCTTTCTTGTCTCTCGGTCCTGTTTATTCGACTCATTAGCCCTCTCAAAGGCCTCCCGTGGCTCTCTCCCAGATGCACGACTGGATCAATGGACTCGAGATGGGTGGAGCTGAATCGTAATGTTCGCTAGCCTGCGGAGCGGCACACACACCGTAGCGGGGCGGATCAATGGAAACTTCGCTGCGTGGAGATAAGAGAGGGCATCTTGTAGAGACTGCCCTCTCCTTAATCACCCTCCTTTCCTCACTGACGAGCTTTAAAGTTGCACTGTGTTAGCAAGATTTAGCCACACGGCGTAAAGCCTGACTTTAGGGGCTTAGGGCGGCCCAGGTTCAGAATCCATTTATTTCTGCAGCATAAAACTGCAGCGTCCGGTTATAAGACTTATCTTGGTATCTCGAAGAGGAGATTGCTAGAAAACATTACATTTTAAGGGAAACTGCTTCTTATCGGATATTACCATCATGACAGAACACAAATATTGCGTCTTTTACTTGTCCACCAGAGAACATTGGCTGCGGGGAGTATTTGTGAAGTTAACTGTTTAAATGCTCGCTGGCTCGTCTCATAGCAACTGAACCGAGGCTGATCCAGGTCAACAGAGTGCTTGATGGTCAATATATTCAGGATTCAGGCTGATAATAGGTGAATTCACACTAATATCCACACTGGTGGCACATAAGAGCACTGTTCAGTAAAAAAAATATTGCTTAAAAGGGTTAGTTCACCCAAAAATGAAAATTCTGTCATTTATTACTCACCCTCATGTCGTTCCACACCCGTAAGACATTCGTCCATCTTCGGAACACAAGTTAAGATATTTTTGATGAAATTCAAGAGCTTTCTGACTCGTCCATATTTAAAACAGTTCATGTGACTACAGTGGTTCAACCTTAATGTTATGAAGCGACGAGAATACTTTTTGTGTGCCAAAAAACAAAATAACGATATTCAACAATATCTAGTGATGGGCGATTTCAAAACACTGCTTCATGAGGCTTCGAAGCTTTATGAATCTTTTGTTTCGAATCAGTGGTTCGGAGCGTGTATATCAAACTGCCAAAGTCACGTGATTTCAGTAAACGAGGCTTCGTTATGTCATAAGTGTTTCAAAATTTCAATGGTTCACCACTGGGGGGCGTGACTTTGGCAGTTTGATACATGCTCCGAACCACTGATTCGAAACAAAAGATTCGTAAAGCTTCGAAGCTTCATGAAGCAGTGTTTTGAAATCTCTAGATATTGTTGAATAAAGTCATTATTTAGTTTTTTTGGTGCACAAAAAGTATTCTCGTCGCTTCATAACATTAAGGTTGAACCACTGTAGTCACATGAACTGTTTTAAATATGTCTTTAGAAGCTTTCTTGGCATTTGAAAGTGTTAATTATTTTGCTGTTATTATTTTGTTTGCACAAAATGCCATCTGTCATAATTTACGTGAGTAAGTTGTTCCAAACTGTTTGAATTTCTTCTGCTAAAAAGATATTTGGAAGAATGTGGTTAACCAGAAACTTGACGGTATAACCATTGACTTCCATAGTATGAAAAAAAAAAATACTGGAATTTTTGGGTGAACTTTCCCCATTAAGCTAACCACTTTTAGATCTTGAGACTACAAAGTCCTCAATTCTGTCATTATATAGTGAAATTTAGCCTAATTAAAACACAAGCAGATATATAATGAGTTAATTAGTCAATCATAAATGAAGTGGTTTGGACACCTGCGTGGTCAGTAACCCTGTCTGTCTCACTTCTCTACATTACAGCCAATCTTCCACTGATTGAGAGACTAATGACTTTATAATAAGACAAGACCTGAGAGTCTATCTTAATGGAAATCACCAAGAGCCCTTGTACTTGAATGCTGCTCAGCCTTTATTTACTTCTTCTCTGGTTCAAATGAGAGTTGCACAAGATCTTGATGTTCTCAGGCGATTTAGAAGTGTTGCACAGCAGATTTGAATCTGATAACACTTGTTTAAAGTCTAGATATGGGAACTAAAGAAAGACATTATTCTCAGATCAAACGGATAAATCATTGATAGACATTCATGAATTGTCAGTGGATTTAGAGGGTTAGTTCACCCAAAAATGAAAATTATCCCATGATTTACTCACCCTCAAGCCGTCCTAGGTGTATATGACTTTTTTCTTTCAAACTAACACAATCTGAGATGTATTTAAAAATATCCTTGCTCCTCAAAGCTTTATAATGGGGGGGGGGGGGGGGGGGGGGCAAAAAAAAAAAAGGCATCCATTCATAATAAAAATAATCCATACGCATCTAGGGGGTTGATAAAGGCCTTCTGAAGTAAAGCGATGAAAATTATCCCATGATTTACTAGTAGTTTATTAGTAGATTTATAAATGTCTATATTAGTCGTTCGGTCACATAAAGCCTGTTTTCTCTTTCCTCTATGAAGAACTGGTGTTCAATGAGGCCCTGACCTAAAACACTGCACAGCTCTGGCTTTAAACGATAACAAGCTCTCACATAACCTGATGATTTAATTATTATCCAGGGTTGTTTTTGAAATGGATTGCTATTGAGATTCATATTGATTAACAGCGTATTTGCAGTAGCTAGCAAAGCCCTACTATTAGCTGTGTACACTATATATTACACCAAAGCACTTAAGTGTTTGGAAAGGTTCAACATCATAAAGCTGTGACTAGTGGTCTCTGAGAGCTATAGCCTATAGGGAAAGACATCCATTAACGATAAATATGTGTGGAATGGAATATATTTACATTACTGTTATGACATATTTTATATAAAGACCACATAATGATTCTCTAAATGTGACCATAATGGCTTAACAGTATATTATGATTTTATGCACTGTGTTTCCTGCACTGCAACAACGAACACAGTGCAATCTGTGATGTCCGATGACTCTTATGAGCTCTCAAACTCACGCATAATTTAGACATTTGAATCAGTCAGAAAATCGTACTGAGTTTTAGTGGTCGAATGATATTTTTGAAGTTGGCATGAAATAGAAAATGCGATTATCTTTTCTTCCGTATTGTGGTGTATATCTGAGTGTATATCACAGATCATTTATTACAGCTTGTCAAATTTGCCCCTATTTGGGTGTGAGCAAAAACGCACCCTTTTTGTGTGTGTTCCTTTAAATGCAAATGAGCTGCTGCCCCCGGTCGCTTTCCAAAAGAGGGCGGAGCTTTAACAGCTCATGTTTCGGTTGCTCAACAACAACAAAGCTGGAGAATCTCACGCAGCCAAAATGACGATTGTCAGTAACTGTTCAGCCTTACATTGTTCAAGAGTCGACACTGATGGAGAGACTCAGGAAGAAGTTACAACTTATAGAATGAAACTGGATGTTTCTGAATGGTTAGTGGATAAATTTATGTAGTTGCTGTGGAGTTGATTCAACTCATCGACTAGCCATCATGGTAAACTTTTGTGCAAATCCAGCATTGAATTGACCCTCGTTTGTGAAGCAGTCCGGCGTAAAATGACAGCATGGCAACAACACTCTACAACAACTCTTCATCTTCTCTAAAGCAGCCCAACATGGCCTCACCCCTTTTGCTGCGTGTTCTCGGGGGCGGGGTTTATGTAAATTTTAGGGTTAGTGACCCGGGAAGAAGCTCGTTGTAGTCCCTACCAGCCATTTGTTGTAGTCCTTAAACAGCTAAATCAAAAAACAGCTAAACTTTAACGGTCATAACTTTGCAGATGTTGTTTATGCTCAAACAGCAACATTACACACTAACTAAAGTTAAAAAAGTGAAATCATAATCAACCACCCTTTTAACAGAACTGTTAAACAAAGACAGTAAACTAATGAAGACAGAGAATGGGAGCTCTGAGTCTTAGGCGCTGCTGTTCTCAGCGCTGTCAAAATAAAAGTCCTGCTTCTGACACATCAGCCAAACAGAAAACTTATGAGCTGATGCTGATAATTAAAAAATGCCAAATATATCGGCCTTAGCATAATATCTGTTGACCACTACAAGGCAGGGCCACCCTTAGGGCGGTTCAACTGGTTTGAACACACCGGACCCCACGCCGAACGGGCTGAACGGACCGACGGGGATCGGAACACGATCGTACCAGGGGTGGGCCCCGCTTCCACTAACTTTTACTTGGCCTTGCCCCACACTTGGGACAGCCCTGCTACATCTGTTCACATTCAAAATGAACCGGCAAATATACATATTCCAGTTTTGTTTTACTCTGGACACCTATTATGGTTTTTAGAACTTTTTTCCCCCTAACATACACAGTATATAAGAGACAGTTTTTTGTAGATGCTGTTAAAGGGTTAGTTCACCCAAAAATGAAATTTCTGTCATTAATTACTCACCCTCATGTCGTTCCAAACCTGTAAGACCTTTTCGGATCACAAATTAAAATATTTTTGATAAAATCCGATGGCTCAGTGAGATAATTGCCAGCAAGATAATTAACACTTTCAAACGCCCAGAAAGCTACTAAAGACGTATTTAAAACAGTTCATGTGACTACAGTGGTTCAATCTTAATGTTATAAAGCGAAGAGAATACTTTTTGTGCGCCAAAAAAACCCCAAAATAACTTTATTGGGGGGCACTGGGGGGGCGTGACTTTGGCAGTTTGATACACGCTCCGAATCACTGATTCAAAACAAAATATTTGTAAAGCTTCAAAGCTTCATGAAGCAGTGTTTTGAAATCGCCCATCACTAGATATTGTTGAACAAAGTCATTATTTTGTTTTTTTTGGCGCACAAAAAGTATTCTCGTCGCTTTATAACATTAAGGTTGAACCACTGTAGTCACATGAACTGTTTTAAATACGTCTTTAGTAGCTTTCTGGGCATCTGAAAGTGTTAATTATCTTGCTGTCAATGGAGGCCTCACTGAGCCATCGGATTTCATCACAAATATCTTAATTTGTGTTCTGAAGATGATCGAAGGATTTACGGGTGTGGAACGACATGAGGGTGAGTAATTAATGACAGAATTTTCATTTTTGGTTGAACTAACCTTTTGGTACCGAATTTGTTGAGATATTAGCTGACTGCAGTATGTCCTGAAGAGTCTAGAGCTCAGCAGCCAAATCTGCAATCTGTGATGCAGTTCGGTGAGCGACTGCATGTTTGAGTCTGACACTTTATTGGTCACAGTAGACTCCTGGTCTCATAACACACACACACACACACACACAGATGGGCTCTACTCGTTTATTCATAAGGGAACTTTGATCTTTCTCCAGTGGAGTCATATGGTTTGAATCTGAGGGGTCACCAGATGCCAAAACTGTCGGATACTAAATTCTTTTCTCTGCTCCATGGGAAGCTCTAAATGTCTTCTCTGTAACTTTCCACTTGTGTGATTACAAAGCAACAAACATATGCGTTCTCACATCTGATTTGCACTATGAAGTTGACTTCAAATGCGAAGATGTGATGTATTTTTACCTTTTTTTTTATTTCAGGTTTTGTTTACTACTTTTTTTTTTTTTTGTTAATCACTTATTTATTTATTTCCATGTTCTGACTTAATTACTACCATAATGTGCAGCACCACTTATTAAGATGATATAAAAAGCTACAGAGCCTTCAAAAGAATGTGCAACTTTGCTTCATTAAAATTTGAAAACTTACATCAGTGTGGCAGGGCTTCATTACTGTCATTATCAATTATGCAGGCGTTGGGAACGCGCATCTTATTGAGAACGCTGGCTGTGTTTTGCATGCTGTCTACCTAGTTTGCAGCTTCTCCGCACTTTCGATATGCTTATCCATATTACATCCTTGTTCAGAGATATTTTTTTTTTGCCAACTAAGTAACCAATCTCGTCGTGCCTAATCAAGTATGTCATGTATGCTAATTTGAGCCTCAAACCGCTGACAGTTACTCAATATTCATTTCATCATGCTAATGAATGATGGGTTTGCATTTACCTGGCTATGGATTAATGAAAGCCAATCAATACTTCTGAATAAAATATATTTTATAGTGTCTTTGTTCAGCATACAATGAACTTCGGTTTAATTCGGTTTTATTGAGCAATGTTTGACATCAATTTGAGTAGAACGAATAAACAAACAAATGCCTTCTTGACCTATGTTGATGAATTAATTGGAAAAGTTTTAAAACAGGAGACGTTTTTTGGTTCCCTCTGCTAACTGAATACATTTGAAGAACAGCAACTGCTTTACATAAATGCGCCCAAAAACATAAGAGAAAATGTTTTTGATGTTTGAATATATTTGTGGGTATATTCTGCTCTCTAGTTACAAATGTGCATGTTGATTTTTGACAACAAGAGATGAAACTTTTGTCAAAGCCTTGAATGGAGATTGAAACCAAGATGAGATCATTTTTGCCCAACAGAGTGTAAAACATTTTCCATCTCTGTCCCTATTATTATTGTAAATGGAAGGATACAAGAGAGCCCTGGAGTAAAATCCTTTTATTTTTTCCCCCAAAATGTTACCGAAACACTATGCATTGCGATGTTGTGTTTATTTGATTGATAATGTTTTAATCAGTTTTGTTAAAAGATGATGAAAATAGTTTTTCAGATCCACATAGACACACACTGGTCAAAAAGGCAACTAAAAAACACTCTTAGGGTGGCAGAGGAAGAAAATGCAGAATGCCTGCAATTGTTTTCCATAAGTGGGAAGGAATGGATTTGTTGTCAAGGATGTGTAAAGTGGGCCCATTTGAGTGCTCCAATCATGACGAGGATTCATTTGGGAAATATGTCTGTACTAACATTGAAGCTCCAAGATGTGCACCATTCAGTCGCTAAAAGCAGAATAATACAGAAGTTCTTATAAAATACTTAGTTAAGAGGTTATGAAATGCCCAAAGAGGTTTAATAAACAGGAAATTGGCGCACCGTTAACTAAAGTGGTTATTTTGAATTTTGAAGAATGTACTTAAACCTTGCTCAAAATATTTTCATGCATTCAAATGTTTGCCTATATTATGAGAAATTTTGCCACATCAAACACTGCTCTTGCTGCTTTTTATATTTACAGGATTTTTATTCAAAAAGTGTATATATTTTGTTTTGCCATATACTGTATTTTGGGATCACACTAGAATATATAAACAGGTGTTGTAGTAGTGTTTATTTAATTATTTTTAATTGTATTAATTATATTTTTCTGTTTATTAAATAATAATTATTATATTTTTCTAGCTTTTTTCTCAGACCATGATTTTAGGCACTTTTGTACCCAACAGACAGATCAAAATGGATTTTTTTTTAATATTATGAATATTTATTTATATTTGATTTTGCATTTCCTCTGAATCCATGTTTTTAGGCAGAAGATTTTTAAATTATATATAATCATAACAAATGTCTGCCTAAAAACATGGATTCGAAGGAAATTGCTTTTTTTTTTTTGTTTTTGCACATTTTTTCCGGGCCAATGTTTTTAGGCAGACATTTGTACTCAACAGACAGCTCAAAAGATTATTATATTATATTATATTATATTATATTATATTATATTATATTATATTATATTATATTATTAATTATATTATATTATATTATATTATATTATATTATATTATATTATATTATATTATGCATTTTTTAAACCCATGTTTTTAGGCAGACATTTGTACCCAACAGACTGATCACAAGATTATTATTTTATATTATATTATATTTTGCATTTTTCAAACCCATGTTTTTAGGCAGACATTTGTACTCGACAGACAGATCACAAGATTATTATATTATATTACATTATATTATATTATATTATATTATATTATATTATATTATATTATATTATATTATGCATTTTTTAAACCCATGTTTTTAGGCAGACATTTGTACTCAACAGACAGATCACAAGATTATTATATTATATTATATTATATTATATTATATTATATTATATTATATTATATTATATTATATTATATTTATTATATTATATTATGCATTTTTTAAACCCATGTTTTTAGGCAGACATTTGTACCCAACAGACAGATCACAAGATTATTATATTACATTACATTACATTACATTACATTTTGCATTTTTTAAACCCATGTTTTTAGGCAGACATTTGTACTGAACAGACTAATCAAAAGATTATTATATTATATTATATTATATTGTTTTTTTATGCAGACGTTTGTACCCAACAGACAGATTTTTTACATTCTTCTCATTCTTATTGTTATTCTTATATAATTTGCCATTTATTTTGAGACCAGAGACAAATACATTTCTTGAGGACTTCTAGCTCTGTATACCCAATATATTTGAAATTGATGTGATTCATTTTTAATGAATCATAAGATTAATCTCACGCTGTAATACAGTATATGATTATAGCTTCAAAGAACTTCCATGGTTTTCTCTTCATTTCATTTAGGCGTTTCCTGTTGCTCTCCTCATTTGAAACTCAGCAGGTTCAGTCGCCCTTTCAGGAAAGCTATTTAAAATCACATACCTATTCATTTTCATCCTCAGTCAGAGCGTAATTAACAGAGCAAAACTAAATAAACGCTGAAAGACTCAACAACGTTTTAAAACATAATTATAGAACACCACCGAATTATCAAATATAATCAACAAATATCATACCCTTTGAACGTCAAGAGTAGTTGGGTATGAGATTGTCATTGTCAAGGTTATATTTGTTAATCGGTCAACACCCACTCCTCTTGTTTACTTTTTATACACCATTTCTGGAATGAATTACTTTTTTATTTTTTTGTCACAGCTTGTACGTATCACTGTCAGGCAGTTCCGCTAATTACCGAGTGTTGATGTCTAATTAACTTGAATTTTCTCAGAGCCCATGTTTCTTACACAGACTTTTGTACCCAACATAAAAATCAAAAAGATTTATTTTTAAATTCTTTATCTCCTTCTTTATCTCTCTTTATCAGCCTTTGATGCTAGTATCGCTGTTGATGTTGTCACCTTTGATCAGACAGTCTGATCATAATCGGGTGAAATTCTGCAACAATGACTTTGTCTGCCGAGGACCAATAGAAGACAGATGCTGTGATTTGCTCTTGCTGCTTCTAATTGGTTTATTGCACTTGCACTATTGCGGGCAGTTTGGACGCTCTCCAGGGTCCTGAAATTACCCAACTCGACAGGGGCGATTCAAAGGATTCATTCAGATCAAAGATACTGGGAAGTGTTCAATGATTGCGAGATGGGAGATCGACCATCAATGTTCGGATTGTAATTGGTTCGTAATATTAAAATGATTTAACTTTTGTTGACGCTTAGTTCTGTTTTTAATCAGGCAAACTGAATTTGACTTTTATAGATCCTCATCAGACATACAATTTGCATCAATCACATTGAATTGAAGGAGCTTTTGAAGCTCACATCCAGTGGTTCCAGTTATAGTCTCTGTAATAACTGATTCTGATTAGGAAAATTGTGCATATATCTGTGTTTAATGACCACTAAAGCTTTTTTTTTTACCACTGTTCATACATGTTGCTCATATCACTCTGTGATCTCTTTTTTTTTATACCAATACAAGTTAATTGGTGCCGTCTTGTTACTCAAAACGTCCTCTGTGGTAAAATGGTCTTTGAGGACTTAAGTATTAATTTTATGGAGAGCATAAAGCTTTTATGGCTAGAGGAGCCCCTACTTAAAGAAAGACAATGAAAACATTTGTCTCAAGAACAACACTGAGTATTATTTTATAGTTAAAGAGGTCCTTGATTATGATTTCACTTTTTTAACTTTAGTTAGTGTGTAATGTTGCAGTTTGAGCATAAATCTGCAAAGTTATGACGCTCAAAGTTCAATGCAAAGGGAGATATTTTCTTTTAAAGAAATCGCTTTATAAGGACTACAGCAAGCTTCTTCCCGGGTTGATGACACCACTAACCCTAAAATTAACATAAACCCTGTCCCTGAGAACACACAACAAAGGTGACGAGGCCATGTTGGGCTGCTTTAGAAAAGAGGAAGAGTTGTTGTAGTAGATGGTTGTTACCATGTCATTTTACGCCGGACTGCTTCACAAACGAGGGTCAATTCAATGCTGGATTTGCACAAAAGATTAACATGACGGCACATGCTAGTCGATGAGTTGAATCAAATCCACAGCAACTACATAAATTTATCCACTAACCATTCAGAAACGTCCAGTTGCATTCTATAAGATGTAACTTCTTCCTGAGTCCCTCCATTAGTGTCCAACTCCGGTTTGAACAATGTAAGGCTGAACACCGTTACTGAAAATCGTCATTTTGGCTGTGTGAGATTCTCCGGCTTTGTTGTTGTTGAGCAACCGAAGCGCAAGCTGTTAAAGCTCCGCCCTCTTCTGGAAAGCAGGCCGGTGTTACGAGATTTTCGGTTTCTGAGATTTACGGTTTCCGAAGGTGGAGCATGCATGAATATTCATGAGTTTCCCAGACATGCGCGATTGCACGTGCAACTGAGAATTTTAGTTCACATTGTATCTCAGCATATCAGTGGATTATTACATAAAGGTAACTATATTCTCAGCGTCGCGGCGGACTTATGCCTAAACTACAGTTGTTTACTTCTAGGTAACAGTTTATAATGTTCTCATTAGTATGCACGTTTTGTGCAGTCGTCTGTAACTGAATGATAGGCACTTTGTGTAACAGCAGAGCAACCTTCAGCTGTCGTCTACAATGAGTTCAGCTCGTTGTGCTCTTCCTTTGTACCTTGCGATGTAACAACTGATAAATGTGTATAAATGCGTCTGTGGACATAATATATTTGTAAATATAGACATTTAGAGTACTGGTGTGATGATGCATGTGTTAGCTTACCTCTGACTAATGTTGCTGAAACTATATTGTCTTTTAATGGTTTCCATTTATATTAAAGAAAGATACACTGACAGCACGAGGTTTAATTTTTCAATTGCACAGTAAAATCAAGCATCCCAGAACACCTGAATGAGTTCGAGTAGATTATACTGATTTCCTTAATCTTGTCATATTTTATTACCATTTTTTTAAACAATAGTGAATAAACTGTATTTATGAATGAAATGTTCAAGGTGTCTGAATAAATTTTGGTTTGACTGTGTAATATATATATATATATATATATATATATATATATATATAAAGGAATAATGTACAGTCAGCCGGACATTATCGTAAAATAAACCCTGACCAAGTGATCAGGTCTTGAATAGGCTTTATTGTTCGATAATGACCAACTGAATGTATGTTATTCCTTTTATATATATAAACATATAGGGGGACTGAACACAATATATTTTATTCAACACCCTGAATATTAAATATGTATGTAAGAGTCCAATCTTAACTTCTTACTTCTTTTGTAACATCAATTGTAATCTTGCCAAACGTATTCATCCTTGATGATTTGATTCAGTCGACATTGTGCTGACGCTCAAAGTCTCACATCTCTTCATTGTGTGCATTAATCATTCACATTATTTCAATCTTCAAACATGATTTGAATATTGAATTGCCTTGATGCATCAAGTAGGATCAGCTTCACTTAATCTTTCTGTCTTGTTTTCTTCTTCAATTTTTTACACACATTCTCTCTCTCACACACACACAGTAATTCCATCAGCAAAGGCTATAAGATGAAGTCCTCGTAAAGTTGCTTGCCAATTCTGTTGTCAATTCTCTGAATCTGAATGCTTTCTAAGGTCTCGGGAAGGAATTTATCCCATGCAGGTCAATCCTGTAAACATCTTTAGTATGGATACGATGAATACGGGGTTAGTACGCTTAGTCTGTTATGAGAAAACCTCATAGAGACTGTATGCATAGTACTTGCAGATGTTGCATCTGTTGTCATTGGCTTCGTTGAGAACAGATGCTTACTGGAGCTCAAGTGATATGCTACAGCTTGGATTTCATTTGAGGTGCATGAAACAGTCTGAAGACTGAGCTGCCACTATCCTCGGCGTCACTGATCAGAGAGATTCACAGAGGGGAGATTGTTTATGTGGCTGCATCTGAGTGGAAGCCATTTTCTCCCTCATATCTTGCCAACAATCAAACTCAGGATGAACAACACACACACAGAGAGAGTCCAGTCAGCTATTGTGAGAGAGCTCTGGGAGGATTGATTGTCTATTGCTGCTCTATTAATCCTAATTATTTTGATTGCTTTCATGCAGTAATGAAATATCTGGCAGACTCCATTGTCTGAATCTACTTATAGATGAGTCAAAAAGTCTGATGCCATCAGTGAAAATGCTTTGATTTAATACGGTTTGTTTCAGCATAACAATTTGAGAAAAGTTTATTTAAAATTAACATGGAGTTTCTTATAATTTGGTATTTATGTCCCACTTTTGCTTTAATGACAGCAGCAATCAAGCTGCATGAACTCCACAATTTTTGTGTAAAACCTGATGATCATGTTCTCCAGCATGATTTGAGATCATCTAAAGAGTTTTCAAATTTGAAGTTGCTATAAATAGTCAAAATCTTAAATATTTTTGAAATTATTTCACATAATATTTCCTTGTTTTCATTTAAAAAAACTCAAAGCTTTTTTTTAATTACAGATATATATTATATTATATTATATAAGCAATATCACACGAGTAGTCGTGCGATTTTAGCTGTATATCAGCACGGCTGTGATTCGGCCATAGGTAATCACAGCGTGCTGATATGCAGCCATATCGCACGGCTATGAGTGTGATATTGCGTTTATACAGCAGTTCGACGGCACGAGTGTGTAAATAAATAAGAAACAACAACGGATTGTCTTTAAAAACCCTCTTTTGTGAGGAACTGCGTCCTTCCGCCACGGATTAAAATCTCAAGTTGACAATTTAACAGTTGAGCCCAAGCCTGATTCTAAAACGTCACTTTAGAACTAATAACAAAGGAACGTTGAGTTGCTTCATTAAAACTCACTGTAATATGTAGAATATTATGAGAGCCTGAGCGAGTGTATTACCGTCAATCTTATATTCATAATCACAAAATCAGTTTGAATGTCCGCTGAGGAAAGCAATCTTTGTCCTTTTAACATCAGGATGTCATCACCTCCATGACAGCGCTAGTTAATTCATTTGTCAGTCTCATAAGATGTTGTTTAAAGTAAAAACTTGTTTCAGACAGTCCATTTCAATATAAAAGTCTTTGCGACTGGCTGACTCACTCATAAAGACAATCTTTGCCGCCATCTCATGGCGTATTAATGTAACTTTCACTGAAGTTGAAATCATACGGACTTTCTCAATACCAAAAAATATTATATATAATATTATTTATATAAAATATTATTTATTGAACAATAAATATTTATATTTAAATGAACAACAATAGCGATTATAACAGTATAAGAAGTAAAATTGGAAATAAACACAAGCAAACAGTTAAGTCAAATGTACAAAAGCAGCACTCTATTTAGTACAGGATTTAATTTCAGTGTAAATATAGAGTTATGAAACTTAATATAGCCTTTAAGCCAAATCTATAAGCTCTGGAACAAGTAATACATTAATAATAACCCATTTGATATACCCAAAATGAATTATACCTCATGTTTAAACATAATCTACATAAGACCCAGTGGCAAATTCCCAAAGGACTGGCCGAGATGAAGCTGTTCTCTGCGGGTACTTGAGCACTGAACAGCCGCTGACGGCCTGGAGCTCACATCTCCGAAAGCATCTAAACTAATTTTCAAATATGCGCTATGTTTACATATAAATCACATAACTGAGCTCTAAACAACTATATTCTCACCTAAAAAACTCCATTCTGCCTTAAAAACTACATTCCGTTACAAAATAACAGTAGTATTTATAAAAATATTGCTCATCCGCCATGACACTCGCTGTGAGAATGCTGATAGCGGAGTTATATTATATTATATTAAATTATATAATATATTTTAAAATGTAATGTATTCCTGTGATTGCAAAGCTGAATTTTCAGCATCATTGCTCCAGTCTTCAGTGTCACATGATCCTTTAGAAATCATTCTGATATGTGATTTGTTGCTCAAGAAACATTTCTTCTTATTATTAATGTTGAAAACAGCTGGTTGATGTTTTGTGGATACTGTGATACATGTGTTGTTATTTATTTATTTATTTTTTTTTTGATACAGTATTTATTTGAAATTTACTTCTTCTTTTTTTTTTAATAAGAATTATAAACGTCACTTTTGATCTATTTAATACACCCTTGCTTAATAAAAGTATTATTTTCTTTTAAATAAATCTTTCTGAGCCCAAACTTTTGAACAATGATATTATATTATATTATATTATATTATATTATATTATATTATATTATATTATATTATATTATATTATATTATATTATATTATATTATATTATGGAAAAACATGGATGAAGTTCTTGAATTTTCTATGATCTTGGATCTAATATTACACTAGTCATTAGACATTACAGGAATATAGGTACATAAGAGCTACTGCTCTAATTCCACTGAAGAGAGCAGAATCACACTGTAAGATGATAGATGCTCCATATAAATCAGCCTTTCCTTTTATCAGATGCTTTTGCTTTATTCGCGGCCATTTTCAAAAGTGCTGAAAAGAAGGCGCAGCAAATAGCGGCTGACACACAGTTTTGAAACTTTGGACCGACACTTGTTCTGAGGGCTTGTTGGCAGCTGAGAGGCCAATCAATGTAGCGTCCCCGTGGAGTCTTTAGCTTTCTCAGGAATAGACTTGACTAATTGGTGATTGAAAATCCCAACAGTTTCCAGTGTGTTTAAAGGTCAGCTGTTGCTCTAAAATTGAGTGCCGTGTTGTAGGTTGTAATTATTGTGCGAGCTCAATAGTTTAGCCAGAATGTAGACGCAGCAGTTGTGCACTGACAGCTTCAAAGCCCGGGAACATTTTTTTGTTTGAT
Organism: Hypophthalmichthys molitrix; assembly: GCA_037950675.1. NCBI lineage: Eukaryota > Metazoa > Chordata > Actinopteri > Cypriniformes > Xenocyprididae > Hypophthalmichthys > Hypophthalmichthys molitrix. Next base: position 14,453,916 of record CM075515.1, on the reverse strand, counting down.
ATTTATTAAATGTATCCACTTCTGGGAACCATTAGGAGTTTTGTCATTCATCATGTATGTATGTGTCTGTATATAACTAAATATTGATGCTCTTCAAATGGATAATGGGTCCATAGTCATGTTGAGAGAGCTACATTAAAGCTTTAAAGTCGGTTTTATAGCATTATTAAGATCAATGACCTGAGTCACAAGTTGCATGACATACTTTTCTCGACTTGTGCATTTCAAAGGAATTACAATTTTTGATAAAAATGCATATTCATGTCTTCTGCATCTCATTATCCTGATATAACATCCCTCATTTGCATAGGCTCCTAATGAGGCACCACAACACTGAGAGTACAGCATCGTCTGAAAAATAGCACTTTAAAAATGAAAGTTATTATATTTGATTATTTAAAACGGGCGCTTTTAAAAGGATAGTTCACCCAAAAATGAAAATTATCCCATGATTTACTCACCCTCAAGCCATCCTAGGTGTATATGACTACTTCTTTCAGATGAACACAATCGAAGATATATTTAAAAATATCTTTATAATGGTAGTGAACGGGGGTCGTGTTTTGAAGCCCAAAATAAATACATCCATCCATCATAAATATAATCCATACAGCTCCAGGGGGTTAATAAAGGCCTTCTGAAATGAAGCGATGGGTTTTTGTAAGGAAAAATATCCATATTTAAAACTTTATAAAGTAAAATAACTAGCTTCCGGCAGACGTCAACTTGCGCGACAAGAGTAACCCCTGACATGATGTATGACACAGGATGTATACTTTATGAAGTTTTAATCATGGATATTTTTCTTACAAAAACCCATCGCTTCACTTCAGAAGGCCTTTATTAACCCTCTGGAGCCGTATTGATTAATTTTATGGTGGATGAATGCAATTTTTTTGGGCTTCAAAACACGCCCCCCGTTCACTACTGTTATAAAGCTTGGAAGAGCCAAGATATTTTTAAATTTATCTCTGAATGTGCTTGTCTGAAAGAAGATAGTCATATACACCTAGGATGGCTTGAGGGTGATTAAATCATGGGATCATTTTAATTTTTGGGTAAACTATCCTTTTAACAGACTATATTGTGAGGTGCACTACATATCCCCCCCCCTCAGTGGCGGCAGTTTTTGTGCAAGTAAAAGATTCATGAGACTCACTGAGAGACAACAATTCAGCATCCATCTGTCAGTCCTAACTGACAGGCTGTCAGTCAAAGTCGGCAAAACAGGTTGTAGTGGGACCTCTTTAGATTTGTCAGCCCGCTGAGAAAATATTTCAGAGTGTGTAACAACTGAAAGCGAGACAGATGGAGAAAGAAGGTAGCTGTGGATTTTATGTATGAAGCAATGGAAAGTGCAGATCAGAGTTTGTTTCTGCTGTTTGTGCCAAAGGGATGACGGGGTATTTATATTTGCAGCGCGACGGGGGAGTGCTTTGGATTTTTTGAACCTGCTTTCGCAGCTTGATGCAAAACATTGACGGTGCCAAAGAAAAGTGCAGCTTAGAGTACATTTCAGTCCAACTTGAAGAAAAAAAAAAAAGACCCAAAATGAGCAGCAATAATCAATTCCACTCTTATAAGACGGGGCAGGACTTGTGGGATACAGATAGCTGAGAAAAGACATCTGTACGCTTGCCAGCAATCGATCTGTTCTTGGAAAGGACGATATAAACACAAGAATTGCAATCCAATACCCACTGAAATTTCCATCCATGACTCAAACTGTGAAGGTGTCGGGCCTGTAAGCCTCAATTAGAACATGGGAAAAATGACGAGTGGATGGGAGAAAATGGCAAAGCAATGATAAGAGATTTGATGTGGCAGACCAATTTCTCATCCCACAAGACCAGAGCCGAATTACCACGGCAAGTATTTTTAGCTTGATGTTTTAATAATAAGCGTCACACTGATGTAATTGAACAGGAATGAGATTTGGTTTGCAGAATGCATGTTAAAAAAATGGTGTATATGAAAAATGAATCATCTCCACCTGTTGGGATACGCGGCCGTTCCTATTGCTCCATCATTTTATTGCAAACAAAATCAATTATGCTGATCTTCCCGTGCATCCCTCATAAATTAACCACATAACTGCAGCATTCCTACCACGGTACGTAGTTACAGTAAATGTGTTCAGATACAGTCGTGACCCAGCCTCCCCGCTATATGAAATATTAGAATTAAGCTTCAGATTAATGTCCAAAAGGCTTGTCTTGTTCATTTTGCGGGGCAATTCATCTTGAGAGAACATGATTTGGTTATGTATGTGAATGTGTGTGCAATTTCTCACAGCTGGCTGTGTTTGTCACCCCGAAAGGTCACCTCTGATTGGTCCATCGAGTGTGACAAGCATGTCAAGAGAAAGCTAAATACCGGGTTTTGGTGGCCACTTGTGCTGTATGGGGTAGCAGGACAATTTAGTTTCTGATGACAATGTGACGGTGAGTCACGGTGATGAATAATGGTATGAATATGAATGTATAAAGACAGGATAAGTATGAGGTACTGAGAAACTTTTATAGTGAGACATTCTGGGATATTTTCAATCCAAAGAAGGTTCAAAGTCAGGGCCATAACCACCATAGACATTGACTTTATGGTCGTAATCCCCCTCCAAATAATTAGAAATGGCCAAATTGCCCCAAATTACCCCAACCGAATATGCTATTCTTGCTGCTCTCTATTAGCATAGTGGCCAATCAAATCTTTATATTTGACAACTGATTTTGAGTAGAATATTTACTGACTGATAGTAATATCCAGTGATACAAACTACTCAATTTTATGAAATTTCACCATTTTGATTAATGTAATTTATAACTGAATATGATGAGACGAAACGTTTCGCATTTTCGACATATTAGACACATGAATAAGAGTGAATGTGTGCATAATTATTTAAAATAAAATATTATTTGCAAATAGTTTAAATTGATTACTTCATAACTACAATTAGACTTTAAACTTAACTGTTCTTATTTCTTTTTCTTTATTCCCTTAAATCCCCTTTAGTCCTAAATTATTCAATTCCTTTAAATAAAAAATCCAATGTTCAATGGCCCTGTTCAAAGCGCGTGTTTGTAAACGACCATTTAAATTAAGTATAAGTTAATTACTCAAGACGGGATTATATTTACGCCGACGGGAGTGGAAAGTTCTGCGGCTGATTTACATTAAAGAACACGGACAAAGCCATGTCAAGCACGAGACAAGCTTTTTTTCAGCGTTAAATAATGGCTCAAATACCAGTAAATTGACTCCTGTCAATCTCGTCCCATTCTCTCGTCCCATAAATTTTGCTTCTGAATGGGAAACTCCTATAAATGCATAGGCAAAAAGGTGGAAACACAAAAATAACTGTCCACACCTTTTCATTATTATTATTTTCTTTCCACTTTGTGTCTTTAGTAAATTCTGACAGTAGTTTTTAACTGCAAAAGAGGGTTTGCACTGGTGAAAGCAGTTAGTAAATCTGGCCCTTAAAAATTTAAATCATAAAACTTTAATCACAATTTACTTATTAAGCATATTCCTGGTTTCATAGTGAACAATTATTTGTGCACATTAGGGATGCACAATATACTGCATAAGTACCATCAGTCACCAGTAGGGCTGCCCTCGACTAAAGATTTTTCTAGTCGACTAGTAGTCATTCATTTACGCTATTAGTCGACTAATCGCAAGTGTATATTAATAGGCCATATAAAATATAATGATGAGCCTTTTATTGCCTGTATATAATACATAGCCTATATCAGCGCTCAAACGCACTCATAAAGTTTGCCACAGTGCACTGACAAAAGTAAAAGTAAAGATTATGAATGTGTTGTGAAAAGAGGAGAAAGGTCTGAACATTTTAATAATTTTTTGATAAACTAGTGTTTTCGGCTGCAGTGATGAAGTCGACGATGCTGACTCGTCATCTCCGCGGCAGCTGACGCACCTACAGTATATGCACGTTTACATAATCTGAGAATATTTGTGTTCCAACTGGTTGAAAATCGCTTGCCATTTCAAGCTTTCTATAGATAATTTCCCATGTCTGTGAGCCAAGTATACACTGGGTTTTGGTTAATGTCGTGCAGTAAGCGCACTGTACTTTAGCTTCCACGCTCCACACAAACACTTGGATACGCGCCAATAATAGCACACATTTATCTAGGTTAACGTTAGAGCGAGCAGCCATGCTACTACTTACATGTTTCAAATAATAAGCCATATTTGAGGTCGATGGATGATAGGCGAACATTTGGGTTTTCTCCCTGACATACTATAATTACCACAAGGACCAGCCGTTAACTGCGGGACTTCGGCTCAAGTTTTTTTTTCTGCGACTAGCCGACTAACGATTGTTAGGAGGTAGCCCTAGTCACCCGTAATGGACAATATAGATTATTTTTAATTGTATGTGGTCATTTCCTTTTTTTTTTACATTTATCTTTGCAGTCATCACATTTTGTGTTAAATTTTAATTTTCACAGGCAAAATCCAGTCATCCCAAAAGGAATCCACACGATTGGAAATTTTGCGTGAAAGTGAAAGATTTCGCAACGGTTTCAAGTTAGTCACGCGGTTGACCGACAGAAAGCTGCTTGGTTTAAAAGTTACGCTAAAGTTTTTCATACTGTACATTTCAATGCTGAGATGCCTAAATTCACTTGTAGCATTTAAAATGATTAATTTTGGTTTTTAGTTCATTTTTTGGTATGGTATGTGCCGTTACTGTGCAACAGTGCACTGAAGGACAAATACAAATGTCAGAGTAAAGGAAGATGAAGGCTGTTCAGTCACGCAGTGAAACTGTTTGTGGCAATATGGCAGACGGCTGAATATGAATGAATGTCATTGTTTGGAGACGTCGGTCTACGCGCTGATCAATTTTCCGCATTTGAAGCAGTGATTAACTTCAGCAGATCTTATTAGAGCGCTGATGGGGTTGGCAGCCTTTCTTTTATGTGGCAGAGTTTGATTAATGAGATATCAACATAGATAGGAGACCTCAGTCATCCAAAAAGAAAAAAATGAAAAAGAAAGAACAGAAAAAAATTAGAGGGTTATATCTGAATGATCCAAAGCCAAAGTAACTAGAAGTTTTTAAATGCTTCATTAAGAAGACTGTTTGTACAGGACTTCATCAATATGGAGAAAATAGAAGGAAATTTCAGACACATAACAGGTCTCTTTCAGTCTTTTGCTAATGAGACTTACTTAAACACTTCAGATTCTCTAGATGGACTCTTTCCCCACTTTTTAGCCTCGTGTTGACAGAGACATCCATCATCCTCTTTGTTCTGATCCGCAATGATCTGTTCATTATCTTACGCTAAGGAGAGCCCTCCAAAGCAAAACACACAGAGTTTCTAAGGTCTGCGAGTCTTTCAAGAAAGGAACGTGTGTGAAACTTCTATAGCGATGCCTCATTAGTTGCAGCTATTTGCAGCAACCTTGATTTTTAATTTGGTGCCTCATTTATTCTGCCATATTTTAAGTGAAAAAGAACGAGTCATTGTTGCAAGACGCATCTTGTGGCACACACCTTCATCCATCGATGAAATATTTACATGCCGCACATATTTGCTCAAAATGGATGAGAAAACAACATTAGCAGATTAGGGTTTTGTCTAAAGGAGCATCCGTATTCAGAGAAAACTTTTTATTTAGGTCAAAGTGTCCCACTGTTGCGGGTATCCTCTGGCCCCCGTTTCTGGAACAGATTGTGTGGGGATTTCAACAGGACGCGTCTATGGCAGTACGGATTAGGCAATTAACCCCGATGTCAGTGTAATTATTAAGACACTTAGTAAATGAATTAATTTCCCTAAAGGTTGTGCCAGCGAAACTCTCTCTCACTATGAACATAAGCATAGTGAAAATGGTAAAGGGGTGTGAGGCAAACACATCAAGATGATCTTTTGACTTTTCATATGCTCTCACTTTCTCTAAGGCTTGGGGAAATTCTAACTAATCAACAGATCACATATGTCAAAAACAGGTAACATAACTTTAAATGGTTTTTACTGGTCATAGAGGTTTAGTAGATGTCAGTGTTTTGCAGACATCATTTTGAATTTGTCTTCTCAGTAGTTTAGTCTTGTTAATTCTCTCTTAATCAATGTTTTAGTTTGGTTTTAGTTTCTTCAGCATTTAAGTTATTTCATTTTTAGTATTTTAGGGCTGCCAAAGTTCCTTTTATGGTAGTGCAGGGATGAGGAGAGGCAAGGATCTTTTATTCAAAAGTCTCAAAGATAATCCAAACAAATGCCAATAAACCAAACATAAATCCAAACAGGAGAAGACGATAAACCAAATGGGAAACAGTCCGTTATAGGCTGCCGCTTTAATTTCGTTTTGTCCCTTATGTTTATTTTATTATTAAAGATATATTTAACGTTTTCCTCCTTCTTCCCGTATCAATAAACCTCATTACGGTAACAAACAAGGTAAAAGTAAAACAGGAACTAAACACAGGAAGTGACACAGGGAACAATGGAAACATAAAAAAACATCAAAATAAAAGTCCTAGAACATGGAAAATACAAAACACGGAAACCGTGACACTAACTCTCATTAAAGTAATAGTTGAGTATTAGTAGACTGTTAGGGTTAGTAGAAAAGTTTGACATGTACTTAAAGTTACTTATAGTCAGTAGAACGTCTGTTGTGAGACCATCAAAATAAAGTGTTAGCAGATATTAAAGGATAGTTCACCCAAAAATGAAAATTATCCCATAATTTACTCTCCCTCAAGCTATCCTAGGTGTATATGACTTTCTTATTTCAGCCGAACACAGTTGGAGTCATATTAAAAAATATCCTGACTCTTCCAAGCTTTATAATGGGAGTGAATGGCGCCCGAGTTCCAAAAAGCGCATCCCGCACAGAAATAAGAAACTGCGATCGTTGGGTTTTTGTAAGAAAAATGTCCATATTTAAAACTTTATAAACTATAATTACTGGCTTCCGGCAATGGCTGTATGCCAGTCTAGTTCTGGCGGAAGAGTGTCCATTGATCTGTCGCATGATGTATTGACAAATGCGGAAGCACATAGGATAGAGCAAAACAAAACTCTGGTCACAAATTAGAGAATGTCAGAGGATTTCCATATAAGAGAAGAGGAGTTTGAATTTGTCACCCAGCCACATAAGCTTATGCTACTCCTACATCCTACGTCAAACTTCGGGTCAGAGGTCACTCTTCCCTCTGAACTCGACTTGCGTACGGCCGTTAGCAGAAGCCAATGATTAAAGTTTATAAAGTTTTAAATATGGATATTTTTCTTATAAAAACCCATCGCTTCACTTCAGAAGGCCTTTATTAACCCACTGGAGTTGTATGGATTATGTTTATGATGGATGGATGCACTTTTTGGAACTCGGGCGCCAATCAGTCCCATTACAAAGCTGGGAAAAGCCAGGACATTTTTTTAATGTAACTCTGATTGTGTTCAGCTGAAAGAAGTTGCCTTGAAGGTGAGTAAATTACAGGATTATTTTCATTTTTGGGTGATCTAACCCTTTAATAATGTCACTTTCATGGATGATATAATAAAAATGATATGATATAAACAAATTATGCTCTGCAGTTTTTTCCCCCTTTTTTGCATGTTCTATTTTGAAATATGTGACATTATGGAAGTGAAACGAGATGCGAATGCAGTTTCAAGTCAACTTTGAATGAATTGTCTGCAACAAAATATACCCATTATGCTTTATAATTAATTTTTGCAAATAATATGTGGTGCATGTGAAATCTCACTTCATCATTATAACAATACATTTTAATATCGTGTTCACATCAATGACCTCTCCACTGAACATTTCTATGCATTGAGTAATGTTTGGATGATTTGCCAACAGACTTCACGGTTAAGCCTTTCTGACCTGTTAAAGTCCTTCTGCAGACTCGATAAACATACTTCAGTGGGCTTTAACTCTATTGTCTGGACGCATTGATTAAGCCAACACATTTAGTTAATTAAGGTGATACTCAGCACAGATGTCTCAAGTCATCCGTCCCCACAGTACAGAGGTCAAAGGTTAGGCAACACACCCAGGACTTGTTTGAAATGTTCAGCTATTTTCCTTTTTTATTAATTACCAGAAGCCCTCCTAATCACGCGTGTGCGTATCTCTTCAGTGTTTATGCCGCTTCATTATTATGGTCTGTTTCAATTAGTATGCTAATTTAAAACAGATTGTTTTTTTCAGAATGTTCCTCAGGTGGTATCAGCATTAAGTAATGTTATTCCGTTCTGGATCAAAACAGGGATGAAAGGAATTATGTACTGTGTCATGGATGTTAATTAACTGAAGGGTGGTGTGGATTCGTTTGCATGTGTGTGTCGACAGACAGCCATGACACTTTCTATCAATCACCTTCAAGTTTTTTAGATAAATATATAAAGTACACTTTATGTATAAATATATAATTATTTTATATAATAATAATATAATTTTAAAGTAATTTTAAAGATACATATATGGGTCATTGACGAATAAGGTTTTTAAAAGTGTAAAAAAACACAATGGAGATATAATTAATTTTGAAGTTTTATTAAGTGTTAACAATGAGATTATGTGGTTTTTATAATCAATTAACACTGCTTTTGTCATTTTTTACAAGATGGACAAAATTTGTCACCAAAAAAGTCATTCGGTCTAACCAACATTTCTGTTTTACCAAATGACTCTTTTGGTTATACCGAATGACGATGTTTAAAAAAAAAAAAAGTTAACAGACTGATATCTAGCTAGCTGGCTAGTTAGGACAATCAAACATTTTATATTTAGAATAAGTTTTTAAAATATTACAACATTTTCCATGTTTTATAGCGGTTGTACCGAATGACCTGATGTTTCGGGACATGCGTATGAGCAAGTGAAAACATAAATTTTTCAAATAGTTAAAAGAGAGTTAGTTACTTTGCTTCACGACCATGTGGTCCTTTGCAGGTGTCTGAATGATGTCACATCCTGTCACATGATACTGACTGCATGTCTTGATCCAAAATGGTCCCTTTATATTGGTTACTCCGAATTACATCAATGAAATTTATTTTTCTGGACATTCTTTCTCATAACAAAGCAACGACTTCTACACATAATTTTAATACCATTTTGCACTATGTTGATATATGATGTTATGAAATCATGTCAGAATAAAAAATAGATACATTTATTACATTTGATTTAAAGTCCCCCAAAAATGCATCCATCCATCATAAATATAATCCATACAGCTCCACAGGGTTAATAAAGGCTTTCTGAAGTGAAGCAGTGGGTTTTTGTAAGGAAAAATATCCATATTTAAAACATTATTAACTATAATAACTAGCTTCCGGCAGACAGCCGTACGCAGAATGCGTAAGTCAACTTGCGCCACAAGAGTAACCCCTGATCCGATGTATGATGTAGGATGTAGGATGTAGGAGTATCATAAGCTTAGGTGCCTCTTGCGGTTTAAACAAATATGGCTGGGCAACAAACTGAAGCTAAAGCTTTCAAGCTGGTTTTTCATTAAAACCGCGTAGGAGAAAGTACATAAATTGATAACCAAGGATATGAACACTCAAATGAAACCAGACCAGAAAGTGCCAGTTAGAGCAGTGTTCCAGTCGATACAGCTGAGCTGGGTTATATGCTTTAATGGTTTGTTGACTTTAGTCTATAGAGGTCCAGACTCCTGCAGTCCCGAGACTTTTCCACACACTGACAGCAGATATGTCCTCATTTTGTCCTTTTTTGCTGTTGTACCATCTCTAGACAGGAAAAAGTAGTGCCTTTTCCCATCTTCGCGGTTACATTACCTTGTTGTCCACAGTCTCTATTTTATTCTAGACCATGGCGCTACAGAGAGTTTGACCCCGGTGGCTCTGTGAGACTAATTGCTCCATAAATTGGCCTGGAGACATGCTATCCACATCGCTCCCAGCTGGAGTTCAGACTCACTCGCATATCCGCTTTTTACTAATGGTCGTAAATGCTGGGAAAAAGAGAGATTTTAAAAGGCGGCAGACAGCAGGCTCTGCCGGGTCAGCGAGTAGACATATTTGAGAAGAATATTTGAGTCAAAAGAATAACAAAATTTGCCTATAATAAGAAGCAGTTTTTGCTGCAGGGCTGCAAAGATTTAACCAGTCTACAGCTTGAGGCTGAAGAATGCTTTAGGGATGCAGCAATGTTGAATTTCTGGGTTTTATAACCAATAATCAACAGTTCGATAACCGATTCGATTTAAACAGGAGCAGCTAAATAATACTTGCTTTGACACAAAATGTATAAAATTTATGAAATATGAATCGCACTTTTTATCTCACACTTTATTTCTTGCAATTCCGAGTTTGTCTTGTCAAGTTAACATCTCAATATACATTTTTTTTCCTCTTGGAATTCACATCTTTCATGACAAATTGCTATAGCGCCTCAGTTCAAGCGGCTCGTGAACCGATCATCTCTTCCTACTAGTTAATTTATAGCACCAAATAAACATGAATGAACATCAGAAGGGATGTTGTTTCAACCGAGGAATGACGTCAATTTTTCAAGTTCAAGTCTACCGACGTTAATCTACTAACTCCCCTGAATGCTTTGTCGGACATAACAGTGGATTTGACGTTATGATTGGTTAGATCGCCTGTCAATCAAACTCGCAGCGAAGGTTCAATTCTGAGAAAAAAGTCTGAATTGTGAGATGTTACCTCAAAATTATGAGAAATAAAGTTAGAATTCTGTGTTATAAACTTGCAATACTAAGAAAGAAAATCAAGATGACCTAATATATTGGCTACCGGTACAGAATTTATTTATTTTGTGGAAATAGTGTCTTCACTGAATATGACTCTATATAGAGATGTGAGCTGGCTTGCACTATGATTCTCATGAATATCCCTGGCGTACTTAAATGAGATGCGCACTGTGATGTTAATGTAAATTTGTTGCTTATTTGCATAGAGTGAATACTTCCAATGCAATACAATTATTGTAAAAGCACCGCATGTGTGTAATCAATCAAAAATTAATCCAAAAAGTGGAGTTTTTGAGGTATTGTACTACAGACATGAGGTATAACGGCGATAAATAGGTGCAATGAGTCATGCGTTCCTGCATTTAATTATACACTATACATCTTATACATATTTAATTTATTCATTATTCAAGACTGTGGCGTTGTGACACAATAGTAATTGACTAAATAAAAGTGTTGCATAGGTGATTAGTGTGATGGCTTGAAAGTGTGTTTATAGTGCTCTACTTTCCATTCCACTTTCTCCTACTGCAGTAGTGGCGCGGTTTATCTGATTTCTCTAGTCAGCATAAAACACAAGGGATTGGTACTATCTGTCCTATAACAACCTCTTCTCCTCCTCTGTACACCAGGCCACTGGGACTCATGTATATGCGAATTTGCTAATGAAATGCATTCATTGGAGTCCTTTTTAAAGGAATAATTCAACTAAAAATAAAAATTCTGTCATCATTTATTCAGCCCAAATGACTTTCGTTCGACTGTAGAAGAGTCAGTGACAAATAGGAGTGTCCACCTTAAAGAAGAAGAAATATCTTTTAAAAATGTAGTTTAAAACAAGTGTCAAGTTCAAAGAAATTTACTCTTTGTAATCATGTTGGTTTCTAAAAAAAAAGTTTCAGTTTAATTAAACTTTTTTGTTAATGTCATGTGGTGAAACCAAGGAAAACGTATTAGCATTTTCCTTATGTTAAATCAGTGTTGGGGGGTAATGCATTACAAGTAATGTGAGTTTTTTCTTCTTCAAGTCACTAGTAAAGTAACTCATTACTTTTAAATTTACAACAAAATACCTGAGTTACTTTTTCAAAAAAGTAACTGAAGTTACTTTGTTTTCCCATTTATAGACTGACATCTCTCTTGTCCCAATTTTAGAGAAAGTGCAGAGGCGTTGTGTGCACTGTGTAAACATGATGGTTATTGTAGTTCTTGGCTAAGATATACTACACAAACCTGCAATAATTAAATATGTTAAATAATACAATTGTACTTTATGTATTTAATCTCGCTTTATTAACCAATGCCTTTGCCTCTGACCTTCGATTATCCAATTCAACCATACTAAGCAAAAATGACTGTAGGGCTGCGTTCCACTCCAATTTTAGACACGCACTCGCAAACTTCCCTAAGCACTTCCCCTCGGGGAATTTTGAAGTGTGTTCCACTTTGTGAAGTGGACGAGGGAAGTTTATATGGACAGACCCTCGTCCCCTCGATTTTGGCTGAGGGAGCGAGTCTACTCTGATGTACATTTCAAGCAGCTCTAAATTGGGATATTCCCACATCCAACCTCATCTGGAACGCAGCATTAGTGCATTTCATTTAAACCTTATGCACGAGTTCCGCCAGTAGTAGGCACTCGTGCAACGTAAGCAATGACGCACATCCGAGTCCACGAGGCTGAGGGAAGTTAGCGAGTGAAGGGCATAAAAATTTGGAGTGGAACGCAGCCTAGGAGTGTTGAACTTTCTTCTCTTGTGTCCTCTTCTTCTTCAATCCAGAATGGCAGCACAGCTGAAAGGTTTGAGCTGCGCCCTCTACTGTGCAGGCGTGAATTTGCATTTTCTTTCAGGCTTGTTCATTTCACTTTTGGTGTGAAAGGGCCTTTACATTTGCCAAAAATAGAACTTTTTTGTTGTTATAAAAACAAACAAACAGCCCAGCCCTGATGAGAAAAAGTAATGCAAAAGTAATGTAACACATTACTTTCCATAAAAAAAGTTACACAATTAGTTTCTTTTTTTAGGGAGTAACGCAATATTGTAATGCATTACTTTTAAAAGTAACTTTCCCCAACACTGCGTAAATTATATGTGAGTGTGCACATTTTAATAATTATTTTCATGAAAGTTTTTAAATATATTTTTCAAGTTAAGTATTTATACAAATATCATGAATTAATACATAAATATGTTTTTTTGGGAGTCGTACCAAATATAATTTTACAAACTTTGCCTACTTTTGTATGTGATTTTTAAACGTGAATAAGTTTTGCAATATACAATTTTTTTTCTGTGAAACAATAAATAAAAAATGATGCCAAACTACTTAAAATGGTTTAATTTGAATAATTTTAAGGTGTTTTTTCTTCCCTATGATATCAGTACAGTTGCGTCACCCTGAGATTATATTCCCCAAAATATCAAAATTAAAAACACCATTAAAGAGGTCTAGTCAAAGCAATACATTTGTAAAAAATTGCCTTTATAATGCAGTGCGTCACTGACCTTGAACACAAAAGGAGATGTTTAGCAGAACGTTAATGCTGCTTTTCCATATACAGTGGATATATAATACAGAGTGGTAGTTAGCAGTTTTTGTAAATGAATGGAGCTTTGCGGGTTCTTTCCTTTAACACATTCCACACATCAATACAAGACCCAGATGAATATTTAGGAGATCATTTATCTTATCATTACCTTTCATTAAGTCTCAGAAGCCATTCACACCCCGGCCTGACACCGTAGCCGAACGATAACTAATTTCTGAACAGTGACCTAGGTGGGCAATTAAGCATAGGCAGAGGGCTGAAAGTGAGAAAACATCTAACATACATGCCACTAATTGAGGCGCCAAGACAAGAATGACTAATGTGGAGGCACGCAGTTGAGGGAATTAGAAGCGTGCTGCACCACTTTCACTCTCGCTCTCTTTCTTTTCTCTGTGCAAATGTCTCGGGATGCTGGTGGACAGTCAAAGGCACCTGTGCTTTCATTACCAGACGTCGCTGAGCTCTATTACATTTGAGAGACTGAGATCAGTACGAATGAGTGAGAGGAAGCTTCCCTGAGCCAGCAGATGGGTTTACTAAAACATAAAGGGATTGTTCAGCACCCCAAAATGATTTTTTTTTAAATGATTTACTCATGCTCATATCATTCCAATCCTGTATACTTTTATTTCTTCAGTGGAACAGAAAAGGAGATGTTTAGCAGAATGTCCGAACTGCTGTCTTCCATATAATGAAAGTGGATGGGGACCAGTGTAACGCATCACAAGTAACTTGAGTTATGTAATCAGATTACTTTTTTCAATTAACTAGTAAAGTAACGCATTACTTTTAAATTTACAGCAAAATATCTAAGTTACTTTTTCAAATAAGTAACGCAAGTTATTTTGTTTTCCCATGAATTGACTGACAGCACTCCTGTCCCGAAATATTTTGTTGTTATTATACAAGCAAGCCCAGCCCAGGTGAGAAAAAGTAACGCAAAAGTAATGTAACGCATTACATTCCATAAAATTAGTTACTTTTTTAGGGAGTAACGCAATATTGTAATGCATTACTTAGTAACTTTCCCCAACACTGATGGGGACTGACTTTTGTTCTAGGGTCATTACTCCAGTCTTCAGTGTCCCATGATCCTTCAGAAATTATTCTAATATGTTGATTTGCTGCTCAAGAAACATTTATTATTATTATTATTATTATCAATGTTGAAAACAGATGTGCTGCTTAATATTTTTGTAGAAACTGTGATACATTTTTATTACTGAAAGTGAATGGGGACTGGCTCTATCCATCTCCAAAATGACAAAAGCACAGACAAAGTATCATAATGGTGGTCCATATGACTAGTGTTGTAGTCAAGACCACCTAAACTGAGACCAAGACCAGAGGATGTTGAGAACAAGACAAAACCAAGACCAGACCAGCACTCCTCAAATTCATCTGAAAGATCCACATTTACTGCCTGAGAATGTCTTGAATTTTTTGGCATTTTGTATTAATTTTAGTGAAATCTTTGACACAATTCCCTGTTAAATTCTGACCCAGCACAACAGTAACAAAAGAAATCAAATTATAAAAAAGTTGCATTTGAAGCAGGACGTTTTTACATCTAGTTACATTAATGATGTTAACAAATAAATCAGACAATGCACCGACAATTTAGTGATATTCCCACAGTTGTGGTCTTGATCGGTCTTGAAAAAGAGACAAGACTACTTATGTGGTCGAAACCGAGACAAGACCAAGATCTTCAGAAAAATGGTCTCGAGAATAGTCTCAAGACCGATCTCGAGTACTACAACACTATATATGACTTCTGAAGACTTTCTATGTATGAGAATCAGTGTTGGGGAAAGTTACTTTTAAAAGTAATGCATTACAATATTGTGTTACTCCCTAAAAAAGTAACTAATTGCGTTACTTTTTATGAAAAGTAATCCATTACATTACTTTTGCGTTACTTTTTCTCACCTTGGCTAGACTTGCTTGTTTGTTTTTTAATAACAACAAAAAAAGTTCCATGTAAAGACCCTTTCCCACTAAAATTAAAATTAATAAGCCTCAGGCTGAAGGAAATGCATATTTACGCCGGTACAGTAAAGGACACACCTCAAACAAACCTTTTAGCTGTGCTGCCATTCTAGATTGAAGAAGAATAGGATACAGGAGAAGGACGTTCAACACTCTTATTTCTAAATCTAATCTTTTAGATGATTAGTATGGTTGAATTAGACCATTGAAGGTCAGCAGCAAAGACATTGGTTAATAAAGTGAGATTAAATACATAAAGTATATTTGTGTAATTTAATATAGTTAATTTTTACAGGTTTGTGTAAAATTCTGAGATTGCATTTCACTGTTTTTATTCATTTTGAGGAATACTGAATGTTTTTGTGCAAGTGAGATGAGTAAATGCATGTTCACATTTAGTCTAGAACTACAATAACCGTCATGTTTATACACAGCGTACACAACACCTCTGCACTTTATTTCTCTCAACATGGGGACAGGAAAGCTGTCAGTCAATAAACGTGAAAAAATAACTTAGATATTTTGTCATAAATTTAAAAGTAATGCATTACTTTACTAGTTACTTGAAAAAGTAATCTGATTACGTAACTCAAGTTACTTGTAATGCGTTACCCCCAACACTGATGAGAATCATAATTTAAGTCTATGTTTACTGAAAATCTTGCTTGACAGTCATGGTCACTATTCACTTTCATTGTATGGAAAAATAACTCATTTTGTGTTCCTCAAGTCATACAGGTTTCAAAAGACAACCTCAACCTGAGCGTGAAACTTTCACTGGCATATGAAATGAGAAACTTTAATTGGTCTATATGGTAATTTCACTCCTTGATTTTTCAGAAAAAAAGCAACAACAGTGAATACACAAGACTCCAGGAACCAACATGAACATCTTGCATTTGTTATTCCGATATCTCCTAGGGCTGTTATTGAAAACTTCTCCTGCAACAGTGTTTTCTCTCCCTCTTCTGTGCCTGTTGGTTATTGCTTCACAGTCTTAGTTCACGGCTATAAACATTCACCAGAACAGATGGCTCCTCCATCTACAAGCTGTAATCATGTCAGATCCATCTGCTCTTACTCAATATCACTTCCTGCTTAGGTGGGGCTCCACAGGGCCCGTGTCACTTCCTGTTTCCCCTCACCTGATTTCTGGCTTCACTGCCCCTGCTGTGATCACTTTTCTGTGTGCTTTTTTAGGGGGGGAAATTCTATGAATGATTGGATGGTTTGATAGATATATGTGACTATGGAGGAATTGATGCTTTCATGGATGACTGGATGTGCAAAACAAAATTGGGCACATTTGGGGGTTTACATAACAACATCTAAATGTTCCCAAAAGAATATGTGTTTTAATAATATCTTAAAGGGATAGTGGACCCAAAAATGAAAAATCTCTTACTCACCCTCATGTTGTTCCAAAACCTTATGACTTTCTTTCTTCTATGGAACAAAAAGGTGTATCTTTGAGGAATATTCTGGCTATTTATTTTCATATAACGAATTTGATCTTGCCCCTGTCCGCATTAACTTTCACTATATGCAAAAAAAAAACATTTAATTTTCATTAATCAATAATGTTTTTCAATAAAGTGATTAAATGATGAAAGAGTTGTATTTATTTTTTTATTTTTTTTAGATGAACTAATTTAAAGAGTATCTTGTGTATTAGGCAACACTTCTAAAGTCTGACACCAATCAGCCACGCTACGGCAAAGTCAAACCTCTACTGTCGGGTTAATGCCGTAAACAATTTTCCTTTAGTTGTTAAGAAGTAAACTATTCTCCGCAGGATGCCTGATGAGAAGAATCCAGGAGATCGTCTCACACTGTGCAGGGGAATGTCACTCACTCTCAAGAGGCAGTTACCGTTCCTCATCAGCATATCAACCACTGCACATAATCTCAAAAACAAAACAGATTTACATATTCGTGTGTCAGTCATTCATAATCTTGAATTTAAATAATGGGGAGAAAGGTAAGTGGCAGGCGGAATATGGAAGAGCTGGTGTGTTTATGGGTCTATGTGTGATTGGTAATTAAGCTTGGGCTCTGTGTGGGTAATGTGTGTTGATTACTGGGCACTGACCAGTGAAATGTGAAGGACAGAGAGAGCAGTAGCTGCTGTGAGGGACCTACACTGAGTGCTTTTAAAGAGCCCGAATCCCTTGTAAGAGCAGAGGCATCCATATTTAAAGCCTTACGGGACACATTTGCATTTTATAATTCGTATTTGAGGGTTTGCATCTTTTCTGAAAGAAGAAAGTTATTATTAAAAATGAAATGCAGAACGTTTTCTGCATGTTACTATTCAGTTTTATATTGCTGTAGAAACACCCCAAAAAATCTGGTAGCAACTAAATAAACTGTTTTTATTATGTCTAATTCATCCTAGTGACAGTAAAATCTGGAATTAAGTTACACCTATAAAGTAATTTTGGTGAAATTAGGTATAAATATCTAGTTAAACACTTTGTACAGTGTTTATTTCTGTTGTAAGCTTAAGATTCAGTACAAATTGATTATCACAAAAATAGTTTCTACTCATCCCTTGTTTTAAAAAAAAAAAAAAAAAAAAAACAGCACAAAAGAGGAAGTTACTGACCGGTGAGGCACTTACAATCTAAACTGATTTTTTGGAATATTTTATAGCCTAAATGTGAAGCTCATAAATTTATAAAAGCACTGACATTAATTCTTCTGTTAAAATTTGTGTTATTTGAGCTGTAAAGCTTTTAAAAACAAACCTCTTCGGAAGCTCAAACTTGCTGCGTAACCAATAAGGTTCATTCTTGTGTGTTACACTGGAAGAAGTTTGTTTTCATGCATGAAGCAGGTTTGGTTGAGCTTCTGCTTATGTTCGCTGATCAGTGTTTACATGCGAGTAAAAGTCTAAATTAAATCTGTTCATCATATAAAGCGATCGAGTCTCTTCAGAAAATCTGGACTAAACTGCACGATTCATATGGATTAATTTAATGATCTCTTTATGAACATTCTGAAGTGTCAGTTGCAAAGGCAGTCAATGGATGGACAGAAAGCTTTCAGATTTCATCAAAAATATCTTAATTTGTGTTCCGAAGATGAACGAAAGTCTTACGAGTCCGAAACGACTTGATGGTGAGTAATTAATGACAGAATTTTCATTTTGGGGGTGAACTAACCCTTTAAGACTAAACGCATACACATCCAATTTATATCTCAACTGTTTACGTTCATTTAACCGATTGTTTAAGAGTAGCTAGTGATGACCGATAATCGGTTTTACCGATACTTTTGGTACTTGAACATACCGATACTTAGTATGTAAGCATTTTTTCCTCAATCGGCTATTGGTTTTGTTATATGGAATTCAACGATAAATGGCGCCATCTTGTGGACATTTTGAGAATTGCGCGCAAGACCGCCATTAAAGCACTGCCTGAGGGGAGATAAGTAGCCTAAACAACAGTGTTCAAAGCCAGGTAAAATAACTTACCTCCTTTCATTAGTAAACTTTATTTAACATAACAACCATTGATGCACAAGTAAGATATGTTACATGCTTGATATTTTAAACTTGGCGCTACAAAATCACGGAGTCACGTAGAATCCGTTGTCAAGTCATTTACCAATAAATACGTAACTTTACATGGATTAAATAAAACAGCAATGAATAAGTGCATGTTGGAAACAAACCCGCTGAATCTCTGTCTATGCTCATCATTAATCTCGAAAAAGTAGTGCCGTCTGCATGGCCACCATATGTAACTTTTAACAAAATCCACTCGTTTAAAACTCCCTAAATGACATTAAAATTTACTATATAACCTTTATTTCGCTAATAAATAATTACAACTATGTTTAAATCAACAGAATACTTAACATAGCATAATTTTAATGTTAAGGCTACAGATTCATTCCATTGAATTCCATTGTAAATGCCTCACTTTAACCCAGATTTATGTGTGTGTGTGTGTGTGTGTGTGTGTGTGTGTGTGTGTGTGGCCCTGGACCACAAAACCAGGCATAAGGGTCAATTTAAAAAAAAAAAAATTAAATATACATCATATAAATAAGCTTTCCATTGATGTATGATTTGTTAGGATAGGACAATATTAGGCCGAGATACAACTATTTGAAAATCTGGAATCTGAGGGTGCAAAAGTGAAAATATTGAGAAAATCGCCTTTAAACTTGTCCAAATGAAGTCCTTAGCAGTGCATATCCACTAACAAAAATACATTTTTGATATTTATGACAGGAAATTTACAAAATATCTTCATGGAACATGATCTTTACTTAATATCCTAATGATTTTTTGGCATAAAAGAAAAATCGATAATTATATATATATATTTATATATATATATATATATATTGCATATATATATATATATATATGTATATATATATATATATATATATATATATATGGAGGGTCAAGCGGTAATACATTTGTTGTAAACCAACATAATTCCTTTAATATGCATAGCAAATGCATTTCAGTTCTAAATGAGAACATTTATAGGGATAACTGAAATAATTTTTCAATTGTTCACTGTAGCGGACTAGCCTTGAATTATCCAAAGGATCGTGAGTCAAATGTCATCCGTAACCCTTTCCCACCAGGCATGAACTCTCGAGGTATGGAAGTCATGGCCAACAGACTGGATCTCAGCATCCCCTTCCTCCCTTTGTCCCAGGAGTCTGTCTGTGGCGTCCATCCAGGTCGAACTTGCAGGTAAGCTCATGCTGTAGCTCTGCTCGGGACCTGTGCCCCCTGCCATCTGGGCAGGTGCTGCTCCTATGTCCTATCCTCCGATTCGTTTAAAATCCCGGCTGGTGGGTCAGTGCCCCGTGTGTGGCGGAGTGCTGATTTCAGCTCTGAAAGGGGCTGGGGGCCAGCAACCCCTCCGAGAGGCGAGATAGAAGCATGACATTAAAAAGGCTTCTGGGTCAGGCTTCATAACAGGTCTAATCAGAAGCGTCATGCTCATTCAAACAAAGGCTGCCCATTGTAAACGAGCAGTCAAAATTACAGTAGAAATTCTGGAAATAGTCTATATCAGGGAGTCGTTTAATATTGTGCTGGAGAACAGGAAGACTTCGAGTCAAAAAAGTTGAGAAGCACTGGTCTAGGGCACCAAGTGAGCCAGAAAAAAAAATTGGTTCATGACGCCCTTGGGTATAATTTATTGTGTATACCAAGTTAAATTAAATACTTTGATTTTGACAGTCACTTTGCCCCTTCAGACCACTATCCGCTGTGCTCTAAAGTGCTATCATGATTTGATTTATCTACAATATTCTCTTTAATTTAAACCATCAGCCAATCCAGAGAGGTAAAATGACACCTTCTCCAACCTTTCTTGGTGGGTAAATTTGACCCTAAGAGAGTGCATTAGTGTGCATTGGAGCATTAAAAGTCTGGCATTTTGGCATTGGATTACATTCAACTTCTCTTAAGCGGTTAGAACTAATTGGACTCTCTCTCATTTCATTATCTAATGTCAAACTAAAGCACTGCTTTAATGCACTTAAAGACTTTTTTAGAGACTTAAGCACGGCGGCTGTAATGCGGCTGTTAATATTCCCACGTGCAGATCCTTTAAAGACGTGATAAATGGTGTCTAAACCCTCAGCCAACATTAGCGATTAGCTAGCATTCGTCAGTGCCCTACTACACCTGAAAAGCAGCTATTAGCCTCCAGGCAACAAAACACATATAATAAATGCACCTCCTGCAAGCTAATAATTTATACATTTGCAGAAAGCCAAAATAGCCGACCTGAACAACCTCGGTGTGTAAGCCAACGGTTTACAAAGAAGTGACAAATATATTTCTCTCCATTTGGATACGTCTGCTACAGAATGATCGATAGCTCAAAAATATTTGCCTAAAAGTTCTGGGGGAAAAAAAGCTAGTGATATTTTGAAGTGGTTTATATCTCAAGATTTATGTAGACCTTTAAACCATTTGCTTCAGGAATATTCCAGTTCAATACAAGTGAATCTAATGTTGT
Organism: Hypophthalmichthys molitrix; assembly: GCA_037950675.1. Taxonomy (NCBI): domain Eukaryota; kingdom Metazoa; phylum Chordata; class Actinopteri; order Cypriniformes; family Xenocyprididae; genus Hypophthalmichthys; species Hypophthalmichthys molitrix. The sequence continues at coordinate 14,432,618 of CM075515.1, read as the reverse complement.
TTAGCACAAAATTTCCACTTGTAAGCAAAGCAAAAATCTAGGTTAAAGTAAGGCATTGACAATGGAAGTGAATGAAGCCAAATCGTAAAAGTTAAATTACTCATTGTTTCATTTGTATAGCCACAAGACATAAACAATATGTCTGACATTTTCTGTGAACTCGTAATATTCTTTTAAGTGTCTCATACTCTAGGCTGCCATTGAATTTTAGTTTTTAAGTCCTTCAGATACAAAACTCTTTATGATCCCAGGCATCATAATTCTCTTTGCGTCTAGAGTAGCCACCTTTTGTGTGCAAATGGATAGTATGGTGATAATTTTCCCCCCAGCCTTGCTCATTGTATGCCAAAATGGAAATCTTCCTATGCATTTTTTCTTGGACGCACTAGGGCCATCTTCAGTAAAGCTGCAAAGCTTCTCATTCTCATTTCCCACTCTTTGAATTGGGCTTGCTTGTTCAATCAAAAGGACTATGGACTCGGTGCCTCTTTCTGTATGACAGTGGATTACGGCTTTTGTCGGTGATGTAGCTATGCTGTATTATGCTTCTCTGAACAGTGGGTTGTCCTCAGAGAGTTTGTCCTTTTTGGGTACACACACACATGCACATATGCATACACACAGTAACACAAGCTCAATAATTGCTGTTTGGCCAGCCCTGAGGGTGTTAATATTAAGCTGGCATGAAGCGGAGAGACTGCCGTGAAGCTGTATTTGTAAAAGTCAAAGTCCTGCTTTGGTCAGCAAAAAGAAACCCACAAGCTTTTCACATATTTCTCTTTTTTCTTCATTCTGAGAGACAGTTTTGAAAAGAGCTTGTGAATATTCCACAATGTTTCCACATCTCCTAAAAGAATGGCACTTTTTATTCATATGCATGAACGCTGCCACCAAAACATTATAATTGAAATTATATTAATACAATTAAATATGTGTATATTTAAATTTGGGGTTCGTAAGTTTTTTTTTTTTTATGTTTTTAAAAAGAAGTCTATTATGCTCTACAAGGCTGCATTTATTTGATCATAAATACAGTAAAAACAGTAATATTGTGAATTATTATTATTATTATTATTATTATTATAAATTAAAATCACCGTTTTCTATTTTAATACATTTTAAAATGTAATTTATTCCTGTGATCAAAGCTGAATCATTACTCCAGTCTTCAGTGTCACATGATCCTTCAGAAATCATACTAATATGATGATTTGCTGCTCAAGAAATATTTCTTATTATCAATGATGAAACCACTTGTGCTGCTTAATATTTTTGTGGAAACTGATACATTTTTCAGGATTTTTTGATGGATATAAATTTTCTACATTATAAATGTCTTTACTGTAACTTTTGATCAATTTAAATCATTCTTGCTGAATAAAAGTATTAATTTCTTTTTTTAAAAATCTTTCTGACCCCAACATTTTGAACAATGGCGTATATTAATTAGGCAGATTAATTATATACATTATATGCTGATAAATTAATGAAATTCATTTAATGTTAGTCATTTTGCAGACAGTTTTATCTACCATGATTTAAATTGGGATATGGGTCAATGACGTGACGGGTCTTTTTTTTTTTGTCCAAAGGCCTTAATAATAATAATAAACAAAGATATGACATCCAGAGTATGTAAGGTAGTACAACTAGATCTCTTTTATTGAATCCAAAAGGTTTTAATTATATTTTGCTACATATAAAGGCATTTTAAAGATTTTGAAGTGTCAAAAGGTCATTCGGTTTAACCGTCCAAAGGCCAATACAGCCATTTCATTTGTGATTAAAATATCTTAAAATGTAATAAATGTATATATTTTTTATTCTGACATGATTTTATAACATCATATATCAACATAGTACAAAATGGTATTAAAATTATGTGTAGAAGTCGTTTCTTTGTTATGAGAAATAATGTCCGGAAAAATGAATTTCATTGATGTCATTCGGAGTAACCAATATAAAGAGACCATTTTGGATCAAGTCATGCGATCAATATCATGTGACAGGATGTGACATCATTCAGACACCTCGTCCCCTTGGAATTATAAGGTTCTACTGACATTTTTGTCAAAATTGAGTTATTCACATATTCTTATTCTGTGACAACTTAATTACATTATGTGATGTTTTTGGTAATGTTGAGTAAATATAGGGACTTTTTATTTAGAAAACAAAATGGTTCTATCTACAAAGTCCAATGGAATGCAAAAACTTTGAAGCTCAATATCTCAGAACTGCTCAGAATGCAGATAGAACCTTATAATTCCAAGGGGACGACCTGCAAAGGACCACATGGTCCTGAAACAAAGTAACTAACTCTCTTTTAACTATTTGAAAAATTACTCATGTCCCGAAACATCAGGTCATTCGGTACAACTGCTATAAAACATGAAAAATGTTGTAATATTTTAAAAACTTGTATTAAATATAAAATGTTTGATTGTTCTTTTGCTATCTAGCTAGATATTAGCCTGTTAGCATTGTTTGAAAATATCGTCATTCGGTAAAACGTGAAAAGTGTCATTCGGTAAAACTGAAATTTTGGTTAAACCGAATGACTTTTTTGGTGACAAATTTTGTCCATCTTGTAAAAAATGACAAAAGCAGTGTTAATTGATTATAAAAACCACATAATCTCATTGTTAACACTTAATAAAACTTCAAAATTAATAATATCTATTATGTTAAAAAAACCTTATTCGTCAATGACCCATATACATTTTATATTTACATTTTTATATTTTAAGATTACATTCCATGGCAATTTTTAATGTTGTTAGTACAATTAAGTTATATTTAATTAATTAATGCAATTAATATCACCAATACTTGAAAAGAAAAAGAGCTCCTGAATGAAGATAACTCAATTACATTATTTTTGATAGATAAATAATTAATTAAAAATATTGTTTGTTTTATATCATTTTAATTTCTCTCTGATACTTCATAGAGAAAACTAATGCAATTAGGCTTGTGTTGCACTCATCTATTGAAAGACCAGGCTGGTTAAGGACAAGAGCTTTGGGACTGATTAATGAGATTTCAGTTTTATCTTTGTTGAGCTTGAGAATGTCCAGTTAGAATTAGTTTTAAATTAGAGACACAGGCACTTAATGAGGGGTTGGAAGGCTGTGGTGATGGGAACTAAAATAGATTTATGTGTCTTTGACATAATAATAGAAATGGACCCATAATGTTGCATTATTTGTCCAAAGGGAAGCATGTAGATTAAAATGAGTAGAGGGCCTTGGATAGATCTCTGGGGGATGCCCTGCCTAACAGCAGCGGTGGAGGATTTATGTCTCTGAAAAGAAACAAACTGCTGCCTGTCATTGAGATAAGACATGAATCAGAGGTAAACTGTGCTCGAGATGCCAGTGGCTGAATAGATACGCGTTGCTTTTGTTTAAACAAATGCATCATTATCCTCAGGTTTAACTCTCGAGGGATCACTTTCCTGTGATTTGCTTGTGCATTTCCTACTTAAATGCAACCTCTTTTGACATCCTCAGTGTCTAGTAAATATGTGATAAAATGTGTCTGCTTACAATTTAGCATTTGCATAAGTGTTTCAAAACAACAGAAGGATGTCTTCAACCTCGAAATGACTAATCAAAAAGGATCTTACAGAATCCAAATGCTTTCATAATTGCCTTGTTCAGCACATTAAAGTTTTTTGTTACATCTCCTCATCTTTCATTTCTGTTTTTATTAAAGTTGAATTTGTTTGTGCATGTTGTAAAGTACAAAATAGTGTCACACTAAGTCCCCAGAGAGTGTGAGACAGGCCCGCTGTTGCTCAACAGGGTGCATATCTGTAACCTTGATGTCAAATGCTTATTAGCACTTGCTTCTACTGTTGCCCTTCTCAAAGCAACTGCCAGCACTGAGAGCGTTGAATAAATGCACCCTCAATGTGCTCTGACAGCACTCAGCACTCGCTTAACTGTGGCGTTTGATTATGTGCTTATTATATACCAGTAAACAGATGCGTGGACTGGTGAGGCTGAGAAGGCTGATATGATTTGACAGGCTCTAGATGCAGAGGAACTGAGTAGACAGTGAAAGAAAGCAAGAAAACACTCAAAAAGTTCACCCAAAAATGAAAATTAACCCAATGATTTACTCGCCCTCAAGCCTTCCTACGTATATATGAATTTCTTCTTTCAGCCAAACACAATCAGAGTTATATTAAAAATATCCTGGCTCGTCCAAGCTTTATAATGGCAGTGATTGGAGGATGAGATTTTGAAGTCCAAAAAAGTGCATCCATCGATCATAAAACGTAATCCACGTGGCTCCATGGGGTTAATAAAGGCCTTCTGAACAGAACTAATGTGTTTGTGTAAGACAAATATCCTTATTTAAAACTTATAACGAGCTTCTGGCACGACAGCCATACATAATGTACGTGGTACATACGTAGTTATAACATATAACCAGCCGGAAGCTCGTTATTTTACTTTATAAAGTTTTAAATAAGGATATTTGTCTTACACAAACACATCGATTCGCTTCAGAAGGCCTTTATTAACCCCCCAGAGACACCGTGGAGGATGCACTTTTTTGGACTTTAAAATCACTCCCATTATAAAGCTTGGTCAAGCCAGGATATTTTTAATATAACTCTGATTGTGTTTGGCTGAAAGAAGAAAGTCATATACACCTAGGATGGCTTGAGAGTGAGTAAACCATGGGGTAATTTTCATTTTTGGGTGAACTATACCTTTAATTAGCCTCATGATGCAAATGCATCCCATCTGCAACTCACTATTGGTGCCTTTCACATGTGAAATTGGGTAAAGGCAATCTTGCGTTTCAATCTGGTTTCAAGATTTCACACTTTACACTGGTAAATCCTTACTTTGTGTGGAAGTGTCACCATGCGTTCAGACCACCGCCGGCGAGAGCGTCAAAGTGACAGGAAGTCAATCATTTTCAGTGTGAGCCAGCGGCGAGCTCCGGCGAGAGCGGCGTGGCGCGGCGCGTCTTGGACAGTGAGAGCGTCGAGGAGAGTTGAAGTCAGGTCAACTTTATGGTAATGAGCTATGACGTGGTTCAGCGGCAACCACTCGGAACGCAGAGGTCCTCACTTGAGAGGATTCCGATTGGTTGCCACAACTTGTCATTTACTTTGACTTTCCCGCCGGACGCGGTGTGAACGCACAGTTACTATGTAGATTTGCTCTGCTTGTCTTAAATGGGTAGTTAGTCATAATAGTCATATTTTACTTACCCTCATCTCATTTCAAACATGTATTACTTTCTTTCTTCTGTGAAACACAAAGATGAATTTAGAAAAATATTTCAGTGAAAATGAAAGTCATTGTGGTCCAATGATTTTGAACCCCCAATGTTCTTTAAAATATCTTTTTTGAAAGTTATTCAGGTTTGGAACGACTTGAGGATGAGTAAATTATGACAGAATTTTAATTTTTTAAACTTTTTTATCCTTTAAACTTTCAGAAATGTACAGGAAAATGTATCACTCTCGTTACCATTTTGTCAGATTTAACTAGCACTCAGATGCTGAAAGCAAAAGTTTCTATGACTGTAAAAACCCATAAATATTTAATGAGCTCAGCACTGAGGCAGTTTATGGTTGGTTGTCTGCATTGCAGCTGGGACTTTTCATAAGTGGGAACGCACTAATGTCACTTATCAATGTCAAAATGTGCCTAGATCTATTTTTTATTTTAGTGTCTGCAGTGTTTTTTCAGAGAGCTTCTTAAACTTCTACTTAACAGGGAAATTTCTAAATGGGCTAGTTTACCCAAAAGTGGAAACAAGAAAGAAAGTTATAAGGTTTGAGGCAACGTGAGGGTGAGTAAATTGCAGAATTTGACATTTTTGGGTGAACTGTCCCTTTAAACCATCTAATATATTGGCTGTTTGTTGCAAAGTCACGCCCATTTAAGAGCTCACCCAATAATCAAGGTTCCAGGCTACAAAAACTATTTGAAAGCCTAATATCCAATGAAGAGGCTGTTGACCAGTCAACATTGATCTTTGCTCCATTAAAATTAATGGTAAAGATATCTACATAGACTCCCATTGAAAAAAAGTTGCCTAACAACTCTAGCATTCTAGATCCACAATAGAGATCCTTTCAAAATGTCAAGTGTGAAACATTGCTTAACCTGGGGTTAAAATGAGGATTAAAAAAAAGCAATATCGCAGGGTTAAGAGTGTGTGGAAAAAAGCCCTTTCTGCAGTGCAATCAGCATGAGTGGGATATGATGTTGGTTCCTGAAACTCCTCTTGTTTCTGTTCTCTTTGTTCTTTCTCTTTTCTAAAGTCTTGAAACTTTGATGCCCATTTTGTTCCGTTCCCCATTTCCACGTCCCAGGATGATTTGTGGGGCTCACTGAAGGGCGAAGTGGGATTCCACCAGGTTAAAACAATGAGATCTGAGTGGGAAAGTGATAGATGAACCGACTCCAACCACATTTGTCTTCGGTTTAACATTTTCTTGTATCAATTGTTTCAGGAATTCTTGCTTAATATGCATTTCTGAGCATCCTGGTGCTGAAGGAAGGAATGAATCAACTCTGGAACAAAAGAAGAATAGCAAGACGATTTGGGACTTCAAGACTCTAATTAAGAGCAATGTACTTTATTCTGCCTGTTGTAATGAGAGCTTTATGACGAATGTCAGGCCGTAAATACTATTTAATTTTGTCCAACTAATGTCTCACGTTCCATATTGAAGTAAACAGACAACTATATTGTCCAGCTCTGAAACTTGAAATATTGCCTGACATGTTTGATTTCGTAAAACTGGGTTCATTGTCTGTTTATGAAGCCAATAGTGAACCTCCTCCCTCTACAATGTCATGAATTAAACAAATGGCTTGGGAATAAGACAAGGAGCATCGGGAAAATATGGAAGCGCGCTCGTGTGCAGCCATGTGCAAAATTGATATTTCACAATATCTGATTTATCACGGGTCTCATTCTGTTTAGCGTCATTGTCTCTTTATATTCACTTATTTTTTTGTAGTCAGAAGATTGTCTGTTTATGCACAGAGGTCATAGAGAACTTTACAATCAGACAGTGTACAGCTGTGATGAATAGTCAGTTTTGACAGTGAAATAGATACTCTAATCTATATATTGACAGGCAGTTGATAAATGGCATGAAAGGCAGGTGTTCACTGATAATGAGCCAGCAAAGCAACCAGCTGATTAAGCTCCAACCTTGATTCCAGAGCTTGACGTTCTTTGATTCCTCCTTTGGGGAAAGACAGTGTAGATGAATGGAAGAACATCTCACGGTAGCTCTACTTCTGGGTCAGAGATGTATACAGTTTTAGTAGCGTAGCTACAAATAGTCTGGTGGAAAAAATTACATTTTACCTGACAGTATTTCAGCAAATCAAGTGCGTCTTGTATTTTCTATTGTCTTTTTAGAATCTGAACCAGTGATTCCTTAATTGTGAAAGAATCACAATTTTGAGTTGGTTCTTTTCAATGAATTGAAATGGGAGCCGATTCAAAACATTGTGCTTACCAATTTAGAATCTGAGCTAGTGATTCTTTAATTGTGAATGAATCTCTATTTTGAGTCAGTTCTTTTCAATGATTTGAATAGGGAACCTATTCAGAACATTTTGCATATTATTTTTGAGTCTAAACTAGTGATTTTGTTTATTTGTGAATTAATCATTATTTTGAGTTGATTCTTTTCAGTGAATTGAAATGAGAACTGATTCAGAACATTTTGCTTACCAATTTACAGTCTGAGCTAATGATTCTTTAACTGTGAATGAATTACTATTTTGTGTCAGTTCTTTTCAATGAATTGGTCACATGGGTTAGCACAGCATTCTGAATTGGTTTGCAATTCAGTTTAGAACTCAGTTCATGAAACAATCACAACTTTGAGTTGGTTCTTTTCAATGAATTGAAATGGGAACCGATTCAGAACATGTGCTTGCTACTTTAGAATCTGAGCTAGTGATTCTTTAATTGTGAATGAATCTCTATTTTGAGTCAGTTGTTTTCCATGAATTGAATAGGGAACCTATTCAGAACATTTTAGAATCTGAACTATTTTTTTATTTGCGAATGAATCATTATTTTGAGTTGATTCTTTTAAATGAATTGAAATAGGAACTGATTCAGAACATTGTGCTTACCAATTTACAGTCTGAACTAGTGATTCTTTAATTGTGAATGAATCACTATTTTGTGTCAGTACTTTTCAGTTAATTGAATCGGTAATGTTCAGAACATTGTGCTTACCCATTTAGAATCTCAACTAGTGATTCTTTAATTGTGAATGAATCACTATTTTGAGTCAGTTATTTTCAGTGAATTGAATCGGGAACCTATTCAGAATATTGTACTTACCAATTTAGAATCTGAATTTTTGATTCTTTAATTGTGAATGAATCATTATTTTGAGTCAGTTCTTTCCAATGAATTGGTCACATGGGTTATCACAGCATTCTGAATCGATTTGCAATTCAGTTTAGAATCAGAACCATACTCGATTAATGAATGAATCGCAATTTTGAGTTGGTTCTTTTCAATGAATTGAGCTGGGAACCAATTCAGAATATTTTGCTAACCCATTTGACCAATTTAGTAACTGAACCAGCAATACTTGATTTGTAAACAAATTAAAAAATTTTGAGTCAGTTCTTTTCAACGAATTGGTCAAATTTGTTTTCCAGTTTCCATTCATAATCAGAGCCAGCAATACTCAATCCAATAATTAATCATTATTTTGAATTGGTTCTTTTCAATGTGTTGGTTCAAATTAGCAAAACGTTTTGAAACGGTTTGAAATTAAGTCTGAATCATTTCAACGGCTCACACACTTGTTTGGTTAAGTGTTTGTAATATAGGATTAATACAATTATTTGAAACCAAAGCTGTATGTATCCTATTGTTGGCCAGTCAACAATGTAGCGTAGTTGCTAACTAATCTATCTATATTTTTTCAATAGCTTGCCCAACACTGAATGTATATGTGCTACTTTCCTTATTTATGATGGCACTCTTGATTAATCTTAGTGGGAAGTGATACGCTTTCAATATAAACATTATTCTTTCAATCAAATCAAAGCCAGTTATTCACGCTACAAGCTTTTATGGAGGGAAGTGGATACGCATCAAATCTTTTGCTGCAATAGCAGTAAAACGGCACGACTGGGAATCCAAACTTGTAAAAACACTCCCAAGGACTATTGCTGTTCCAGAAGGTGCCTGTGGTGTGGTCCTTATGGGATTGCCTGACGAATAAGAAGAATGATGAATGGACTGTCTCAGGGCTAATCTGTCTTCTGAGGGGTTAAACAGCATTCAGTTCAAACCTTCGCTAACTGTTCTACCGTCTGAAGACAACATGAAAGCGCTTTGTTGTTTTAGCTGTGGGAAACCTTGTACGTAGACGCTCATAAAGCTTTTTTTTGCTTTTCTTTCTGATATCAGGGCATGCCAGACATGACAATTTAAAAGCTAGAGTCTATTACTGTGCAAATGAGCGAGATGGTGCCATCTTTTTTGTTTTTGAAAAGATATCTTCAATCAGTACCATTTTTTTTTTTTTTTTTTTTTTTTTTTTTTACTGCTTTACCTCAAAGTGCATTAGTATTTTACATATTTAAAGTAAAACACAGAAATGTGTCACAGGTTTAAAAGCATTCCTGGTGTTTGAACATTGAAAACTGTGCAATCTCTTGTCTTCTGCTGTCAGTGATAGGACATTTATTCTTCACTGTCTAGTGATAAAAATATCTCAAAATGCTTACGTTTTACATTTCCCATAGCTAAAGCAATACACTAGAAGAGCCTTTGCAGCAAACTATTATAAATTTAGCCTTTTAGATATAAATGAGGCAATTAAAAGATGTTTATGAATTATATGCCCAGGGGTTGATTTGCACTCTGTGTATATCATGAGAGGTGAAAGGTCTCAATAAAATATAAATATAAACCACTCAAGTGAAGCAGGTTTAATTAAAACACAGCTGCTGCAAGGCCAAAGACAAGCACCGGTGCAAAATGACCAGTGGTGGCTTTCGCCACTTCATCATTCATATTAATCTTGATATAATTATGTATTTTATATTATAAAATAATGAATAGATAGTAATGATTTTTATAGCAGAGAGGAGATTAATGAGACTTTAGAAATTTGGCTTTAAAAATCCCTAAGGATTTATAGGACATTGATTTCTAAAGGCTTACAGTAAAATGTTCTTTATCAGTATTTTTGTCATTTCTTCCCAATACAAAATATAAAATCATCCTTAAGAAGCAAAATTAGGCTACATTAGATATGAAGACTTGATTAAAAAAAAAAAAAAAAAAAAAAAATCTTTTTTTTTACTCTATATATGCAAATAGTTTAGCATAAATCTAACAATTTATTTTATAAATATTAAAAAAATATATATATTTTTATTCAATTAAATGTATATAACATTTTTATTATAATAAAAAATACAATTGATTATATGTGAATTAAGTTTGGGCTCAGTAGGAAATTAATACTTGGATGAATTAAATTGATCTAAAGTGACAGTAAAGACATATATAATGTTATAAAAAAAAAGTAATCAAATAGATGCTGTTCTTTTAAACCTTTTATTCATTAAAGAATCATGAAAAAAGTATCATGGTTTCCACAAAAATATGACACAGCATGAAAACGTTTCGACATTCATAATAATAAGATGTTTCTTTTGCTGTAAATCATCATATTAGAAAGATTTCTGAAGGATTATGTGACAGTTGACTGGAGTAATGATGCTGAAAATTCAGCTTTGCATCAGAAATAAATACAATTTCTAATATATTAACGGCACAATATGTAAGATTTTTATATTAAAATATCCAAAAACCACTTGCATAGTGTTATATATTTTGTTCAGCTGTGTACTTACATTATCCTAAATGTTTCCAAGAATTTGTAAATTCAGTGAAATTCACAATTTTAAATAGTGCCCGTCCCTCCCTTGTCACTTGTCGCCTGTCAATGACGTAACATCTGCGTTATCCCCCTTGGTTTCCTTGTACTGCATAGTAACCATGGCAACAGACACGAACAGCTGCATAATGTCTAGCGACACGCTGTTGTTGTTTTGTTCAAACATTATGGACCATTGCAAGCAAACTTTGGGACAAAAGGAGAAATAAAACGAGGATCAATGTTGGCGTGGCGTTTCCGAGATGGAGAGCTTTGCAACGCCGCTCTTGCACGTTATTACAAGGTAAGCAAATGTAGGCTACATAAGACTAATCAATGTTATATAGCTCAACACGATGAAATGTTAGAATGTCATCAGTATGATATTCTAATGTTGATCTAGCTTACTGTTAATCTCATACAGCCAACAAACTTATACATATAATAAAAATACAACTTTCAACACACTCAAATGCAGTTTAGTATGATAGTGTAACTTGAGACCAAGTGAAACAGAACTGTGTTACCTCACAATTTTAATTCGTCAAATAAACTGACCTGTATGAGTAGTATTTCAGGTTTGCGAGTAGTTCGGTAGAATGAAATGTCCTCATTCCTTTATATCCCCTGGGATTCGCGTGTGGCACTTATATCTGTCACTCATTAGCAATCGCGCCCGCGATTCTCGGCCACGCCCTGCTTTATACTACAGTCATGTTAAAAACATGAATTCAATTACTCATCCATAAATATTATTTTACCATAAACATTATTAGATCCATCGGAATGACGACAAGTTCCATGAGTCCACGCTCATTCACGGCGTCATCAATTTACGCCATTGTTTTTGTTTTGAAGAGTTCGGAACTGCTCAGAACTGTTTTTTTCGTCCCGCTCCCGCAAGGTTCTATTCCACACACACCCGCTCCCGCCTAAAATTCACTCTGTGTTCACCCGCTATCCGCATTTTGTTCACTTCAAGTTCAAGCACAGATGCGCTGATGTCAAAGCATCTTGGGAGCGACCAAGTTATTGTCAGACTGCCCGCTCCTGCCTAATGTACACTATAGTTACTGACCGCAATCCGCCTTTCATTCAAAATTTAATCCTGCGCAGCAAGAAATCTTATCGGGTCATGCAGCCCTCTACCCTAGCGGCGAAAAAAACATACTGTGCCTAAGTCCCCCTGTAGTCAATAATTTTATCCCTTAAAACTCATCTTTGATCACCAAAATTACATATTTAAACATTTATTTCCTGTGAAAATTCTTAATGCCTTAAAATAGCTTGAATGTAACTCTACACCCTTGCCTCATTTAATATGCACGGATCTAAGAATATGCTAATTAGCCCCGCCTCCACTCACTCGCACGAGCTCAGAGATCCACTCGGTCAACTTACTGAGGTAAACGCTGCACAATGGTCTTGCTTTTTACAACGTCAGACACGTAACGGTAATTAATATGATTAGTGTTTTGCTTAACTACGTTATCAAACAGCTAATAATGTGTTCACATTCACAAATCAGTGGAGAAAGGCATATAGTTCATCATAACATTGTAATGTACATCATACACCCGCCATATTGCTAAATCTACGCGATTTTTGATTTCAACAGAAAAATATACCAGGATATGCTAAAGCCCACCGGCACATTGACGTGATTGGTTACAAGGTAGTTTGTGATGTCAGAAACACCAGCGCTTTCAAGCTGCGGGTTTGAGACTGTCTTTGGTTTACTGCAGTTTTAAAGAGAAAATACTCAGCAATGTTGTTGACTTATGAATTGGCACATGGTTTGTCTTAAAACATGTTAAAAACACCAGATAGACATATGAACAACATTAAAAACTTGAATTACTTTAAATTGTAATAATATTTCACAATATTATGGTTTTACTGTATTTTTGATCAAATAAATGCAGCCTTGGTGAGCAGAAGAAACCTCTTTCAAAAATAAATAAAAAATCTTGCTGACCACAAACTTTTGAATGGCAGTGTATTCATACAATATTTTTTTCTTATTTTTTCCCCCTGAAAAATACAAAAAGACAAAAGTTCTGATTAAAAATAAGTTTTGCATTGTTTATCCGGTTGCCGATTTATAAGACGACTGCAATGTTTTGAGGAATTCACAATAAGGACGGGTGATATTAGTTTTTCAGGTTCATTTTCACAGCCACATTTATTTGTTCAGCCCGTCCCTGCGACGCTGGACCCGCAGGAGGCTTTTGTGTTGACTTCTCCTCTGCAGTCAATTTCCCACAATCCCAATATGCGGTTGAGGGGTAAAGAATGGCAAGCTGTTAATTGATTGGCAGCAGTTTGCATATACAGTACTGGAAAAATGTCACGTCAAGCTGTTTGTGTGACCTAACTGGCTCTTGGTTAGAGTGACTGAAGAGGGTAATTTATCATTTGACAGTCTTTAGAATGGGCTGTCCGTGCTGTCTCGCTATTGTTAGCATCAGCGGTCAGCTGTCACGCATGTTGGATTAGCAAGCATAGATGAGCGACTCAGCAGGATGGACACAAGCAAGGCCACACAAGGAAATGTCAGAGGAAGACAACCTTCGCATGACGATCAGAGGCAATGATTAATAATCTGTGCTGTGAATGTTCGAGATGGGGCTAAAAGTGTTATGGGTTCAAAAACCATGTAAATTTGTAGAATTTTGAATCATTTGTAATGTATGGTGGCTTTTAAAACAATTGAAAATGCCATGCTGTAATGACTGTAATTACGAGCTGACAACCCGTGACGTTCTACTCGGAGCTGTTCACGTTCTCATACAGCGGACACGTCAAGTCAGAGCTCCCAGAAAATTCAGACTTTACGAGTTGTAATTACAAGTTCTACAAGGACGTGAATGCTTTTTTTGAGTCGGAATCTCGTAATTGACCCTTCGCCGGGAGTTTGATTGACAAGCGATTTAACCAATCATAACGCCGAATCCGTCATTTTGTCCGACAAAGCAGTCAGGAGTTAAAAGATTAACCTCGGTGGACTTGAACTTGAAAAATGGTGTGTATTTACATCTTTCCGCATTTTAAACAACATTCCTTCTCATGTTCATTCAAGTTTATTTGATGTTATAAATTAACTAGTAGGAAGAGATGATCGGTTCACGAGCCGCTTTCTGTCACGACACATTAAAGAGCCACAAAACAGTTTTTATTGTTTGAATTTCTTAACCCTTTCAAGCGTGAGTTTAAAATATTCTAACTGGCCCCCCAGAGTGAGTTTTTTTAAGGCGACCGTTATTTTAGAACGTTTGTCCTTATTGTTTCCATGGCGACGGGTCTTGTGTGTCACAAGCGCTGAACGCAGACACAATAACACTGTATGACAGATGGATCGCTATTATTTTGTTTTTCCTTTTTTATTTAAAATATTCGCAAACTTGCTTACCATGTCATCAACCATATGATATTCCGATTCTCAAATATGTGTAAGTGAGTGTGTTCTGTCGTTTAAAAACCTTTATAAACGATCTTTATCTTGATCTGTAATGCGAGATGTTTGTTGTTAACATCAGCAATTTGAGAACAAAGTATAACAATAATAACAATTTGCACGGTTTGGCATGATCCGAGCTAAGTGATCGTTAGATTTAATCACCATTGGCAGTGTGATTTATTGTAATGCTTTTTCCCTCAGTTGGTCAGAACAAAAGTGTCAGACATGTTACTTACTTGTTCAGATGACATTTCCCAGTGAAAATTCTTATTTTGGTCATACTTCCAATCTGTGTTTCCGAAGTACAGTATCCACACCAATGTGGTGACTGACAGCGAACGTTAGATTCATCCACACCGAGTAGTCGTGCCGATGCACAATTCATGTAACAATAATAATTCCGCGTATAACTGCAATTGCAGGTTTCATACAGAAATGGCGACAAAGAGGCAAATCTTACGGACTGCAGCTTTACCTTATTCATTAAGTTGGTGATGTATATGTGAATGTGACCTGACTGGAACTCACTGGGTTCAGAAGTGGAACGTTTTAACTCACTTCCAACTTTGCCTCAAACGCTGCATAAAATCCCAAGAATCGATCTTTTAGTCTTTGCTGTTTTCAATTGATGCATATACAGATCTTTACTACACATTATCTGTAGCGCTCCTTCCATCAAATAATTGCAATAAGCTTTGTGCTTTTTTTGCAATTTTGGGTCCGGGTCCGTTTTGGTGCTCTTTAATGTGGCAATCGCTGTTGCCACCTCAGTTCAAGCGAAGCGGCAGCGCTAAGCGCACATGAACGGATCATCTATTCCTCTTAACTACTAGTTACAACACAAAATAAACATGAATGAACATCAGAAGGTATGTTGAAAGATACAGTACAATTCTCATGTAATTGCTAATCAGTGTTTTAACCTCGGAAAGACATCAATAAAACAGCTTGTAAACAATGTCACGTAATGTTACATTTACCTCAGAAAAGCCATTCAGTGTCCGTAAACGTTCATGCCATTAGTCTTGAGATGACAACATGTGATATACTATTCAAAGTGGTTCACGTCGTCGAGAATTATGTGATTCTATGGCAATACTATCAAGGCCTAAATGAATCTGCAGTGGTCAGGTGGTACAGCGGTCACGTGGTACACGCAGTAGCTCTCAGAAAATTGCCATCTTACAAGTTGTGATTACGAGCTTTATGAGGACAGGAACACTTTTTACAAGTTGAAATCTCATAATTACGGTAATAACAACATGGCGTGAATGCACCTTTATAATAATGAACTCTGTAGAGCAGTATTTTGCTAAATATATGCACTATGTTGCATATTTATTATATTTTGACATTGTTTAAACTTCAATATACAACATTTAATGTAGACCACCATTTAAATGTTTATATAAAAAAACAAACTAAAGTGTAATTTTATCACTAAAAAGTTATTATAACTATTATTGTGCAATTAAAATTTTTGTAGGCTTTACAAATCAGTTGTTAATTTGAATAATATTATAGTAATATACCAACTGACAGGGTTCCCTGTTTACAGAATTAGTTGAGATTTTGAGGAGAAATTGACATGTACTGTACCTTGTATATATCCAAGTGAATCAATATCGTTTTGAATTCAATTGAATTGCAAGCTTGTGAATCGAAATCAAATAAAATCAAATTGTGAAATTTGTGTCAATTCCCAGCTCTGTATTGTGCACCCCTAGGCCACTGTAGCTAAGTCAAAACGTATTAAATGTCAAATATTGGAAACTTCTTTGGGGTCGTGACAATGACATCGCCTCGGCTTGTACTAAATATCCTGAGCTGGAAAGATGAACGAGGTGAAGAATGTGAGTATGATAGAGAACGAAATGAAGACACTGACATCAGGCTCTTATCAGATGTTTCCACCGGGTCTTGGAGACTCCTGGAAATGAAGACTTAGAGACCTCTGTAGCAAAATTAATGTTCCCATATCTCCCCGTCGTCAGCTGTGGCATTCGGTGCACCTCCGCCCTCACGCCCGTCTTCCTCTCTGTGTTCCAGCATTAAGTTCATATCTCCCCATGCCATAAGCATCCCGTTCCCTCTCACCTCTGCTCTCTCTTTCAATCACTCTGTGCAGTGAATGGCAGCGATGTGGAAAGGTGACATTCAGGTGTCTGGTGAATCGTAGACGTGAATCAATCAGTTTTGGTAGATTCAGCTCAGAATGACTTGCGGTCAGAGAAATGGCGCCTTGCCGGTGTGCATCTCTATAATCCTATTTTGCAGGCGGCCCTTGTGGTTCAGTGTTTCGCTGTTGGGTGGCTGACACTGGAGGATGCTGTTTTGTAGCATTGTGTATTTCAGCTAAGCGCTTTTACCTCTGGCATAGATACTGTAATGAAAGATTTTTGGCTTGCTTGTGTAGAAAAGTCTCAAATGTCTTCAACTAGGATCATCAAGGCTGTTCCGACTTGTAGGCGATATATGTGCAAGGTCATACTTATGGAAATCTTACAAGATGAAATTTTAAAAATGTGACTCTTTGAGTGGATTCGCAAACACCTCTTATTGGCCATTGTGTTCATGCACTCATCAGATTTGTCTGTGATTGGCTACAATGATCAATGCTTCAAAAACATGTAAAAAGTCATCAATGGCAAGTATACATGGATACATTGTGCTTTCAAACGCTTCCATGCGTTGATCATTGTCGCCAATCACAGACATATATGTTGAGCACGTGAACACAATGGCCAATCAGAGGTGTTTAAGAATCCGCTCAACATCGCTCAAAGCATCACATTTTTAAAATTTCAGTACCGACTTAGTATTGAAGTTGGTACTTTTAACAACACAAATTGACAAAGACATGAAGCTTTTTTTGCACTAATACAACATAATAAAGAGCAAAAGATGCACATTAGTTGTAAAATCATTGTTTATCTGTATATTTTGTCAGGGAAATGTAGTTTGGTCACACAAATCTGTCCACTCATAAATCAGCTAAATGAATTTAGAGTTTTCTGGCATGTTGCATTACTATTCTTCATTTATGGTACAGAAAAATATTTTATTTTAACAAACTAATTATACTGTCAACATTCATAATTACACCATATTTTTTCAGTAATAGTTTTCTTCCACCACCATGATTTTTTTTCATTGACATGCCCCAAACAAGGAAAGTCAGGGCTTAACCCTGTAAAGCCTGACATATGAAATAATAGTCAGGAAAATCTAATTTTTGAAATGGAACAGTTTATTGAAACTTTAGACAAAATATTTGGGGAAAAACTTGCGTGTGCGCGCGCGCGTGTGTGTGTGTGTATCCTATTTGATGAATCAGGCTTTTATGGCTCATATATTATGATATTGTGTGAATATGGAGCTCATATTTGAGGAGGAACAAATACCTACATTTTATTCCGAGGCCCAAACTGAGCAAAAATATGCAATTTGCTGCAGTTGCAGATATTTATATGGCCTAAAAGATGAAATTACCATAGCTTGTAATGTAAATCAGTGAGATCTTTATAACAGTATAGCAGAGTACTTACATAAAATGCATATAAATATCAGTTATCACTGATGATTGAGAGATGAGGAAATAAGCATTCCTCAAAGCCTTATGTGTCATATTTGATACTCACATTTTTATGATTTTTCTAAAATTGATGTATGGATAATCAGTCCAGTAAATGTTCATCTTGAAATATCACTAACAAGTTGTTCTTGCGTTTACTCTATAAAAATCAATAAATATTTCAAAGCAAGAAGTCTTGTGTACCACAACCAGAAGGGGGATGTTTTTACAATTATACTAAAAGCCCTTTTACTTGCTAAAAAAAATATGAACTATCAATCGACCAGAAGACATACAAGATTGTGTACAACAGCTTTTACAGCAAAGTTTTGTTCATGTTGGTAATTGTTTTATTGGGCTAAAAAGTCCCAGGTTTCTTATTGCCAACAAAGTCATACTCATATGACTTTGATGGTGTTTATGTGTGCTACAACTTGTACAATCATTCTGCATGATTTGAATGCACTAGTGCTATACAACAAATGAACAGATCATTTCTGATTACAATCTACAACAATGTGGAATCACAAAAAAACTTTTAAAGGATTAGTTCACTTTAAAATGAAAATTACCTCAAGCTTTACTCACCCTCAAGCCATCTTAGGTGTATATGCCTTTATTCTTTCTGATGAACACAATTGGAGTTATATTAATAAATATCCTGACGCATCCAAGTTTTATAATAGCAAGTGCATCCATCCGTCATAAACATACTCTGCACGGCTCCGGGGGCTTAATAAAGTCCTTCTGAAGCGAATCGATGTGTTTGTGGTGAAAAAATATCCATATTTAACAAGACATAAAGTAAAATATCTAGCTTCCAATAGACTGCCTTCCATATTCAACTTACGAAAAAAACGTAAGTTCGTAAAAACATTGAAATCGGAAGGCGTAGGGCGCAGCGCAAGCATTTGAACTGCGAGAGGTGTTACACTTTCTTCGTAAGTTGAATATGGAAGGCGGATAACTTGTTAAATATGGATATTTTTCTTACACAAACCCATTGCTTCGCTTCAGAAGGCCTTTATTAACCCCCGGAGCCGTGTGGAGTATGTTTATGATGGATGGATGCACTTTCTTGAGCTTCAAACTTGTTGGTCCCGTTCACTGCCATTATAAAGCTTGGACGCGTTAGGATATTTATTAATATAACTCCGGTTGTGTTCATCAGAAAGAAGAAAGTCATATACACCCAGGATGGGTAAAGCTTGGGCTAATTTTCATTTGAAAGTGAACTAATCCTTTAAGGCGGAAAGTATGAGTTGATTTGTGGCCTTGTTGCGTTAATAAATGTTTATTTATCTAGTTCTGCACAGAATTTCCTTTCATTTGAAGACATTTTTTATAATCTTGCCTGGGGCCTCACAAACCCACTAGCCAGATCTGTGAAATTCAGGGTATGTAGCAACTTTTAGAAAATTCTCCATTCATCCTAAAGATTAGCTCTCAGAAGCTGAATAACATTGACATATCTTTGACCTTTAGTTTAATAGCAATGGCAAATACGTCATGCTTAAATGAGGGAAGGAGAATCTTTAGACATCATTTGTTATTGTATAGGATACTCCAGGACGTGTTCAAAGACTGTCCCTTAAGAGGTCACACTGTTATTCGCTGCATCCATGCTTCATCGGTCCTGCTTATGCTGACCGTGTATTCAGTGAACAATTCAATTAATTCTTACAAAACATTACTTCATCCTGCGTGACCCTCAAAGTACTCGCCCGAATCCAAAAATTGCCTGGGCAACATCCTTCAGTAAGGAGTATGCTTGTTCCCATTGGAAACTATCTCCCTCAACAAAGTCACCACCTCCGCTTCATCTTTATGGTCCCGTATGAAGGACCCCAAGGGGCTGAGGGTGGACAGGTAGGGTGACAACCAGGTCTCAGTAAGGTTTGGAAACACATTCCAGGCCTCTTTTGAGAATGGGGACACTGGCCAAAGATGATTAATGGCGGACGTGTATGACTGCTTGAAGGGCAGACCATAATTCACCACAAGGACCTGGAGGAACTCGAGCAACATCCACCTAACCCGTGGGCAAACCCTGCGCCTCCACTCAGGTGCAAAGTTGTCGTCCTTTATGTGTGCAGTTGTTTTTATCATGCTAATTCATAATTGCCCACTCGCAATTACCGATAATTGCGGGGAGTTCTCTTTTAGTTTTGCCTTAATCAGAAATTTGCACTATAAAAAAGATCCTGGGTTTAGATTTCACACAATTACACATTCACTGCTTTTCATCTCTTTTTAATCTCCTGCAAATCTGAAACATGGAGTTTGTTCATAAACACAGCTGAGACCCCACTATTTGCTTTGACATTTTGCTAAACGAATGAAGCAATCCTATCAATGTTGTGCCTCTGTGTCTACTGATTAAAATCATTTGAATTGCAGATGACGTCTTTGTCTAAAGAGTTCAGTAAACAGAGGCATCACGTTGATGGGCATGCCAATTTTTAATTGAAATAAGATCGCCACCCGCTTTGAGCCATAATGCACATAATGATTTGTGACCATAGAAAGACTTTTTTCGTTTATCAAATGTGGCTTTAATGACTGCGATAATCCGGATTATTGTGGAAATCTCTTATAATCTGTGTCATTCAAAAATAATTTTGAGAAAACTATCAGCCGAGGTGCAGAGCTACCAAAATCAAAGTGCCTGCCTTGTTGTCCTTTTATTCTTTTACGAGTCTTTCTGCTTAGGCGAAAAACTGTGGCTAATTTATTCATAGCTCAGCATTTAGTACCTCTAATCTATGGCTGATACTGTTACTGGTGCTCGTAATTGTATGATATTGTTAAAGCTGGTTTTCAGGCAGGGTGCTTATCAGGGCCTGTTTAGTGTGCAGCTTGCGGGAAGGGAAGCCCAAATTGAGGAGAAATCAACTGGCGCCTTGGTAAGCAGGGTCGGAATTACCGTGATGGACTGGGGCTGGATTTCTCTCCCATGCATATTTTTGCCCATTGTCACGATCCTCGTCCTTAATAGGAGCTGACAGAATGTAAATGGGATTTTAAGGGAACTGGCAAAGTCTGTAATTTTTCTCATTTAGTCCATGGATGAGTGAGCCAAGCCGGTAAGATTTGTATGGGAATTTGAGATGGTTCAGTGCGACATGTCAAACCCTGATTATGAACTCAAGGGAGCCTTTTTACCTTAGCCAATCTTCGTGCCTTGCCTCCGCCTTCCTTGCAGGTTGTCTAAGAAGGGCTAATTGTTCACAATGACATTCTCAGTGGATAAAATAGATATCAGCTAAATGACAAAAAAGATGACTAGACACTCTTACTGCTGAATATAAAATGGCTCCTTTTTTAACGGGATGAATCAAATGAATTAATACGCCAATGAGTAAATTCGTAATTTAGCATTTTTGTAAAAACTACAGGCAGTAAAAGATCAAACCAAACAGAATTGCAAAAATAATGACTGTTTTCATACAGGTTTCCTGAACACACTTCCATTGGTCAAACAAACAACACAGCTCCGCCCCAAATTCACATCATTGGTTGAGCCAATCTTGCTATGGCGGGCTGGTCGGGATTCTCAAAACAAACTTTTGAAAACACCACAGATTCAGTGTTTAAACTTTTTTATGGAAATCGACCTATTGATGTCTTGTAGATGTCTAACAAATAGATGTAATTATAGATGTCCTCACTAAAGAAAAGTGTTTAAAAAAAAAACGTACTGACCCCAAACTTTTGAATAATAATATTATTCATTTACTTCAGTTATAAAGTTGTCAAGACCTTCTGAAAAGCAACAATAAAACCAGCAGCATTCAAGCAGGTTTACCGAACAACTCTCCCTATATGCTATTGGTCAAACAAGAAGATAGCTCCGCCCTAATCTCACACCATTGGTTGAGCCACTGTTGCTATATCAGACTGGTCCGGATTCTCAAACAGCAGTTGTTTTAGCATATATTAGCTTCAGGTTTAAAGGGTTAGTTCACTCAAAAATGAAAATTTTGTCATTAATTACTCACCCTCATGTAGTTCCACATCCGTAAGACCTTCGTTCATCTTCAGAACACAAATTAAGTTATTTTTGATGAAATTCAATGGTTCAGTGAGGCCTCTATTGAGAGCAAGATAATTAACACTTTCAAATGGCCGGAAAGCTACTAAAGACATATTTCATATTTTATGTGAGTACAGTTGTTCAACCTTAATGTTATGAAGCGACGAGAATACTTTTTTGTGCCAAAAAGCAAAATAACGACTTTATTCAACAATATCTAGTGATGGGCGATTTCAAAACACTGCTTCACGAAGTTTCCATGATTTACGAATCTTTTGTTTTGAATCAGTGGTTCAGAGCGTGTATCAAACTGTCATAGTCACGTGAACCATTGAAATTTCGAAACGTTTCGAAACACTTATGGTGTAATGAAGCCTCGTTTACTGAAATCACATGACTTTGGCAGTTTGATACACGCTCCGAACCACTGATTCGAAACCAAAGGTTCGTAAAGCTTCGAAGCTTCATTAAGCAGTGTTTTGAAATCGTCCATCACTAGATATTGTTAAATAAAGTCGTAATTTACTTTTTTTGATGCACAAAAATTCTCGTATTCTCGTCGCTTCATAACATTAAGGTTGAACCACTGTAGTCACATGAACTGTTTTAAATATTTCTTCAGTAGCTTTCTGTGCAGTGTTAATTATCTTGCTGGCAATGCAGGCCTCACTGAGCCATCAGATTTTATCAAAAATTATTTTTATGGTCCCGTAATTAATGTCCAAAACATGGACATTAATTTTTGTTCTGAAGATGAACAGAGGTCTTTAGGTTGCGAAATGACATGAGGGTGAGTAATAAATGACAGAAATTTCATTTTTGGGTGAACTAACCCTTTAAGTATCAAGGGCCACTTTTTGTGATATACAACCAAGGCAAATAATTAATGCAGATTGTTAAGATCTTAACAGCGACAATAAAAACAGCAAACAAACAGATAGTTCCGACATTGTTTGAGCCACTGCTGCAGTTTCAGGGTAGTCGGGATCCTCAAACGAACAGAAAAAGTCACAGTGTTTACACTTTACAGGGAAATCAACTTACAAATGGCTTACTTATAGTTGTCTCTGCATATTAAACTGAGATAGAAGAAAGTATTTTAGCATCTTAGCATATTTTAGCTATACTATATAAGTATGAAGGGCCACATTTAGTGACGTACAACCAAAGTAAATGATTAATGCAAGTTAAGATCATATTAAAAGCCTCAATAAAGCCAACATCATTCTCCTTCAAACCCTCATAAACACTCAGGGTACTTTTGGGCTGGGGGGTGATATTGTGGGGCACTGCGGCTCTAGCTGAGAGACGCCGTGTGTAATGCAGGCTGTTAGTGATGTTAAATGAAGCTTGAAGCCTGGCTGACAGCAGCATTCCTCCACAGGCTCGGCGCTGAGAGAGGAGGAGAGGGGCCAACAAGGGCAGAGTAATGGTCTAAGAGAAACCACGCAGGACATGGCGCTCGTTGCAACGGACGGGCCATTATCTCATAAGAGCCATTATCTAAATGGGGTGACCGTCTCGATATGACAGATATCACAGAAGGACTGACACATAAACAGTTTTTATAAGATGAATTTACCAGTGTACAATCTCTGCTGTAAAACACAATTGACCCATAGCTGTATACTGATGTAAATGACCTTGTCAAGGTGGGTTACAGTTGCTTTTTATGTGTGTGTATATTGTTGAATGTTACAAAACAAAAGTTTACTCACAAATACACAAGTACACTATTTTCCTTCTTATATTCATTCGCGATGGAAGCAATGCGTAAATAACTTTCCAGGACATAACGTTTTCAATTCACCCTTTATGAATAGGATCACATTGTCAGTGTTAAATAAGGTTTGCTACAAAGGTACATCATATAAAACTGTTAAATATATATATATAACTTTATGACTCTGAAAATACATAGGATGGTTTCTCCCGAAGCGCAAGTCTCTGCTAGTCTCTTCAGGTCAGGTAGGTAATGTTCGGTTTGACTAATCGTCTGCCACACTCGAAATCCTGACTGATTTCAGTCCATTAAACAACAATGGCAGCAGATCTACAATCGAAGAAAAGTCAACAGTTTCGTCGCAAACGTCTTTGTTGTCCATTTTGCGTGTGCTCAGTTGGAAAAACTCCTTACAAAGCTCAAGTATATGTTTTTTTGCTTGCGTTTCTTGAAGCTGAAGCAGCTGATGTGTGTATTTTGTGTTCATATTGGAAATCCTTCCCCACAGAAATTGTATTTCTTTGGTCTGTAAAATTTTGATAGATCCTTTCACGTTTCACCATCCAAGTCGCGAACTATCCTGCATCCTCCATGCCAGTTTCGGCATCGGCAAATGAAGCGTTGGCCCGTTCCTACTCTGATTGACAGCACAGGGGGATCCATTCCTCACGGTCCACGTAAACTCCATGACTAGAGGTCCTCACCCCTTATCTTATGAGACTGAAGGACTAATGGAGAGACTGACAGACAGGGCTAACAGGACTATGATGAATGCTCCCCTCCCCCGCCCCGCTGTAGCTTTGGAGAATGACGAGGTTCTTCCATACGTTGGACTTCTCTTGGGAAAATCATCCCCCACTGGCGTCAGGATACCTGGGATTTAAAAAAACCCAACAGTTAGGGTGTATAACACAATTACTTATCCATTTTGAGAGTTTCTAGTGTCATCCCAAATCCTACCCTTGTTGGACTCTACCAAGGATATAGACAAATATTCAAGGCATGTAGGAAAGGTAAAATCTCATTCTTAAAGGGTTAGTTCACCCCAAAATTTAAATTATCCCATGATTTAGTCACCTTCAAGCCATCCTAGGTGTATGTGACTATCTTCTTTCAGACGAACACAATCGGAGATATATTTAAAAATATCCTGGCTCTTCCAAGCTTTATAAAGGTGGTGAATAGGGGGCACGATTTTGAAGCCCCAAAAAATGCATTCATCCATCATAAAAATAATTCATATGGCTCCAGGGGGTTAATAAAGGCCTTCTGAAGTGAAACGATGGGTTTTTGTAATAAAAATATCCATATTTAAAACTTTATAAACTAAAAAAACTATCTTCCAGCAGACGACCGAATCCACTGACATTTCTCTTCAAAATTTCTCATTTTAGACTTCTAATTCGTGACCAGTGTTTTGTTTTTCTCTAATCCTCTGTGTTTCCACATTTATCATTGCATCATGCGTCTTCCACTGCAAATCGATGCGTACGGCCGTTTGCCGGAAGCTAGTATAGTATAGTTAATACAGTTTTAAATATGGATACTTTTCTTACAAAAACCCATTGCTTCACTTCAGAAGGCCTTTATTAACCCCCTGAAGCCGTATGGATTATTTTTATGATTGATGGATGCATTTTTTTTAGGCTTCAAAATCTTGCCCCCCGGTCACTACCATTATAAACTTGGAAGAGTCCGAATATTTTTAAATATATCTCCAATTGCGTTCATCTGAAAGAAGACCTAGAATGGCTTAAGGGTGAGTAAATCATGGGATAATATTTGGGTGAACTATCCCTTTAAATTTTAATTAAAAAAAAAAAGCCCTCTTGTTGTCAGTGATACTAATGTCTAAAATCTTTTTGAGATTTTATTCAGTATCTAACCAGAAATCTGTAAAATAGCTTTTGATTGTAGTATTAAGCATCAAAATAAATAAATTACCATCTTTTAAATGATCTAACGCATACATTTAAATAACCAAAACATGGACATAAAAAATATGGACATTAAACATTGTCATTCTGTCTGTTATCTTGCTGTTAACAAGCTAAGTGATTATCCTGCTCAGATAACATATCTTACACAAGTTATTACACATAATCATGGAAAACACTGATATAACTTCAGGCCATCATTGTTAAAACATTGCATGCTTAATCGATTTTATTGAATTAAAAAAGGTATGCTTACACTTTCTTTATTATTGGGATCCAATAGGGTATTTGGCATGACATTAGCCTTTTAAACAAGCAAGTCTAAGTCCTGAGTTGTTGTTTTGTGGCACTTACTGTGGTTGTTTTCACTCGGCCTCCCGGCTGTGCACACGTCCAGCCCGTTCTGTTTACCAATAGGTCACAGCCTTCGTCATCCAAACAAGGCATCATCTCACACCACTGTCTGCTCCTGACAATATGTGCTGTTAAAATAGGAGGAAAACAAATATGAAGAAGTTAAATACGTGGAACAACATTTGCTTACTTCTGTGAGTCTATAGATTTCTTTGTGAAACATTAAATTGAAATTAAACGCAGGGTGGGATCTTATTTATTAGCTATTATTTGAATCATAGTGTGGTCTCAATATGATTGCCAATTGGTGCAACTGAAATGCAAAAGAATTGAAATTATAGTAGAGGAAATAAACCAATTTTGAGCATTATATATGAATGCCATTAAGGTCAGGTTTAGTTAATCTAAAATTATCATATGACATAGGTCATTCAGAGGTCAAGACACTGTAGAATTAGGACATTTCATGCAACAAAAGAAAATAGCAATGAAAGAAAAGAGCTCCAGCACTTGGCCTAATATCCTAAGCCTTTCTCTTTGAAACAGATCGCTAAGGTCCAACAGTGAGAATTTTTTCCTGAGGTAAGATTGTTTTTGCACTTAATCAAACATAAATGTCTATTTATAATAACTAGGGCACCCTTACATGTTCATTTGCATACCATGACACCCCAATTGGCCCTTAGAGAGAGAGAGAAAAAAGGGAGGGAGGAAGGGAGGGAAACTGAGAGAAAATGAAACAGAGAGAGAGAAAAAAAAGAGTACATTTGTGAAGTAGAAAAAATGATAATCAGAGTGAAATATAATCCAGGCAAGCAAAAGTACATAAATATCAGGGTGGCAGAATTTGTACGTTTGGAGAAAGGCTAACAAAGTGTTTGGAGAACAAGTAGATACAAATGGAGGCGAAATGTCATTCTCACCAAAGGAAAAGGCACGTTCTTAAAGGTAAAAAATAGTTGTAGAGATGGCTTCCAAACTCAAAGTAGTTTGTTATGTAGTGAATGTTTCCCTCACAGCGTCTACTCTAGGGACTAGCTTCCGCTACTAATCTCCAGCATTAGTATTCACTGTTATGCCCTGGGCCATAACGACAAATAAAAGAGCCTTTCATGCAAATTTGGTACGTCTTCATTCTGTAGGCATGATTCACAAAACCGTAGGTTGCAGCCAGTGGCGCTCTTATCTACGCTTTGAGTTTACTATGCTATTTAACACCAGTCTTACAAGTAGTTTTTTTTCTTCAGATCTTTAAAATATTAATTCAGGTTTGGGTGCAGGTTGGTTGGCTTGGTTAGTTTCACATTGATTGGAGGGCTTGAACAGAATTAAAATGAGTGCGTAAAAGTAAAGTTTATCAAGACAAACTTTGTTGTTTTGACAAAGCATTGCCTGGATGCTTAAAATAGTTTAGAAAACCTTGAAAGTTATGTAGGCCTTGTACTTTGAGATGGATGGATGGATGGGTAGATAGATAGATGTGTATATATAATCGATGGATGGCTGAATGAATGAATGAATGGTAGATAGATGTGTATATATAGGCGATGGATGGATGGATGGGTAGATAGATGTGTATATATAGGCGATGGATGGATGAATGAATGAATGAATGAATGAATGGTAGATAGATGTGTATATATAGGCGATGGATGGATGGATGAATGATAGATAGATAGATAGATAGATAGATGTGTATATATAATCGATGGATGGCTGAATGAATGAATGAATGGTAGATAGATGTGTGTATATATAGGCGATGGATGGATGAATGATAGAAAGATAGATAGATAGATGTGTATATATAGGCGATGGATGGATGGATGAATGAATGATAGATAGATAGATGTGTATATATAGATGATGGATGGATGGATGGCTGAATGAATGAATGAATGGTAGATAGATGTGTATATATAGGCGATGGATGGGTAGATAGATGTGTATATATAGGCGATGGATGGATGGATGAATGAATGAATGAATGAATGAATGGTAGATAGATGTGTATATATAAGCGATGGATGGATGAATGAATGAATGAATGATAGATAGATAGATGTGTATATATAGACAATGGATGGATGAATGGGTTAATAGATGTATATATATATATATATATATATAAGCGATGGATGGATGGATGGATGAATGAATGAATGAATGAATGAATGAATGAATGAATGAATGATAGATAGATAGATAGATAGATAGATAGATAGATAGATAGATGTGTATATATAGATGATGGATGGATGGATGGGTAGATAGATGTGTATATATAGGCGATGGATGAATGAATGAATGATAGATAGATAGATAGATAGATAGATAGATAGATAGATAGATAGATGTGTATATATAGATGATGGATGGATGGATGGGTAGATAGATGTGTATATATAAGCGATGGATGGATGGATGGATGGATGAATGAATGAATGATAGATAGATAGATAGATAGATAGATGTGTATATATAGACAATGGATGAATGAATGAATGAATGAATGATAGATAGATAGATAGATAGATGTGTATATATAGACGATGGATGGATGGATGGGTTGATAGATGTGTATATATAAGCGATGGATGGATGAATGAATGATAGATAGATAGATAGATAGATAGATGTGTATATATAGACGATGGATGGATGGATGGGTTGATAGATGTGTATATATAGGCGATGGATGGATGAATGAATGAATGAATGAATGATAGATAGATAGATAGATAGATGTGTATATATAGATGATGGATGGATGGATGGGTAGATAGATGTGTATATATAAGCGATGGATGGATGAATGAATGATAGATAGATAGATAGATAGATAGATAGATAGATAGATGTGTATATATAGACGATGGATGGATGGATGGGTTGATAGATGTGTATATATAGGCGATGGATGAATGAATGAATGAATGATAGATAGATAGATAGATAGATAGATAGATAGATAGATAGATGTGTATATATAGATGATGGATGGATGGATGGGTAGATAGATGTGTATATATAAGCGATGGATGGATGAATGAATGAATGATAGATAGATAGATAGATAGATAGATAGATAGATGGATAGATGTGTATATATAGACGATGGATGGATGGATGGATGGATGGATGGATGGGTTGATAGATGTGTATATATAGGCGATGGATGAATGAATGAATGAATGATAGATAGATAAAATAAAATAAAAGAGCCTTTCATTAAGCGATGGATGGATGAATGAATGAATGAATGATAGATAGATAGATGTGTATATATAGACAATGGATGGATGAATGGGTTAATAGATGTATATATATATATATATATATATATATATATATATATATATATATATATATATATATATATATAAGCGATGGATGGATGAATGAATGAATGAATGAATGATAGATAGATAGATAGATAGATGTGTATATATAGGCGATGGATGAATGAATGAATGAATGAATGATAGATAGATAGATAGATAGATAGATAGATAGATGTGTATATATAGATGATGGATGGATGGATGGGTAGATAGATGTGTATATATAAGCGATGGATGGATGAATGAATGAATGATAGATAGATAGATAGATAGATAGATAGATAGATAGATAGATAGATAGATAGATGGATAGATGTGTATATATAGACGATGGATGGATGGATGGATGGGTTGATAGATGTGTATATATAGGCGATGGATGAATGAATGAATGATAGATAGATAGATAGATAGATGTGTATATATAGATGATGGATGGATGGATGGGTAGATAGATGTGTATATATAAGCGATGGATGGATGGATGAATGAATGATAGATAGATAGATAGATAGATAGATGTGTATATATAGACGATGGATGGATGGGTTGATAGATGTGTATATATATAAGTGATGGATGGATGAATGATAGATAGATGTGTATATATAGACGATGGATGGATGGATGGATGGATGGATGAATGGGTAGATGTGTATATATCGATGGATGGATGGATGGACGGATGGATGGATGAGTTGATAGATGTGTATATATAGACGATGAACAGATGGATGGATGGAGGGATAGACAAATAGTTTAAATTACAGTCCAAGTTCTTCATTGGAGGTATGTGGGATTTTTGATAATGCTCTCTGGGAAAACCGTAAATCAGATCAGAAAGTAAAGTAATAGCATCCCAAGTCAGTCTGAAGGACATGAAAAGCTTGAAAGCTCTAGGAGCCGTTATATTTTATAAATGTCTGGTCTTGCATTAGGGATTTGTCAAGCCAACATACTGTAATAGTGATTCCCCCAAAACCTTTTATTTCACAGTAAAATACTCGGCTACTCCAAAAAAAAAAACCACATCCCACCACTAACTCATTCTCTGCCTGTCTCTGGTAGGACGTCGGATCACTCCAGGCTTCAATGATGCATGACACATGACAGATCATCAACATTTTAACACTTTAAAGAAGTAAAGTCAACAAACCCACAAACAACAGCTGAAGAGAGTCCTGTCAGCACAACACAGTAAGCTCTCAGACTCGCTCTCTAATGAGCTGTCCTCCGTCTCCTGGTATTGAGCATTGAGACTGTCACTCCACTGATGGCAAACCGACTATGACAGAGTGCACAAAGTGCCTCCGAATCAACACATCAAAGAACTCTGTGAACTTAGAGGTTTTGGTCAAAGAGGCACAAAAGTAATATGAAAGTTTCTACTGAGAGATAATATGCTTTTATGTATCTGATTCTGAATGGAAACATTTTGTGCTTGCTTATAATTTATATACAGTGCTCAGTATAAATGAGTACATCCCATTTGTAAAGTAACATTTTAAACAATATCTCAATGAACACAAAAACAATTTCCAAAATGTTGATAAGACTAAGTTTTATATAACATCTGTTTAACTTACAACATTAAAGTAAGGTTAATAATATAACTTAATATAATAATAATAGCTCAAATTGAAAGTCACTGGAGCAAAGCTAAATTTTAGACTACAAATTTAACTAATTTAACAAGAATTCAACCACAGGTGAATCTAATTATTCATTCCACAGGTGTCCAGCAGACAGTTGACTATAAAAGGGTGTTAAAACCCCTTCCCATTTCATGCTGTCAGCAATGGCACCACATGGAAGAGAAATGTCACAAGACCTGAGAAAGAAAATAATTTCTTTACACCAGAAAGCTACAAGAAGATCAGCAAAGCTTCACTTATCAGTCAGAATACTGTAGCAAAAGTGGTACAAAAATTTAAAAAAGATGGAACTTCAACCATCTCAGAGACGTCCAGGTCGTCCACGGAAGTTAACACCTCAACAGGAGCGTCTTCTGATGAAAAGGGTTGAAGAAAATCAGCATGCAAGTTCACTGCAGTTATCTAAAGAAGTAGAAAGCAAAACTGGGGTGACTATTTCCCGTGACACAATACGGCGTACACTGCAGAGGAATGGCATGCATCGTTGCCGTCCAAGAAAGAAGCCTCTCCTAGAGCCCAGGCACAAAAAATCCCGCCTAGAGTTTGCCAGGGCCCATGCTGACATGGGACTCTATACTCTGGAGTGATGAGACCAAGATAAATGTTTTTGGAACTGATGGCTTCAAAACTGTAATGCGTCGCAAAGGTGAGGAATACAAAGAAAAATGCATGGTGCCTACAGTGAAACATGGTGGTGTCAGTGTCCTTATGTGGGGCTGCATGAGTGCTGCTGGTGTCGGGGAGCTGCATTTCATTGATGGCATCATGAATTCACAGATGTACTGCTCTATACTGAAAGAGAAGATGCTACCATCACTCCGTGCCCTTGGCCGTCGTGCACTTTTCCAACATGACAATGATCTGAAAAAAACAGCTAAGGCCACTGTTGGATTTCTGAAGAAGAACGGTGAAAGTGATTCAGTGGCTCCTGATCTGAACCCAGTCGAACACCTATGGGGAATTCTGAAGAGACAAGTTGAGCATCACTCTCCATCCAGCATCCAGTCTCTAAAAAAGGTCATTCTTGAAGAATGGAAAAGACAGATGTTGCAAAATGTCGCCAACTTTTTCATTCCATGCCTAGAACACTTGGTGCTGTCATTAAAAATCATGGAGGCCATACAAAGTACTAGATGTAGTAGTTTTTGTTGTGGGGTGTACTCATTTTTGCATCACCCTAATTTGAGTAAAACTGAAAAATGTGTAATTTAAGTTATATTAACCTTACTTTCATGTTATAAGTTAAACAGATGTTATATTAAACTTAGTCTTGTCAACATTTTGGAAATTGTTTTTGTGTTCATTGAGCAATTGTTTAAAATGTTACTTTTCAAAGGGGGTGTACTCATTTACGCTGAGCACTGTAACTCAGACTATAGCAGATTTGCATTACTCAAACTCCTCTTATTGTTAGATGCTGAAAATTGAATCTGTTGAATTATAATCTGTATATTTGAAGTACCCACACGTTGGGACTTGGAAAATAGAAAAAGGCAAAAACAAATATCAAAATAATCCCTGCAAACAATTCTTGTGTGAAGATATTCTTGCTATTCTTACTCTAACTATTCATGCATCTCTCTTTGCTGGTACAGATGGCATCTAAATTGTGACAGATCACTGAATACCTCCATTATCACCCCCAAAATGATTTTTCTACAATTCTTTTTTTGTATATGTAAAATATGCAGTGTGCCTTTCAGCCGTGGCTCTGCAATTCACAAATATTTAATCATTAATCAAAATGATTCAATACAAAGGAAACAGATTTGCATTTTCTGAAGGAAATATCAGAGCTTGAAAGGCAGCACAAGAATAGTAAGTTTAAGACTTTTGTTCTGTGTAACTGTTTATTCTCGGCTGTATATGAGAGAATGTTTCTGCAGTGTAAAAGCAGATGCAAGAAAGAAATGACCAATCACAAACCAGAATGCAAATTGACTTAGGGATAGTTCACCCAAAAATGAACATTCAGTCATCATTTACTCGCCCTCAAGTTGTTCCAAACCTGAATGAGTTTCTATGTTCTGCTGAACACAAAGGAAGATATTTGGAAGAATGTTTGTAACCAAGCAGATCTCGGCCTCCATTGACTACCATAGTAGGAAAAATAAATACTATGTTAGTTAATGGGGGTGAGATCTGCTTGTTTACAAACATTCTTCCAAATATCTTCCTTTGTGCACAGCAGAGTAAAAAAAAAATATATACTGGTTTAGAACAACTTGAGGATGAGTAAATGATGACAGAATTTTCATTTTTGGGTGAACTATCCCTTTAAGAAAGAACACCAATCACAATGAATATTACAATTTGAATGTTTAAAAAAAAATAGCTGGAATGTTATTGCAACAGCGATGACATAAATGAATCATTTGAAATGAATAGTTGAAACGGATTCACAAATAATGTTGTTTTTTCACCTTAAGTTTAAATCAGAGGCACTATTTCGGCATTTAAATTAATTGACAAATAAAAATAACATTAAAATCATCAGAATATTGCCTAATTTTTATATTTCCGGCAACATCATTGACAATATCATTGCGAATATTAGATATCGTGCCTGACTCTACATGCAAGCACTGTAATGGTCAAATTCTGGGTTTTTTTTAAACCTAAATTTGTTTTTCGTAATGGGGTCTTCACAATGTTCTGAAGAAAGGTAGTTCCAGTCCTCAAGGCCCTGTCATTCTTGCCCCAGTTAAGACTTTAGCTGTGACTGATGACCAATGCAGAGGCCGGACTCGAGATTTATCGGGACAATAAATGAGATGGGCTGCTCATTGCAGCGGACTGTGATTACTCAAACGTTTGGCACAGAGGAGAACATCAAACATCTGTCCATACATTTTTACTGCAGACACAGCTTGAGAATTCTATATGCTTAACATTCACAGTAATGCCACACACTAGTATTCAGATCAGCTTTGCTTACACAGGAAATGTCCATAATTTACAAGTAGCACATGTTCTTTTTTATAATGAATTCATGAGCTTACATTTCAAACAGTTTCTTCACCAATACCCCTTCTGTTCTCAGTGTTAAGCCCCCCACTGTGATGCAATCAGTGAGGGGAATTTATGATGTCATAATTTGCCTAGATAATGAATTGGATGTGAATAACAATGAATATTTATTGTTTTGCGCCCATCTTTATTAAACCAGTATTTTCGCTTTTCACATCGCTGCTGAATCTTTTATCGCACATATTCCATTCAAAAACAAACATACACTACAACCAGTGTAATCAGATTGAATGAGTTATATGAATTAGTCAAAAAGACGCACAAGTTATTGGATTGAATCAGTCTGAATGCATCTGAATGAAGGAAATGAGAAATCTGAATGAATCTCTGGAGACTTATAATAAGTCTGATGAATCCTTTTTATGAATGAATGAACTGAATCAGTCAGATCGGTTACTGAATTTTATATATATTTAATATATTAAACAAGTTATTACTTTCATTTTCAAGTCATTTAACTCAAAATCAAGGGAAGAACTGTTTTGCGTACTTGAATCAGTAGTATTACTTTGATACAAGATACAAATTTACAACAGTTTTTTGTAATAAATTAATTTTTATTAAAAATTACAATACAACACGAAATATAATTTGATTGTTTAATTATAATATTAATAAGTATTATTTATAATTGAATGTATACATGCAATATTTAGTATTTATTAATAATATAATTATAAATTATAAAATTATATTTTCTATTATATTCTATATTCTATATTGTTATGGTAAATAAGTAAATAAATAAATAAATTTGCAACAGTTTCTTTGTAATGAATTATATTTTAATTTTTATTAAAAAATATTTCAACATAAAACAATTTGATTTGTTTAATGATAATATTAATAAATACTATTTATAATTGAATTTATACATGCATTATTTAGTATTTATTAATAATATAAAATTTGTATATTGTTTTCAATTCTATTTTCTATTGTATTCTATTCTATTGTATAATGTAATATTTATTCATTCATTCATTCATTCATTTATTTGCCATAAAATTTCAGACAATTATGTTTGTTATGGTAAATAAGTAAATAAATTTGCAACAGTTTCTTTGTAATAAATTGTATTTTAATTTTTATTAAAAAATTTAATGCGTACACACAATATTTAGTATTTGTTAATAATATAGCAATTTAATATTTAAAAAATTCAATTTACTGTATAATCATAATATTTTTATAGTAATACATTATATAAATATTTTTATAGTAATACATTATATAAATATTATTTATATAAATATATAAACACTGTATATTTATTTTCATTTCATTACACCATCATAAAACTTGCTTTGATAATGCTCCAAAATAGAATAATACTCTTGGATTAATCACCAGATACACATATATGTGTACACTGATGGTCCTCACTTGCATAATAGATTCTAGAAAGCAAAATTAAGGTATTTTTGTGAGAGGATGTTTGTGTAAAATAATATATGAGGAGTCAAGACGGAGAGTCTGTGTAATCTGTGTTACCATGGGCACACCTGCAGACACTTCATCACAGGGCATGCTAATTTTTACAGCATTGTGGAAACACAGAGGATGCATTATATAATTAGTTTCTAGTGGGACCACTTATGTCAAGTCTCTGTATTTATTTAGTGGGTGAGCCAAATAACAATATATTTTGTGTCCGTATCTATCCTTTCAAAAATATAAAGCCATGCCAGCAACTGCAGCCCGTATTAAATTGTAAAGAATGTGAATGGCAATTCTAGCTTTTGGTGTCCCCGACGTGATATCCCCAGATGAAACGAGCTTCATCTTGACTTTGGTATCTTGATTGATGGCATGGAACTTCTCTAGCCACTCCCGAATGTTTTGGGGAGCCAGTATCCCATTTGTAATGCTGCCGCATAGTACCAGCGATATGAGGCAGATGCTTTGAATTGGCTGCCTGGGGTCAGCCCTGACCTATCACATCCATCTAGGCTGTGTGACTAGGGAAACAGTACTAATCCTTGGACTGACATTCCGAATTCGATTGAGGAGTCAAAGATATGGAATTAATGCAGGTGCTCAGTGAGCGGGACTTGATTATCCTGACATCTGGCCGACGATCACCTTGTCTAATTGTTAAAATGCTCTCCTTCCCTTGACTTTCCGCATAGTTTTCAGGG
This sequence comes from Hypophthalmichthys molitrix, assembly GCA_037950675.1. Taxonomy (NCBI): domain Eukaryota; kingdom Metazoa; phylum Chordata; class Actinopteri; order Cypriniformes; family Xenocyprididae; genus Hypophthalmichthys; species Hypophthalmichthys molitrix. The sequence goes on along the minus strand of CM075515.1, from coordinate 14,396,440 downwards.
CATATTCCAGCTGTCGGCTCTCACCTCCCCGCTACCACCAGCTGAGGGAATTGGGTTCTGTTGCTGTCACTTCGCGCCCGCTTCCAGGCAGAATCCGCAGTCCCTCTGAGTCCCAACATGCTGCAGCCGCCTCTCGTTTAGCTTTTTCAGTCTGATTTGATATTGATGCCAGACTTTCCATTCCACTTTGATTCTGTTCTACATGAAAACTTCATGATGGTTTAATTTCCTGTTGGTTTGATGATAAATTCATTTTAATTGTCTCGTCGACGTCATTACCCAAGACGTCTTAACAGATTCCAGAGAGCAAATGTGTTTTCAGCTCTGCTTTTCTTGTTATTCATATTACATAGCGGCAGTCTGCAGTTAGAACTGACCTGTCAATGTACTTGTACAAGTGAAAATTTAATTATGCTAAGAACATGAATTATACATAATTTCAGCCTGGTTTCATGCCAAAGAATGTTGTTTTTATAAATGGATGAGCTGCTCAAAGCTGCCCAAACTGATGATGTAAAGCATGTAATCATCCATCCTGATGTTAAATATTTCCAATGAACATGCGCCGATCCCGTGGATGCTCGAGCGCCACCCACGGAAATGGTCGAGCACCTACGGAAAAACATTAGATATTCTCCATTCGTTTTAACCAATAAACAATTGAATGCGACTTTCAGACACGACTTTCTTCTCCCATTAATAGTTCATTTAATGTGGGTTCTATGGTGTTATTATAATGAAAAATGTCAAGAGCGCACTATTGTAACACGAGCACATTAAATGCGCAACCAGGAATCTCTCCACTCAGGCGGATTCCCTTCTCGCACAAAACTGGACGTGCGCGCGCTCTCGCTCAGATATTACATGTGCGTTGTCCTCCTGCATGTGCAGCCATGAATCTAGAATTGTCTTCTCTCCAGGATTTAATGTTGCCAGAAGCGCAACATTATAGTGTGGGCACCCACCGCCAGAAACATTAATCAGCACATATGCCAAGTTTGCCAACAAATGTAAATCAATATTTACATAGCGTAGTAGTTGCACATTTATCTGTCTCACACGTGTCCCACATTGTCCAGCAAAATTACATCTACTGTCCTGCAACAGATCAATAGCCAGGTGGTCACCCTAGCCATGTATGACGTAATCACGTTGGAAAGGTCACGTGTGACATAGTCAAACTGCCTTTACAAAAAAAAGTAAAACAACAATGTTGGATGATTTTAAAGTTGGAGGAGGAAATGAGATGGAGTTTTTCGCCCTACCGCGGTACTTCCAGCTACGTCACGTGTGATTACGCATCGCAGAGCAGTGCAGGATGGGCATTTGTGGTTAAAAAGTGGTAAATTTTTATTTTTTTTAGAAAATGGCCAATCGTTTCGCTAGATTAAGACCTTTATTCCTCGGCTAAGATTGTGTAGAGCACTTTGAAGCTGCACTGAAACTGCAATTTGTATTACCTGTTGTACCCCGGTGAAGTCCACTATATGGAGAAAAATCCTGGAATGTTTTCCTCAAAAACCTTCATTTCTTTTTGACTGAATAAAGAAAGACATGAATATCTTGGATGACGTGTGTGAGTAAATAATCAGGACACTTTAATTCTGAAGTGAACTAATCCTTTAACAACATGTACTTACTATAGGGTTAGTGTTGGGAAAAGTGTTTGGTTTAGGTTAGTTGCACGTAATTATGCAAAATTAACTGTTATTACTAAGTAACATATTTAACAAGGACACTGTAAAATAAAGTGTTACCGAAATTAATTATATTTAATATTATATTTGTAAAATTTACTTTTTACATTGAAAAATATGTAAGGAGATGTTGCAAAACATGACATTTTAGAGTCATTTAATTGATAATTAAAATGGTATAAACATAAACTTGCCATTTTTACCAAATTTTTAGTTTTAAAATTTTGCCATTATTGTCACTGTGCCACATGCAATCTACAATGTCATCTTGTTTTACTGGTCTTCAGTGTGCTAAATACAAAAGTCTGCTCACCTTCCATCAGCAGGGCTTGTTTACTCAGCACCTGCTGTCATGCAACTAAACCTGGCGGTCTTAGTTCTAATACATAATGGCAGACGTGACGGCTATTCTTTCTCACTATCAAAACCTGTCTGATTGCCTGCCTTTTATCAGATAAAGCCACGGGGCACAGAACAAGATAAAACAGCATCGTCACCTCATTTGAAGAGTTTGGGCTATATTTAGCAGAAGCCTTTTATCTAAAGAAACAAAACGAATGAAGAAATCAATAATTCTTTAATAGCTGCAGACACTCAGAGAGCCAAATTACACAAAAGTAAAAAAGCGAGTGGGGTAAATAGTTAAACAGCAAACAAAACTGAGGAGATATTGTGTAAGAAAAGATTGTCTTCACATGCAGGGGTAAATTGTCAATTGGATACACTGAGATTTTCTTTCTAAGGCTTAAAATTATATCTGAAGAGTAGAATCCATTGGTTGTTATGAAATAACTGCATTTTTGAAAGGCCAAAGCCTCAAGATCTCTGCTCGCACCGATGGAGAAATTGTATCCGGCTATCTTGTTAGAAAATGCCAACGTAGAGTGACTGATTTTTATTGTCAATTTGTTTGGTAAGCCATGAGACAATTTTCCAATAATGGCAATGAGGAATTACTGAGACACGACATCCACAGTATTTTTCTTTCTACTTGCAATGTTCTGTTTACACAAATTTTTATTTTTCATCTTTATCGTTTTCCTGGATTCTGTGCTATTTTATCATGCTTTTGCTTTTTTACGACTTTTTTTTTTCAGCCATGGTTAGTGATTGGCATGTGGTGTAGCCCACTACAGGTGATGTAAGGTCGTAGAAACATGGAGGACTGTGTCTTTCAAAAGCAATTACTCAAGAACACCTACTTTCATCTGGCCACGAAGAAACTCCTACCTTACGAAATATGTCTTGAAATTACTCGGGTGTCATAGCAACAACTGAAGGCAAGAAGACATACGACCACATGATAATAAGTGCAGGTCACGCTGAAAACCAGTCCACGCAGGACTAAAACTAAATTGAGGAAAAAGGGAATGCAACCAATGCAAATGCAAAATATCATTTAAAAAGCTCTTGATTAAGTGGTGCCATTTGCTTCAAGTTGACATAACAAGTTTAATCACATTAAAAAAGCTCAGATACAATACCAGCTGTAAAAGGACCCTGTATTACATCTTTCCATTGTGTTCACTTTACAGCTGCACAAGCTGGTTCTTTTGAATCAAATATCTGAGAAACTTAAGTTTGACTCTAATGAGCCAGTTCATTTAAAGGAATAGTTTAATTCAGAATTAAAATTTCCTGATAATTTACTCACTCCCATGTCATCCAAGATGTTCATGTCTTTCTTTCTTCAGTCAAAAAAGAAATTAAGGTTTTTGAGGAAAACATTCCAGGATTTTGCTCCATATAGTGGACTTCAACAGTTACCAACAGGTTGAAGGTCCAAATTGCAGTTTCAGTGCAGCTTCAAAGGGCTCTACAAGATCCCAGATGAGGAATAAGGGTCTTATCTAGCGAAACAATCGTCATTTTCTAAACAAAAAATAAAAATGTATATACTTTTTAACCACAAATGCTCATCTTGTACTGCTCTGCAATGCGCCACGCATTACGTAATCACGTTGGAAAGGTCACGCGTGACGTAGGCGGAAGTAGTGCAAAAAACATCCAATTGTCTGACATCGTTGTTTTACCTTTTTTTTTTTGTAAAGGCCGTTCGACTTAGTCTTTGCACGTTCACATTGTAAACATTTGCTGGGTACTTCCGCCTACATCACTCACAACCTTTCCAACATGATTACGTAATGCGTGATAAGCATTTGTGGTTAAAAAGTATATCTAATTGTTATTTTTTTTTAGAAAATGAAAGATCATTTTGCTAGATAAGACCCTTATTCCTCGTCTGGGGTTGTGTAGAGTCCTTTAAAGCTGCACTGAAACTGCAATTTGGAAGTGAAGTGAGCTAATCCTTTAATGAATCATTCAAAAATCACTGGACTAGTGTGTCTTCTGAGGCAGCGGCAGAACCGTAGGAGGCTGGTATGTGCAGCTTTATTCCGCACTGTCATCACCGCAGGTTTCAAAACATATCTCCGTTATATTGCACGTCCAACACTTTGCAACAACACAACCTTGTTTCTGCAGTGACTTTCAGCATGTTTTCTATAACAACATCTAACGTTTACATTTTACGTGGCGTGAGAAAGTCACATAAACCACGTGAAATCCGATCAGAGCAGTCAGACTGAAACGGATTTCCAGAAATGTGATTTCAATAGAATTTTAAACCAGATGAATATAGCTTGAAATGGAAAATTTGCCATTCACACTTGCTAAATCTGATCGGATTTCAATCAGATATGCACAAAAATCGGATTTGGACTGACAGTCTAAACAAGGCTTAATATTCTGGTTCATAAACAAATGACTCTAATGAGCCAGTTCTTTTAATGAATCGATCAAAAAGACTTACTGGTTTGAATCAGTCTGACAAATCCTTCACTTAACATGTTCACTGAATCCATTACATCGATTACTTAACATTTGACTCATTTACTGAACTGCATGTCTTTCAGTTACGTATGACTTTGTGTATTTAAAGATTTTGGAAACTCAAGTTTGTTCATATAATAACCTGTAGTCAAGACTCACTTGTTTGCAAAAGTTTGCTATTTAAATAACATGCGGCAACTCAGAGCTAATCTCTCCAAGTCTACATTTCCCCAGCGTCCGTCACCTCGTAACACATTCGGCACACGTGACCTCAGGCACTGATGAAACCTGCAGCAACATTCCAAATCCTGTGAGTGACACTTCAGCCACACTCAGTGAGCAGTGTAATCTCATGGATCAGTTTGGAATCTGAAAGCCCCAGCTATGGCTGCAGTGGTGGGCTTAGAGGCAGTGGCACCAAAGCCTGGATGAGTCCCACCTCAGCCCCTCCTCATTCTTACCATCCACACATGCTGGACTGGCTCTGGTAGTGCCGGCAATCTGGCCCTTCCTGCAGGCACACCTGGCCGTCTGCCGGGCGATGGTCCTCCTTGGCTGACTGCTGTCCCTGTCCAGAGTCACGATTTCACATGTACCTGCCACCAGCTGACCTGAATGAAGGACAAAGAGTTTAGATAAATGTCAGCTGGGCTTTCAATACCACCAGGATAACAATCAAATCTTTTTTAAGAAAACGTGAGTGGTGCCAAACTCCCCACCACAATGTTAGAACGTTGTGGCTGGTTGCCAGGGTGTTGCTATGTGGTTGCTATTATGTTCTGAGTGGTTTTAGCACATTTATATTTTAGCACACTCAAGTCCGTAATTCCAGTCCTTAACTCTGGCTCAAGTCTAGAGCTGCATAATTAATCGAAGAGAACTGAAATCTCGACATGACTGTGATTAAGGCTGCGATTTCAATAAATAAATATATGCAATGCATATTTCAGGGTAAAGCAAGTCACTGTGTTCATTTTTAAGCATTTTTGTGTTGATTTAGTGTCTCAGAGCAGTAAATGCTGCTCCACATGAACTCAGTTTGGGTTGCTTATAATGTGCATTTGGGAACACGCACCAACCATCTTCACAAACTGAGTATGAGAAACAAAACAGAAATATTAGTATTTTAATTTCACAGTATAGTAAAATAAATTATTATTTTGTTTTTCTTAAACATTTTACAGTGAAATATTCCAAATATTTTAAAAAAAAATTTACAAATAGTAATATTAATTCTTTTTAATATTTTAATTTAGTAGTAATAATAAAATTATTATTATTATCATCATCACAATAATTGTAATATTTATTATTATTTGATTTATTATTTACTACTAATAATTATATTTATAATATTTTTAATATTTTAATTTAGTAGTAGTAATAAAATTATACTATTATCATCATCATCATAATTGTAATATTTATTTGATTTATTATTTACTACTAATAATTATTATATTTATAATATTAATGTACTGTATAATCCCAGCATTTTTTGTCCAACCCTACACTGAAAAAAACAACCCAAGTTTGGTTAAAAATGGACAAACCCAGCGGTTGGGTTAAATGTTTGCCCAACCTGCTAGGTATTTTTATTCAACTCAGCTATTGTTTAAAAATTCCTGTATTGCTTGCTTAAAATGAACCCAAAGTATGTTGAAAATTAATAAATGTTTACATTTTGATTATCATTGTTGCCTCTAGTAATTATGTGTCTGATTTTTAATTTCCAACCTATTTTGGGTTCATTTTAAGCCAACCATATAGCCTTTTTTTAAAAATAGTTGAGTTAAATTAAACTGCCCAGCAGGTTGGGCAAACATTTAACCCAACCGCTGGGTTAAAACAACCTAGTTGCTGGGTTTGTCTGTTTTCAACCCAAGTGTACAAACAAGCACAGCAAACCTGGAGCTTTTTCTTTTCTTTTTTTCTTTTACTGTAAATCATATTTAAAATCCCCAATTCCCCCTAAATCGTGCAGCCCTACTCAGGTCCCTTCTTTAGTGTAAGTTTATAGGTTTTTTTTGCATGGTCTATCATCTACCAGGCAAAAATTGCAAGCCTGATTGCTAAGAAAAGTAATAGTACAGCTCTCCTCAGCATGCCTCATGAATTAATCTCATAATTATAGCACAAACAGTGAGGAACTTGTAAAGTGAAATTTAAAATTACAGTCATTTTAGCCATACAAATTATGCCAAAAAACTTATATATATATATATATATATATATATATATATATATATATATATTATGTACTCTGTGTGTGTGTATGTGTGTATATATATATATATATATATATATATATATATAGCCATTTATTCAGAAAAAAATAAAGTTGACAAAAAATAAGCACACAAGAGAGAGAAACAGTCACATAGCAATGCAGGCCAGATTCAAACCAGCGTCTCCCATATGAACACCACAGCGCACTGTATTTGGAAGTAGCCCACAGCTTTGACAGAATAAATGGATTTTTACGCTGCTGAGCTGTTAGTTTCCCTACTAATATTGTAGACTGAGGCATCACCCTTGTTAGCAGACTGATGGGGACCAAGTTCTGCTGAAGCTGCACACTGCAGCCATTGTTCAATGTTCCTCTATTATCCTGCACCTGCATAAACAGGAATCTATATACACGGACTCATCAAGCCAGTGCAATATGTTGGATATGGACCTGCGACAGTGAATCATGTCCTAGCAGTGACGTGTCAGCAGAAAAAAGCTTGATGCATCAGGGTGGGCTGCAGATCTTCCACAAAACCCACTGTAAGTCCAGACAGATGGCTAAGAAAGCAGCGCAGAACCTCTTGAGAGATCGCTTATGTTAGATGATGATTAATCCAGCCCCAGCATGCCTCAACACCCCACCCCCCTTACAAAGGAATGGTTATGTACACAGTTAGGCTATCCTTTGCCAAGCTTTCAACAGGCAGTTGGTCACAATTGCCATAATGGCTTTCGCATTACCTGCAAGACAAAAAAAACTATAAATCTAAACACTACCGCTGATATTAAAGAGTATGCGTGCGCCATTCTTTGAAGAATCTAACTATTATTATTTTATTATATTGCCACACATCCAGTAAGCAATTCTGCATAATATTAATATTAATAACATTTTTGTTGAAATCTAATGACATTTCCTCTCTCAAGATCCATTAATGTACTAAAATCATATTTAAATAAGTTCATGTGAGTACATTGGTTCAATATTAATATTATAAAGCAACGAGAATATTTTTTGTGTGCCAAAAAAACAAAATAACGACTTATATATTGATGGCCGATTTCAAAACACTGCTTCAGGAAGCTTCGGAGCGTTATGAATCAGCGGTTCGGAGTGCCAAAGTCACGTGATTTCAGCAGTTTGGCGGTTTGACATGCGATCCGAATCATGATTCGACACGCTGATTCATAACGCTCCAGAAATGTCATTGCTGGCTATGCAGGCCTCACTGACCCATCAGATTTCAACAAAAATATCTTAATTTGCGTTCTGAATATGAATGAAAGTCTTATGGGTGTGGAACGACATGAGGGTGAGTAATAAATGACAGAATTTTCATTTTTGGGTGAACTAACCCTTTAATATTACAAATGTAAAATAATAAGATTACACTGATCTAATTAAGGATATTTTTAAGGTAATGTTCCAAACGGTTTTGAGCAAGTTACTGTATGTTTCATAGTACTTCAAGCACTTTTATCTCAAAAGATCAAAGAAAATGTGATTCCTTGTGATATGGTCGCTTTAAACCCCATCTGCACTACAGATAGAGACAATTACGTCCGCTACAGAAGGAAATGTTCAATCAGAGAAGTGTGTCTGAGTATTGCAGTCATTAGTAGTATGTAGTCTCAAGGCAACTGTGATCTAGTGTAGCTGTGAGTGACATATGAAGGTGTATGTCTGTAGCACATGATGGATTATAGCATCTTCTCGACTTGATACGGCGGCCGTGGAATTATTGGCATGTAAAATTACCTGTATGTCTATATATGTATCCAGCTGAAGTTTGATCTACAGTGTGTGAAATGGTTCATCTGACCATACATGCATGAGCTTCAACACAAACAATGATGGATGGCCCTTCAACCGCCACAGACGCGGCGTCAGTGCAGAGGTACTGAATGTAAAAGCATATCCAGGCCAGATTGGTTTGGTTTGCATATCTGTTTTTTTTACACATAAATAATATATATATATATATATATATTTTTTTTTTTTTTTTTTTTTTGCATTTATGAGCATAGCTGAAAATCTGTTTGCCCCGGGCACTAGAGAAAAGAAGCCATAACTTTCAGAGGCTCTCCTCTCCTCTCTCAGCCCATCATTGATTCATCAGGATGCGAAACCCATCACCTTTTATTACACCCAATATTTCAGTCTACATTTGAAACTGAGAAGAAAATATTGCAGGTTTGTCAGAACTGCCAAAATAAACACAAAAGAATCTAAAGAAAAGTTCTCCAGACGACCCTTGTTGCAAGCTACTCTCATCATGAGAGAACTTTCAATTCAATCTATTTTTGGCCAACTCAGTTGCTGGAGCGCTTTAGTGATTATTGGAACATTTTCAAGAAGTGATTTGATTTTTTTCCCCCTCTCTATCTGTTTTCCTCTTCTCCAGACATCATTTCTCACTCTCTTGCTCTTGCTTCTCTCTCTCTGCAAAATCAAATATCAGCATACAAAAAAATCAGAAGGCATTGCTCTGGTGTCTGTTCTAATAGGTGAACGTCTGCTTTTTCTCTCTTCAAAGACACTGAATTGAACTGAAGCTCTGAATAAAGTGGAATCGTTAATATGACGGCAGATACTTCATGATTGCATCATCACAGAATATGATGCGAGCACGACTCACAGGAAATAAGAGCGGTGATGTGGGTGGAAACTCCTCGTTATCAAAGTTGCTCTGTACTGAATAATGTATTCTTCAAAATAAACTCTCTGATTCTCGAGACGTGGGACAAAACGGGCTACGGAACTGAAAAAAATAGACATTTATGTACAGAGGAATCATTTTGGATTACTTGCTTCTCACAAATATGTGTTTTTCCTTGCTGTAACTTAATTTGTCGGGCCATATGCATATAAAAAAGTATCTAGTTCACCAGATGAATTCATACATTTGTGTTAAGAACCTTCTAGTGATCATCTCTGATTAATATCAACGTGCAAATGTTGCTACTTAAAACCAATGGCAGGTAAAAATGTGGCACAGAATCAGAACACTGCCTTTTCCCCTTTCTAAAAAAAAAGTTATCTTCTCGTTTTGTCATGTTTGACAACATCCAGCCTCTCTCTCTCTTTCTCTACGGTGAGCCCCACTCCAAAGCTGGAAGAAAAAAGCTTCACCATTCATTTCCAACTTCAGCCCCAAATAGGCAGTAATGACTGGGCTCTGATAGCTGCCGGAGAGAGAGGAGTCCATAGAGCCATTCATGGAGGCTAATCAGCATGCCAGGAGCAAAGTCTGGCTCTGCAGTGACTGAATGCAGACTGTGAGCGCCCCTCCTTTAATCTCTCACTCATTCATTCGGTCCTGCTATGGCTTTATGACAAACCCAACACGGCCAATGTTTTCCGCCACCTTATCGTGACCTCCTTTCCTCTGCCACCTTTTTTTCCCCTCTACATCCCGTTTGTCAGAGTAAACAATCATTCAGTGTTTACATGCATGTTCTTAACCTGAATATGCATAAGTCGACAATGTGTGTGGTCATGTAAACATGTTAATCTATTTTCCTTTATCAGAGTAAAGTCACCTTCAGCAAAAATTGATTGACACAGCTAGATTTTTGCCCATTACCTCACCTGGGATGTAAACACCATAACTTGCATTTTGTTGGCTTATTGTAGTGCGTATGTCTGGTTAAGTGTCCTTAAGGTGTGTCACATTAGCGATATTTCAGCAAAATTTTGCGGGTAAAAAAAGGTCAATTGTCAGTGGCGTAGCAATGTATGAAGCACAGCTCATACAGAAGTCACTTTCTAGCCAAGCAGCTTTCTGCCGGTCAGTGCGGTGAATTACTGGTATTCAGTGACTCGGATCAGATCGAGGACACAAAAAACTTGATCGGGATCGCCCTAGTTTTTAATGCTTTATTTAACATCATAACTTATATAACATATGGAATACTCTGAGTCAGATACACAAATTATTAAGTTTTGACTTCTCTACAAGGAAAAAAACCTGATTTATTAATAAAGTCTTATAAGCGTGGTGTGCTTGTGTTCTCAGTTTATTGATTAGCATGTAAACCAGGACAACGGGCAATTTAAATAAGCTGATTCCCTTTCAAGGGAACTCGCGCTGTGTTGGAGATAATGACATTATGGAAATGTTTCTGCATGATTCCGCCGGGAGCATCAGGTCTCTTAGGGCAGGACCCTCCAGGAAGAAGTGGTTTACACCTCAGCATACGGTGCCCACTTCTCCTCAGTGAACTTAGGGGACCGTTCTGCCAACCCTGCCACCTCTGGTGCTTCGGGGCGCAGTGGTTTCCAGCGAGTTCAGATCTCAGTGTCGGCCTGGAGATGTTGTGGCACTGGGACACTCGCATCCTCCGAGGAGGTTATTAGAGGAGTCAGTTCAGTTGTTTCCTGTTGGTCATCCACTTCAGGGCGCTTAACTGACTACTCGAAAATTGCCAGGGACCAATCTCGAGAGATTGGTTACCCTAGGTAGCATGGGAATTTATGCCAAGTGTGTCACATTGAGTTATGCTGACGATAGAAAGAGGATACAAAATTCAGTTTGGTTCTTGTACCTTAGTTATGTGGAAGAAACCTTGGTTCTTTTTCCAAGGGCCCATGCTGGGAGCTCCTTGTCATCGCAAAATGCTTACAATGGACGATTCCCTCACAGGCTGGGGAGCAGTCATGGTGGGTCGCTCAGCTCAGGGTTTGTGGAGGGGTCATCATCTCATGGAGATGATGGCTGTCTTACTAACTTTGAAATACTTCCTCCCAGGTCTGAGGGGCCATCATGTGCTTGTCCGGACAGAAAACACATCAGTGGTCTCCTACATAAATCATCAGGGGGGTCTGTGGCATTGCCCACTTCACAAACTGGCACAACCGATCCTCATTTGGGCTCTAGGAAAGCTGCTCTTCCTGAAAGCAGTGTACATCCCTGGACATCAAAATCAGGGAGCAGACATCCTGTCGAGGCAGGGGCTGAGGCCTGGGGAATGGAGACTCCACCAAGAGGTGGTGAAATTGATCTGGAGGGAGGACAGCCAGGCGGAAGTGGACCTATTCGCATTTCAAGAAACGACTTTGGTTCTCCCTCACACATCCAGCTCCACAGCTCCACTCTGCTCCCGGGAGTTCTGGAGAGAATCCACTGGGATGGGGTCCGCCTGTTATTAGTAGCCCTGTTCTGGCCGGCCTGAGTAAGATTCCTGGACCTGATGTCCCTTCTCTCTGTAGGAGATTCTGGTCAGGTGGGACCTTCTGGCTCAGGCAGAGGGCTATATCTTTCAACCCCACCTGGGGTTGTGGAAACTGTGGGTTTGGCCTCTAAGGGGGCCCAACTCCTAGAGTCTGGTCTGTCAACTGAGGTGGTTGAGACCATACTTCACTCCAGAGCTCCCTCAACGAGGAAACTATATGCTTCAAAGTGGAGATTTTTCACTTTATGGTGCCGAAATCACCAGCTGGACCCAGTTAACTGCCCTGTTGGTTCAGTGCTGGAGTTGCAGGATCCGTTCTCTGCAGGGTTATCTCTCTCCACTCTGAATGTTAACGTGGCAGCCATAGCTGCTTACTACACACCTTTGGGTGGTGAGTAATTGGGGAGAAACCCGTCAGTGTCGCATTTCTTCTGTATTGCTTTAAGGCTAAGGCCTGCAAGCTGCATGAGGGTATTGGTCTGGGATTTTTATAGTTTTGCAGAAGGCTATATTTTTCCCAAGGTCTCCACTAATGTGGCACAATTTATAGTTGTGCCACTATACTTTTTCTACCCCCTTTTGGACGTCGGACCAGGAAAAGCTAAATCTGCTATGCCCAGTTAGGGTATTGGATGCTTATGTTCACAGAGCTGCCCTGTGGCGTAAGACTTTTGGGTCACCTAGAAAAGGGGCCCAAGCATCCAAGCAAAGAATGAGCAAGTGGATATTGAACCTCTCTTGCATATGAAACTTCTGGACAGCCTTCACCGATGACTGTCTGAGCTCATTCGACTAGGAGTATGGCGGCTTCAAAAGCCATATTGTCAGGGGGATCCCTACAAAATGTGTGAAGCGGCAGGCTGGTCCTCTCCGCAGATATTTGTAAGGTTCTACAAACTAGACTTGGATCCCACACTGGGGTCCCAGGTGCTTATGTCTCACCATAATTCACACTAGACAGGCACTTGTCAGTACAACAAAGTGGGTATTATTGTTCCCATAGCGTTGCTATCTCCGACGCAGCACTAGTTCCCTTACGACTGTAACCATGGTCCGGGCACTATTTATAGAGCTTACGGTCATGACATCACATGCTACAGGGAGACGTCCCACCACACCATTTGACTGATTACACACGTGCTTCAAGAGGCAATCATGCAGAAGCGTCAACAATAGTTACAATTGTAACCTGAGACATTTTTGTGAGTTATCAGTGTATTGGTGTGCATGTAAATATGCTCTCATTATAGTGTACGACTATTGGGATAATTCAGAGGAAAACACAATTAAACACGCCGAATCTGAGACGGCAGCGGTTTCACCCCAGGACAAGCCATTATGACATCATTAACACGGCAAGAATGCAAGTCAACACTTTGCTAATGGTCACGGAGCCACACCGCTCTGATAAGCTCCCTATTTGCTTGCATTGTTCTAAAATGCCTCTAAGTGCTGCAGCTTAGACGTGTTAAGCGGCGCAACTCGTGATAGATGATACGCCCTCCTTGTCTGTTCAAATAGCCCCGCTGACAGCGAAATGTCTGATTCATCTCCAACCTCTCCGCTCTCTCCCCAGGATCTTCTGTATACTCCAGTGCATGCGTTTTAGGGATGAAAGAGCTGCCAACCATGCATCTCAGAGATGGAGACTTGCTGGCTGTGCTGATCTGAAATTCAAAAGCTATCCTTTACAGGCTGTCAGAAAAGTGATGGAGTGAAAAGGGAGTCTATCATCAGGGGACCGATGCTGGACTCCACCAGCACGCCGCATGATGCTATCAGCCTTCATTCTCATGCCAAGATCGTTCAGTTCAATTCTATAACTGAAAGCTTTATGCTGAAGTTATTGCCTTGCAATGTGAGTCAATTGGCCTCATTTAACTGTAAGATGTTTTCATTAAGAAACACCACCAGTAACAAAAGCATATATGAATAATATAATGTTCTGAGACAGGGGAGTTTTGATAAAACAATTAGGATATTACATATAGACATACAATGTGAAACAGAATAATTAGATGTTAAACATGTCATAGTCTGAACTGGAGTTTAGCCCAGGACCACAGAAAGTCAAATTCAAGACAAAAGCCAGAAAGGTCAGATATGAGACAACAAAGTTTTAATGATTAGAAACCCTGACTTTTTAACTAGTTAAAAAAAATAATAATAACACAAATATTTGGCAAGTTCATTATTTCAATAAATCACTGGCCAAAATTCATGTTGCGAATTGAGAGAAATGAAAACAACTGCCAAAAAATGCCTTTCATTCAATTTTATTTATAAAATGATTATAAAATAAAATTACATGAATGTATTTTATTTTATAAAATAACTGTTTTTTATAAAATAAAATAAATGTATTTATTTAATAAAAGATACATGTATTTATTTTAAAATATTTCAAAAACCTGAAAAAATATTTTATATTAATTTATTTTTAAAAAATAACTATAAAGTCATTACATTTATAAAATACTTTTATTAAAAAAAATAAAACATTTGTATTTCATTTAGTTTTATTCAAAATAGCTTAAACAGTACATGCCATAGCAATGTGAAAGTCAATAAAAATGACTGCCAAATGCATAAATGTAAATTTAAAATGTTGAATGTAAGTCAATGTTGCTAAATTTGATTCCATCTTCTTAGAGACTGTGGCAATGAAGACTGTGAAAAAAGACCACAGGAAGTCAAATTCAAGACAAAAAGAAAGGTCAGCAATGAGACAACACATCACAGTCTGGAATGGTTAGAGTAAAAAAAAAAATACAGTATATTTATAATATAATATAATATAATAAGTTAATTGGCCAAAATGTAGAAAATTTCAAATTTATTTAAAAAAAACAAGCTACAACAAATGACAATTTATTTTATTTATAAAATAACTGTAACATAAAATTAATTAAATTAATGTATTTTATTTTGTAAAATTTTGTATTTTGTAAAATTGTAAATTTCTAAAATTAAAATATATTAAATTTTTTAATTTAGTTTTAATTTTATTCAAACTATTTTCATAGGTGTATAAATTGAATGCAATGTCAGTTACTTTGAAATAAAAGTGACTGTCAAATGCATGAATGTACATGTTGCAATACGTTTTCAAATCTTATTCTATCTCCTTAAAGACTGTGGCAAGCCCAAGACTATAAAAACATTGAGTACAGCTTTTATATTGAGTAGACAGTATTATTGCAACCTGAAATTGAGGACTTTACATCCTGTATCATATATTTTAGGTCAACATTTTTTATGACAAGTCCTACTATTCAGCCAGTAGCTATACATCATAATTTCAACTGCCAATAACTTGCTTAAGAGCTAAGGATTCTTTATCTGGACAGTATATATTCCTTCCTGTCACCCTATACACCTATTATCCTTCTCTAGATTGAAGCAGTAGTCAGAGGGAGGGCTGGCGGGGGACGAGGGTCTCCTTTAGAGTCGGTAATGACAGTCAGACTGAGATTGGACCTGATGCCAGGTCAGTCTGGCTGGCCTCTGTGCTCAGCAGGCAGCCAAAATCTTTGCTTCCACAGTCCAATCATACCAAAAAGCCCCTGCAAAGTGTGACTGCAAGACGTCTGCTTGTACGGACTCCTGGGGAGTGTTTTAAACTAATTTATTTAGAATACTTAAAACGTACGCAGAACACTTTGTTAAGACACGCAAGCCTTCCACAGCCCTCAGTGTTCCACTTTGTTAATCCCTCCATGGTTTTAGTCTGGCATCCATCCTCTTCCAAGCTATTTCCATCAATTAGCAACTGCTGGGGGAGTTCAGGTGGCCACAGTAATGGTAATCTTTGTAGCCAACTGTTCATTTGAAATGCTTAGCAGTGTATGGGTTTTTTGAGTAATTCTTTCAGTTCACTCTCATCGTCATCATGACCTGAACTCAGTGGTCAGAGTTTTATGCCAATGGCATCAAAACACAATGGAAGAAAAAATGATGAACGAAACTAGAAATACTTACTTTCATAACTAGTTTTTTTATACACTCCTATAAAGGATTTGTTTGATATACGCTCCGAACCACTGATTCGAAACAAAAGATTCGTAAAGCTTCGAAGCTTCATGAAGCAGTCTTTTAAAATCGTCCATCACTAGATATTGTTGAATAAAGTCGTTATTTTGTTGTTTTGGAACACAAAAAGTATTCTCGTCACTTCATAACATTAAGGTTGAACCACTGTAGTCACATGAACTGTTTTAACCCTTTGAGCGGTACAGTCCCACATATGGGATTTTTATTTCTGTGCCCCTGGGCATACAGTCCCACATATGGGATTTAGAACATTCAGCGACGTCACATAACTGCCAGATTCAAACTGTGCTTTCACGTGCTGTAAATCCGACTGACAGGACTCTGCGAACTACAGCGCAAACTAAGATGGTGGCGCCCATCTCGCATTATAGATCAAGATAAAGATCATTTATAAAGGTTTTAAAATGACAAAACACACTCACTTACACATATTTGAGAATCGGAATATCATATAGACATAGTAAGCAAGTTTGTGAATATTTTAAATAAAAAAGGAAAAACAAAATAATAGCAATCTATCTGTCATACAGTGTTATTGTGACTGCGTTCAGCGCATGTGACACGCATGACGCGTCGCCATGGAAACAATAAGGGCAAACGTTCTAAAATAACAGTCGCCTTAAAAAAACTCACTCTGGGGGGTCAGTTAGAATATTTTAAACTCACGCTTGAAAGGGTTAAACATGTCTTTATTAGCTTTCTGGGCATCTGAAAGTGTTAATTATCGTGCTGTCAATGGACACCTCACTGAACTATCGGATTTTATGAAAAATATCTTAATTTGTGTTCTGAAGATGAACGAAAGTCTTACGGGTGTGGAACGACATGAGGGTGAGTAATAAATGACAGAATTTTCATTTTTGGGTGAACTAACCCTTTAATATACAGTCATTGTCAGAATTATTGGCACCCTTGGTAAATATGACCAAAGAAGGGTGTGGAAAAAAAATCTGCATTGTTTATCCTTTTAAAAAAATCACAAAAATCTAACCTTTCATTGAAGTAAAACTAATAAGTGGAGAAGGGGGAATCACAATATGAAATAAATGTTTTTCTCTAATACATGTTAGGCCACAATTATTGGTACCCCTAAAAATTCTTATGAGTAAAATATATAGGAATTATATTTTCCTTCATATTTTTTTTACCACACCAGGGTGACTAGGAACATGAAATTATCCAGCCACGAACTCCTGTTTCACAGGAATATAAATGAGGTAATGCAAAGGCCAAATTCTCTTAATAATTCATCACAATGAGTAAAACCAAAGAATATAGTTCTGATGTGCAGCAAAAGGTTGTTGAGCTTCACAAAATATAAAGAAGTGTCTGTAAGAAAATAGCTAAAGCATTCAAAATTCCCATTTCCACTATCAGAGCAATAATTAAGAAGTTCCAATCAACAGGAAACGAACAGGTTACGAATTTGCATGGAAGAGTCTATTTTTTTAATGTGCGGTGAGGAGGATAGTTTGAGTGGCCAAAGACTCTTCAAGGATCACAGCTGGAGAATTGCAGAAAATAGTTGAGTCAAAGAAAAGCCTCATTAGAAAATATCAAACAGCACCTACATCCCCAGAAGTAGTTTGGGAGGGTTTCAAGAAAAATATTCTGCTATTATCCAAAAACAAACTCCAGCATATTCAGTCAGACACGACTCAAACTTCAAACAGGACGGGGATGAAACTAAAAAAAAGAGCTTTTTGGTAACAAACCCACCAGATGGGTTTGGTGCACACATGGATAAAAAGTACCCCATGTGTACGATTAAATATACTGTTGGATATTTAATGTTGTGGACCTATTTTTCTGCTGAAGGTTCTGCACATCTTGTTCAGATACAGATTCTATCAAATACCAACAGATAAAAAAATCAAAACCTGACCGACGCTGCTAAAAATCTTATAATGGGCCGTGCTTGGATCTTCCATCAGAACAATTATCCAAAACAAACATCAAAATCAACACAAAAATGTGTCACTGAGCACAAAATTAAGGTTCTGCCATGGCCATCCCAGTCCCCTGTCCTGAACCCTATAGAAAACTGAATAAAGGGTGCCATTCTAAGAGTGTATCAGTACTACAACATTACATCCAAAGCACCAAATGAGACCAAAATGGAGCCTCAATAAAAATCTATTTTTATTTATTCATATTTTTATAATATATTGTAATATAAAGTATATATTATACATTTTTACCTTTATAATACATTTTTATGAGCTTTAATACCTTAAAATTGGCATTTGCAAACTGTTTAACTTCTATAATATGACATATTTCTGAGTTAAACAGAATATTAAAAATAAAAAAATGTTAAGGGTTCATTTTATCATCCTTTAGAAAAAGTAGGTCTTTACTGCATTACTGTTAACTGGCATGAAATTGGCCTCACTATTAGCAAGATTTGAAAGAAAAAAAATGGCATCAGCCAAAAAAAAGGAAGTGTTTCATTCATTTTAACCAGCATGAAATTTTGCAAACTTTAAAAAAAAAAAAAAAAAAAAAAAAAAAAATCAGTTTCAGTGGTGAAGCAAGTTATTTTTAATGAAAGATAAAACATTTTTTCATAACATCCACTGTTGAATCATTCACAATAACACCAGAAATAAGTATTAGGAAAATAAATATTGTAAATTTGGATTTCGTGTTCACTTACTAACTTTATTTGTTCTTTATAACAATCAGCGTTGATGAAACTATATTTTTAAAGCCATTGGATAATCCATTCTAAATTAAGCATAAACAAAACTGACCTAAAGAAGAAAATAAATGGAGAAGTGTTGGAAAATGTGAGCTAAGGTCTGAGGTCGGTGCATTATAATATCAAACACCTAACGCTGCACATAGTCTCTGTATGTTGGAAATGAAAAGCATTCGGGCAGATGCCTCCTGTGGTTCTCTCTATCACTATGCTGGAGGTCACTGCTCTATTCCTTGGCACTTTGTGAGAAGCAAACCCATGCTTTCTCCAATTATTTTCTTAAAAGCCCAGTTACTGTGGCAACCAGGCCAACATGGTTTGTTTGCCATGGCGGCAGGCCAACTCAAACCTTTAAGCTGTTCAAAGCTAGCTCACACATAATGGGTGACTGCTCTTACGCATTGAACCTTACACCTATACTGGTATCGCAGACAGAAAGAACTCTGAACTTAATGATAGCATTGGTTCACTTAGAAGTCCATTGATTGATTAAAACTAGGGCTGTCAATTTAACACCTTAATTAGATTAGTTAATTACGGTGAAAAACAATGTGTTAAATGCACTTGCCCCGCCCCAGACCTACTTAGGTTTATTGATGACGAATATGAAGCAGGACAACTCTCTGCATGATGGAGCCTATAGAATGTAGTTAGAATGTCCCTAAAAAAATGCCCGTTTGAATTTTTGTCTCATATTTACATCATATGATATAGGCTAGTTAAGCTATATCACACAAGTGCTGTTTTTCTGTCCAGAATAGCACGAGTGTGCAAATGTGATACTGATTTTATACAATAGGTCAAATAAGAAGTTAATATTGTATTATTTTAGATACAATATTGTCTGTTTGGCTCAATTTTGCCAACGAAAATATAAAGACAAAGCAGAACTGTTCACACAGCAGCATTTAATTTCTGAATCCGCGTTTTGAACGAATCGGGTGAACCATTAGGGTTGTTAGACTTGAAGAGGCGCTGCACAGACTGATCGGTGTATGACATCAAGTACCGAAAGTGATTCGAAAGCATATGGAGCCGTCTGCTCTCTAATCGTTCTCACGATACTTTGATGTCATACTCCGATCGGTCTGTGCAGTGCCTCTTCAAGTCTAACAAGCCTAATGATTCAATGGACCATTCATAAAGAGAACCATTTACTTCACTCCTGAATGAATCAGCCATTTGAACGAATCGAATGAATGACTCAGTGACTTAATCATTAAAACATTTACCGCCACCTACTGGCAGTTTTAGTTTATTATTTAGAGTATAAGTTCATTTAAAAAACAACAACAACAAAACACTGAAAGGTATAGCTCACTCTTTAATGTTACTCACCCTTATGGTCCAAAAGAGTATGTTTAATAAATTCTATGTTGAATCAAATTAATTATTTCCTGCTGAAGCTGCTTTTTAATGTCTATTTGATGCTTTACAATACTGACTTTAAATTATCTTTTGGGCCAAATTTGATGTGTGATTAATTAGATTAATTAATCACCACATCATGTAAAAATTATAATCGCTTGACACCCCTAGTTGAAACTAAAGTTATCTGCAAGGGCTGTCGATCAAAATGCAAAACCAACTTGCCTTAATGCTGTATTTAAAGATCTATAGTGAGAAAGTTTTTGAATATTGAAAAATAATTGTCTGTTCTCTGAGCTAAAAAACAAACAAACAAACAAACAAAAACATTAGACACAGGTCATGAACATGTCTCAACTATTTCACATTGTTCCTTATACTGAGACACTTATGTAACATGGATCAATTTTGTGAGGTAAAATTTTCTCACTTTTTCTTTTCAGACCGTATAGAAGCCAAAAGATGTCAGACTGAGCTCTATGGTGTCACATCTATCTATCTATCTATCTATTCACAATGCTGGTCTGCTCAAGGATTGTCAGATTGGGAATACAGGCAAATGTGTCTATGCTATTCACAATATCATTTATAACAAATGATTGTAAATCAACTTTAAAAAACCAAATTGTTGAGATATCATCATGCAGCTTAGTCTTCAAACCTAGGTTACATGATTGTTGTTCAGTTACAAAGAAAGTCAGAAAATGACATTAATATGGCATTTCCTTAAGTAAATAAACGGAGTAGCAATTCAAACAGATGATCCTTGGTTTGGCCTTAAGCTAGATTTAAGTGCACAAGTACATGACAGGTCATGCACAAATCTTTTTTCTTTTCAATTCTGATGCCAGATGAATGCAGAGTATCACTGATCCACATACAGTGTCAGAACATATACATACACTATATATATAAATGTATGTGTATGATACTGATTACAAGTGCAATAAGGAAATATTCTTTTAAAAAAATCTGGTCAAAATTATTCTTGTGTCTTTGCCATCTCATTGTACTTACTTCCTGTTATAAGCAAAATGTGTTATAGGGTTGTCATGATACCATAAACATATTTACCAATACTAAATAATATCACAGTACCATGCAGTATTGTGTTAATTCATAATTCAAATCTACAAAATGGGCCAGATTTTCATAAGATGTAAATGAAAACTACTAGACTAGATTTTCCTCTGAATACTTTATTAATGAGAATGAAAAACTGGCTATTGTTACCTATCACATTAAATCAGTGTAAACAAAATGCATCTTAGCACTGCAGAAATGGCACAGAAGCTGCATCTGAAGTGACATTTAAATGTATTTATTACACTGCCCATTTAATGCTGCTCAGAGGTGATAATACTGCATTTACATTGCAATTACAATTGCGATAGCATAATGTTATGAGATTAATATTTTAAATATAAAGTCTAAATATAGAAATATGAAATGTTTAAAAAAAAAAAAACATGAAATAATAGGTCCACTTTTAAATGGGAAACTAAAACCGCCAGTAGGTGGCGGCAAGTCTTAATGATTGAGTCACTGAATCGTTCATTCAAATAATTCGCTCAAAACGGCTGATTTTCATTCAGGAACAAATGAGTGTGGTCAAATATGCGAGAGAATAAACTCTTATGTAAAGATGTTATGATGTTGAACAGAGATGTTTGAGCTGCTAATATAAAATCCTTTCAGTCCCTTTCATCTGATAAACCACAGCGCAAACAATGACGTGCAACCTCTTATTACAAAATTAGCTGGAATCACGTGTTTGAACTGAAGCGTCGGAAACACTCAATAAGGTGCAAATTACACGGCATTTACTACACAGGGCACAGCAGGAAGGCAACAGCACTCAAAAAGACTCTCTTGTAATGTTTTTGCAGCCATTAAGTGTTCAAATGAACGTTTTAAATAGTGTTACTGCCGCACATACAACATACTTAGGGCACTACTGAGATACTGCGTTTATAAACAGTGGCATTGCTAGTATTTTGAAGCTTTAGTATCGCGGTATACCGTGCAACCCTGATGTGTTATATGGCACTCTAAAAAATATTAAATGTAACTTAGTGAAAAAATATGAACAAATAAA
This sequence comes from Hypophthalmichthys molitrix, assembly GCA_037950675.1. Classification (NCBI taxonomy): domain Eukaryota; kingdom Metazoa; phylum Chordata; class Actinopteri; order Cypriniformes; family Xenocyprididae; genus Hypophthalmichthys; species Hypophthalmichthys molitrix. The sequence continues at coordinate 14,374,281 of CM075515.1, read as the reverse complement.
TAGGTTTTAATAGGTGTTCTCCCTTATTTCTTACTGTGTATAGCCTATAACAAGGCAGTACATACTTTTATGGTTTAAATATTGGTAAAATTATATTTTTCTAAGTAAATCTTAGAAACCACCTTATTTGTGGAGAAAGGGGCATTCCCATCCCACAATTCTCTACACAAAATGTATGTTTAAGGTTTTTTTTTTATGTTGCATTTTGTTATTTAGTTCAAGTTTACTGCATTATTTTAGTGTCTGATGGTTTGTTTTAACTGAAAACAAAATGCTTTAAAAAAGTAAAAATTCTGAATTTTATATTTAACGAGGCAGTACGTATACAATTATGGTAAAATATAGCTGAAATAATATTTTTTATCTGTAAGTAAATATTAGAAACCACCTTATAATTTGTGGAGAGAGGCATTCCCAACCCACAATTTCCTACACGCACATGCACGTAAGTTTTTTATGTTGCATTTTATGTTATTGAGCTCAAGTTTACAGCATTATTGTAATGTCTGAAGGTGTTTGATGTTTGTGTGTAACTGTGGTCTGACTATATGCCATTATAGTTGCTGTAGAGGCCAAATTTGATTAACGCAGTCATGGCCTTCCATTGTTCCAAATATACATTTCACATTAACAAAACAGATTTTAATAGCTCAAATAGGCTGGTATTGATATTATATGATTGAATGACGTATATAACCTACTGTTAGGAGAAATAAATAAACAACGCGAAATCCCCAAAAGTCATCAAAATGTTTGCAACATCATCACCAGATATATTTTTACGGCAAAGTTCTAGCAACCACAACTGCTTGTTTTTATTATAATAATTTATCGTAAAATTAGCACTTTTATATGTGTGTTTTTCCAGCATTCAGTTAATTCTGCCAAGGACAAGGAGTACTGCTTACCTTCGCCGAAGAAATGCGCTTGAATCAAGAACAGCAGAAAAAAGCCCACCGCCGCTCCCGCGAGCGCCCACGCCACACGAAGATGCTGCATGTCTCTGATGATCTGATGCGTTTACAACAGCACATCCATCCCGAATCAACACGCAGTAAACATTCCCTTATTCTCAGGAAGAACAGGCTGCTTGGTAAGGACACTTTCCATATCTGTTGATATGTGTGGAAACTGCTCGCGCGACAGGTTTCTATTCAGAGAGATTAAAGTTCAATACGAGTTTCAACGCGGCATCTGACACTTCATGCCCCATTAACCGCTGCATAGTCTCTCGCTCACTGGTCGTCCCGTAATATTTAACAGGCGATTGGCTGCATGTATTCACACATCCTCGCACGAGCCTCGAGCTATATAAACTGTCGCCCCCGGAATTCCGTTAAAGTCCAGGAAAAGACCTCAATATGTCCAGTATCACACAAGAGGTCTCTAGTCTACTGCATTCTTCTGTTGACTTCCCAGCAGAAATGTTGTGCGGACGCGCGTGCATTCCAAGAAAGCGCGCGGTGCTGCCCGTCTGAGCGTCTCCTATTTAACTGAGGCTGCGGGTTTGCACGCGAGTTTCATCTTGGTTGAAAATCGACGTCATCACTGTTAAATCTGTCAATCTCCGAGCGATTCCGTTTAAAGAGCGAGAGAGAGATGGAGAGAGCGCGCGCGGGGATACCTGGTCACAGTAGGCCAACAGATATTTATTTTACTCCAAAAAAGTTTTCTTTTCTAATTTTCTATTTTCACCTGACAGGAATACATAGGCTAAGTTAAGGCGTCTTCAATCAAAAACTTACATTTAATATGCTGTTTAATATGTGGATCAAAGGGGAGTTTCCATGAATATTAATACACTATGAAATGTTTTTTTTTTTCTTTTATTTACTGCAAATAAAAATGGAAGTTAGTTTTAAGTTGCCATAACTTTACTGTAAAAATACAGTGATGATATTATAAAGCATTTCAGTGACTGCATTTTTTCTTCTAACTTCATAGTTTCTGTAAGATCTTGGAAAGCCACAAGTTAAATCACACAAACACACCAAGGTAACATATGACAATAAATAGTATATAGTAAATAACATAAATGCAACATAAAACAATTTAAGTTTTTTTTTTCCATAAAAAAATGATTCATAGTTTTACTTAAAAAAACATAATTTTATGTTTTAATGTAAAGTATATCCTACTGTATGTATGCACAAAAAATTATATGTTGGATTTACGTAACTTTTTTATGTCAGCAGGTTGCATTTTAATTAACATTGTTTATTTCAGTAAACTTAAGTTCATTATTTAAGGATAATTCAATGCCATTTAGTTGAATCAGGTTAACATTCTTAATTTTGTCCAAAACTATTAAGTTTAATTCTCCTATAATTAATATCAAACAAAAATTATCCAGTTTAATTGATTTATTTAGTGAATGCATAACCTCCACAAATGTTATCTGACAAGAAAACCTTTTACAAAATCTTTACTCTGTAAAGATTCTTATTGTTAGGCGTTAGCCAAAAGACGGTTTTGTTATATCCATGCCCAAAACAGTTGTTTTTTTATTATTAAAACAACTTTAATTGTTGTTAGCAGGTCCTCAACCCAAGCACATGCTCTACACTTCACCACAATGGTAACCTCCAAAAACACTATACCAGAAACTCTATTAAATATGAACATAAAAGAAGTCTCCCAAGTTTTTCTTCTTGATGAAAAAAAAACATAAAATAACATTTTATTTCAACATTTAATCTCCCAGCCCTGTGCAAAGCATGATGGGAAGGGGAAATCCTGTTTCTATAATGCTATTTTAACACAAACAAAATCATTTATGTACTCTCAACTCAAATAGATTAAGTAAAGTGGATGAAAAGAATTATGTTGGATTAAATTCATTTACTTAAGTAAATTGAACAAGCATCAAATGTTATTTTTGGTCTACTTAATTGAAACATGTTCTTTCAAAATGAAAATGTTGAGTTGAGCCAAAAAACGCAACTGTTTCAAGTCAGTTTAACACAATGCAATTGTGTTTGAATGAGAAACCTAATACAGTGGTGTTAAATGAAAACGATTTTTTAAATAAACAGTATCACCAAATCATTTTTTGAGTGTATTGCCTTGTGTGTGTGTATATATATGCAGGTCAAAAACGATTTCTTTCATTTTCCATCGAATATCCATCTGATGTAGGTAATTACACATAGGAAATGTTAAATATCATGTTGATGTTCAGATTTATATTTAGCAAGAAAGTACATATCAAGCTGTCATTTAGAAGAAGCTTTTATCCGAAGCCATTTACAGGCTATTTATAACAGTGACAATCCCCCTGGATCAGTGAGGTTAGGTACACACACAATCTAAATTAACATTCACATTTAATGCATGTATATGTAGACTTGCTTTCTCATAATTTATTAGTTTTAGTTTTTTTCCTAAACTCTAAAACTGCTTCATCCAGTGATAGATAGCTATTTGCTTTGTCTCTTGATGATATAATTAATAACGATCTATTTTAATGCATATATTCAGATTTAAAAGTAATCCATTTTCTTTGCTGTTAATGTCACTTTTCATATTACCCCCAAGTACATCTGTCCACACATGACATCCCATCATATTCTCATATTGTTCTCACGTACTCCGAGCTTCAGTGGAAGAATGGCAATCAATCAGCGGGGACCCAATTAAATATGTTCAGAATACCGCACCACTGCAAAGTCAAGCTGCTACTGAAATATCCTGCCCTATAATAACACGTTCCCCCTGTGTTGCCAATATATCTCCTACAGATCTAGTATTTTCCTCCCGCTCTATCTCTCAATTTCCATCACGTCTAAGGGGAATATCTATATTTGACTCTGCAGTGTTTGTTGGAGGTACTGTATGAAAAAATGTGGCGGGACAATAGACACGGTTCCAATTTATTAAACCTGCTTTCATTTATTTACTTTTTACATTTGTTTTCCATAGTAATTTCAACGTCTCAGAGGAGACACTGGAAAGCAATATTGCCGTGATGTATATAAACAATATCAGCCAGACCCAGTACCCTATTTTGTCTGCTATTTTTGGTGGATAAAAAAAAAAATCACACCAAGCTAATTCCAGCAATAAGACCTGCAAATGACGGCAAACCATGGAAAACAAACCTGAGTATGAATATTTATTTTTGAACTGTTTTCATCAAGTATTTAGCAGCTGTTATGGTGAAAATAAACAGTGTAAATTAAACAATTGTTGAAATTCCACACACCGAAAAAACACCTTGAACTGAACTGAAAAACTCAGCATTTCAATTCATGGACTTAATCTCTCAGATCAATGCAGGGACAAGCCACTGTTTGCCCTTTTTATCTAAATCCCTTTCTTTGATTTGGAATCAGAAATCCATTTAACTTCTAAAACAGATTGCTAGAAGAACATCAGCACCAAACTTTAGATTTGAAATGAGAAAGATTACTTACTAAACATTTATCTCATGCTAATGAGAGCATTAGAAGCATCCCCAAAAATGAAAACTCTGTTAAGCTCCATAATGACAAAAAGCACCATAAAAGTAGGGTAGGGTGGGGGGAAACGCCCCCCTTAAGGACTGTGTCATTTTTTCAGAATAGCTATCGTAGTTTTAGTGACAATGACATAAATTAGAAACCAAGTATGAAAAGTGTCCAAACTTTTCATGAAATTAGGTATTTAATAAAAATTTAATTTATACCAAGGGGGCGTTTTGCCCCACAGGTGGGGTAAAATGCCCCCAGTCTTTACATTTACCGCAAAATACAGGCAGTTTTAGCTTACAATTTAAAAGAATATAATCAATAATTATGATTTACAAAATTATAATATTTTAGTTGGAAAATATTGTTAGTTGATGCTAACTTTCTTGCTAACTAGCTACCTGATGTTAACTTGAGGTAATTTTTAAATATGAAGTCCAAATATTTTTATTCAACCACCTAGTTAGATTATATTTGATTGAAAAACAAAGGATTTGATGTTCAGAACAGAGTAATTATGATAGTGGGAAGGGGGCGTTTTACTCCACGCGACAGGGGGCGTTTTTACGTAGCCCCAGACATGACATGCAGGAAAAAAATAGTAGGCTAAATCGTACGCATGATTTACTAATTCGTTCCCTCGTTTTACTACATCGTGTGCATGCTTTACAATTTCATTCCCTCGATTAGTAAATTGTGTGTACTATTTAGTAAATCGAGGGAACTAATTAGTTAATCGTGCGCACAATTTAATTTTTTTTCTTGCATTTCACGTGCGGGGCTCTGTACGTTTTACCCCACAGACTATGTTTGAAAATGTTTTTTTGTCATTCTGAAAATATAATTATATTTTCCTAAAAGGTGCAGTGTGTAAATTTTAGCGGCATCTAGTGGTGAGGTTGCGAATTGCAATATAGAGAAGCTACGATGACCAATACAGGACAAATATGTCGTCGTCTGAGACAGCAGCCAGTCAAGCAAACGCACTCTGTAGAGCAGTTTGTCCATTTAGGGCTACTGTAGAAACATGCCGGCGCAAAATGGCGACTTAACATGTAAGGGGACCCGCACTGTATATAGATAGAAATGGCTCATTCTAAGGTAATAAAAACATAATGGTTCATTATGTAAGGTGTTTATACACCACTGAAAACATAGTTATGTATATTATATTGCATTTCTGTCAATAGATCCTCCTAAAATTTACACACTGCAACTTTAAATAACACATACTCCCTATCTACAGGCCTTACTATTCTCATATCATATATTACTGTAATCTTCTACAAAACAACAAGCTTTAAAACACTTTTTTTCTTACTGCTGAAAATGTGATAATTTACAGTGAAATCGGTTTTCTTTCAGGTACGTCACCAGTGTAAGCTTCACTGTAAATACTTCTACATCAATCTTGTCAATGTAGTCCATAGTTGCAACAAAAATGTATCTTGACTTTATCTAGTGGCTATTTTGGGAAAAACAGTAGGGGGGCGCTTTCCCCCACTCTACCCAAATATGTCAATGTCAGTACCACTTTTGTTATGTTCCACGCCATTTTTGTGAAAACAGACAGAAATTTAAACTGTTTAAAAATAGTTATTTCAAGAACAACATGTGCTAATGTGCTTTAGAAGCAGGGTAAAAATAAAGAGGGAAAAAAACATATTAACGCATCTTGACTTACACCATCTTCCTGTCTGAGAGCCAAGGGCGCTCTCACCTGCACCGTAATGTTATGCAGCATTTCTGTCAGCGTTATCACTGCAACACTCTGGGGGAGCAAAGCGCAGACCACCGCTTGACTGCTCAATGTCCCTAAAGCACAGTTTCCAATCCACAACACGCCGGATGACATGGTGAGTCTCGTTATGATCAATATCTTTGTCATTGTCAGGGATAGTCACGGGGCCTTAGTGTAACCACCGTCTTCACTGACCCTGGGAACCTGCTACCTTGATGAATCTAGAAAACCCACATCAAGTGAGCAAGAAAATGATTCTGTAAAAGATTGTTCTGCAAAATACTACTCATTTAAAGGGATAGTTCAGCCAAAAATGATAATTCTGTCATCATTTACCCTCATATCATTCCAAACCTGTATGACAAAAGAAAGAAGATATCTTGAAAAATGTCCAGTTAGGTTATTTTGGACCCCCATTCAGTTTCATTGTATGAACAAAAGCAGCTTTCATTCTTCAAAATATCTTTTTGTTATACAAAAGTTAAAATGAAGTACAATGATGTTCGGTCTCTAATGTGATATTTTAGAATGTCATGAACAAACTCTTAGCGCAACCAGATCTCATAAGAAAACATTTTACGATTCGACAAATATGATTTCACTCGTACAAAAACCTACGATATTTAGAAAAAGCAAGCATGAAGGTCCATCTAACCCCACCTCTAAATCGATCCCTGAGTGGGGCATGAGCAGATCGAACGAAAACCTGCAACTGATCCGTCCCCCTTAGTTACTGTTGCTTTGTTCGACCAGCCATGGCACTGTCACGCCACACAGAGTGAAAAATACATCGCGGAGCAAAGAGGACACTGACAACACGTCGACAGACAAGATAGTTCAAGTCCACCGAGGTTAATCTTCTAACTCCTGACTGCTTTGTCGGACAAAATGGCAGATTCTGCGTTATGATTGGTTAGATCGCTTGTCAATCAGTGAAAATTAGAATGGAAGAGATGGAGAAAAGTCCGTACTGCGCTGGTTTAGAAGGGTATAAACAGAAAATCACAACATGTTTTGGATGTGAACCTTATGTTATGAAGAGGAGCGATTTTTCTACTGAATTTAAAGACTTGACTGCCATTGAGATATAGAGAATGTGAAGCTGCCATCACGCCATTGTGCGTTGCACTTTCTCCCATTCATAAAAATATAGGATGTCGTCTGTATGTAAAGTCTTTGATATAGGCCTAAGTTTATTCTCATTTGTTTATATTGTGTATCTTTTGCCTGTGTAATCTGAATAAGATTTATCTTTATTGAATTTTTGTATGTCTGTTCTTTTCCAGAAATCACACATTATGTACCCCCTGCTCATTTGCTCTTTTCTACTTGCTTCAATGGATGAATAAAGTGATCAAATGGAACTGTACTCCTGGACTCTGTGTTCTACTTGACACCCCTACTGGGATCAAGACATTCGTCCTTAACCCTGTCCTCCCTTACAATTGTACTGAATGCTCTGAAGAGCTTGATCGGAAACAGCGCCCAAACTGGATTTGTGAACTGAATCAACTGATTCACTGAAAGGATCAGATTTAAAAGAACAATTTGTTCATAAAAACACGCATGAGATTCATGCCTAATCATTGAAAAATGTAAGCTGGACATTCGTATAACATTTAAAAAAAAAAAAAAAAAATGTTACTAGTTTCAGAATGGTGTTTAGAACATTCAAAATGACAATCATCACTAAAAAATGCTGTGTTAAAAACAACCCAAGATGGGTTGAAAATGGACAAACCCAGTGATTGGGTGTTTTTAACCCAACTATTGTTAAAATAACCCCAAAATAGGTTGTAAATTAAAAATCAGACACATAATTACTAGAGGCAACAATAATAAGCAAAAGGTAAACATTTATTAATAAGCAAGTTAATAAATGTTTATTGTTTAATTAGTATTTATTAAACTTATTAATGTTAATTTATTAAACATGAAAACATGATAATTTCAACATTTTTGGGTTAATTTTAAGCAAGAAATACAGTAATTTTTAAATTAAAATAAAACTACCCAACAGGCTGGTCAAACATTGGAATGTAAGCAAAACATTCTTAGAACATTTTTTTGTTAGCTGGAATATGACTTCTGAAGAACTTTATGATGCTTTTCGTCATTTTGAAACTTCACAGCTCCAGTCATCATCATTCACTTTTTCCATGTGGCCAGAATATTCTTCAAAAATTCATCTTTTGGGTAAAGAAAATTATGAATCAAGGATTCAGAACATCATGAGAGTGTGTAAATAATGCCAGTATTTCATTTCTGGATGAACTAGACCTTTAACGCAAGACAAAAGAGCACCCTATCAGAATGCCAATGTATAGCAGGTGAAATGACTCATAGCTCTCAGATTTAAAGCTGATGTGCAGATGTAAGACTTTCTGCTCTGACAGGTGTTCGAACAGGATCATGGCTTCTAGGCTGTGAAACCTTCATTCCAATTCAGCATAATTAGTCAAGACAGATTTTAACCAAATAAAATACAAGAAGCCTGAAGAGGAGAAGAAATTGATATACTTAAGGAAATTCCACCACCAACCAATGTCTAAACTGCACAGCGCATCCTTATTACAGTTTGGGTTGTGCAATCCAATTTGGATGAATCCCATTAAATGTGACATCCGCCTTCACAATATGCATTCCAGTAAATCTGCTGCATTTCAGCAATCTTTTTTCCCCGGATTGAAAATGTTGATCCATATGGCATTTAAATCTCAGACTCTTGTTTAGCTAATGTGGAACCATATATATTTAAAACCACATTGTGAAACTGTAACTGTATCCTTTGATATGGGCGGTGAGTGATGTGTTTCTGCTGTCAGAGGTAATCAAAATGAATTTAGCCTCACAGTTTTACTCCCAGACAGTCCGAAAGAAAAGCTGATAGTAGAGATCCCAATCAAAGAGAGGTGGGAAACTGTGACAAGTCCAGATACGTTGAGTGATAAGAAGGCAGGGGCTTTTCTTCTCTCGCCTGCCCACAAAGACTTTGTAATCAATCTACGCAGACTAATTTGGGCCGGTCTTCACATTGTGATTCAAAAAGAGGTGGAGAAGGGAAGTGAGAAATGGTCTGACAGGCCAGTGTAAAGCTGTAGAGTCATGCGTCCTGCAGTGCACTACATTTTCATTCCAGATACATGTATGGCTTAAAATATTAAACTCAGTTTGTACAGTTGGAACATATTAATTTGATATTTTATTGTGATTATATTCAACTCGCTGATGCAGTGGACTTTTTTTAAAAGACGTTTTAACTATTCATGGTGTGATGGTGTTAAATTAAGTTGGATTATTATTCCATGTACATCATTATTTTTTAAAATTCATGTGCCCTGATAATCTTTAATTAAAATAATTTCCCCTCCCTCTTGCAGCAACATCTCTTCTCTGATGACATTTACTGGCGTGAGGGCGGGAAAACCTGTCACTCACATGAGATCGACCAATAGCAAACCACAACCATCCAATCAATTCGCAAAATGGACAAACATTACATTACGCCCTACATTTTTTCTTGTTCGAGCCGCTGTTAAGGCCCGTTCACACCAAGATAACGATAAAGATAATGATAAAGATATAGTTCTAAAAATTGTTCTAAATATAAAAGAATAGCACTGTCCACACCACAGCTATGACAATAACAATATAGAGAAACAATATCGTTGGGATCACTTTCAGAACAATTTTTTTCCAGCTGCTGAACGATAAAAGACTGACAATCAATCAGTATTGGAATTTAAGGGCTCGCGCATTTAAAATGGCAGACGACATTGCGGAGAAGTTCATCGCCGACATCCAGAAAAATCCACCACTGTTTGACAAGTCAAACCCCCTTTTCAAGGATACTTTAAAGAAAATGGATATATAGAAAACAATCAGTCATATCCTTGGAATAAATGGTGAGAAGTATTAATGATATAACACAAAATTATCCAGCGCTAGTTTCGACAACACTGTCTTGCTTCCTTTGAAGTTGCAGTGAAAAAGACTAGGTGTTGTTTTTATTCCACTATATTGACTTCGTCAGCTAAATTCACTGTTAGATTAGATCGATTACACTAGCTAGATTCACTCGAAACATAGCATGCTGAGGACATCTGCTGGTTAAAGCCGTGTAAGTGCAACAACAGCAAAAACATGTTTGATGACATGTTGTACATACTTTGAAATGGCAGTGCGCGAGTTTAGAATAAACCGACAGTTATCGTTTGTTGGTATGGACGCAAATATAGTTATCTTTATAGTTATCGTTCTTGGTGTGAACGGGCCTTTTAGACTCGTATACGTCACAATACGTGAAGAAAAGACTATCAGATACTCTGTTTCATGCTGACTATAAGACTTGTGATTTAATAGTTCATACATTAAGGATTAAATATTCATTTTAAATAGTTTCAATACTGTTTGAATGAATGTTGCCATTAGAGCCATTTTCCAGAGTGCTTTGCACTAATTTCTGAAACAATTATCACAATTATTGTCCATTTCTGAAAGTCTGTTTTATCCTTTTAGAATAAAACACTTGCTTAAAGGATTAGTTCACTTTAGTTCAAATGAAAATTACCCCAAAATGTATTCACCCTCAAGCCATACTAGGTGTATATGACTTTCTTCTTTCTGATGAACACAATCAGAGTTATATTAATAACTATCCTGATGCATCCAAGCTTTATAATGGCAGGAAACGGGAGTATGAAGCTCAAGAAAGTGCATCCCTCCATCATTAACGTACTCCTAACCACATTAACGGCTCCGGGGGGTTAATAAAGGCCTTCTGAAGCGAAGCGATGCTTAAAAATACCCATATTTAACAAGTTATAAAGTAAAATATCTAGCTTCCACCAGACCGCCTTCTGTATTCAACTTACGAAAAAAGTGTAATGCCTCTCGCAGTTCAAAACATTTACACTACGTCCTACGCCTTCCCTATTCAACTTATGGAAAAAAGTATCAGTGACGCAACGTCAGTTATGCTTTTTTCGTAAGTTGAATATGGAAGGTGGTCTGGCAGAAGCTAGATATTTTACTTTATAACTTGTTAAATATGGATATTTTCTTACACAAACGCGTCACTTCGCTTCAGAAGACCTTTATTAACCCCCCCGGAGCCGTGTGGAATACGTTTATGATGGATGGATGCACTTTCTTCAGCTTCATACTCGTTGGTCCCGTTCACTGCCATCATAAATCTTGGATGCATCATGATATTTATTAATATAACTCCGATTGTGTTCATCAGAAAGAGGAAAGTCATATACACCTAGGATGGCTTGAGGGTGAGTAAAGCTTGAGGTAATTTTCATTTGTGAAAGTGAACTAATCCTTTAATTACAACACAGTCAAGTTATAGAGCTCAATAGGTAATACATGAAAGAAATTACTCTATGTGTAAAGTCAATATTTACTGAGTGAAACAGCAGTGCCTTGGTCTGTTTACAGGACAGATTGGTGGTTTCAAAAAGGGCATGAGGGTGGAAAAGCAGATCTTTCTCTAGTTCAGAAGCATTTTCCTTGCAGGCCAGGCCAGTATTTTTATAGACAGTATTGATTTGAAAGAACTAACATTTTGCCCATTGACCGTGATACACCATTGTAGCTAGTGTTTATGAAGTGGATAGCATGTGTGAAATTAATTATTGACAGATTCAAATGTGCCGTCCACAGCGGCGTAAATGTGAATAGTAAGCAGTTTTTGACAAACGTTTTGGATAAATCATTCAGACAAGGTGTAGTGGGCAAGCAACCGGGCTTAAAAAGGTTTTCGTGTGAATGATGCAGGGGTAGATTATCAAGTTGTGATGCTGTATTCACTTAGCTTGTCAAAACATAGACAAGTTCTGTGACCACATTTCATGATACAGTAAAAAACTGCAGATTTCCAACATGATCACTATGACATGCAGCTGAAAAGCTTCAGTCAGACGATTCTATGTGCGGTGACTGAAAGAGAATGAAAAAGAGATTGCTTATTAAAATCTAATATCTTGTAAAGGATCAGTAAAATGAAATACAGATTTGACTAAAATATTGTTTAGGCCAGAGATGTAATCACGAGAAGGCGTTCCACCGAGGATAACTCCATTTTCTCAAACTGTTGGCGGCATTACCACCAAATTGAGAGAGAGAGAGGAGAAAAAAGTTAACGTGCTTGTAAAAGATGGGCCACTTTATGAATTTTACTGCCCACAGGTCAGATGGGAATACATTCATTCTATATTCAGTGCGGAATTTATACCAGTTTCCCGTCGTTGCTATGCAAAGCACACAAGAACTGTTTCAAGGCAAATCATAAAGCATCTGCCCTTCAGTAGTGGAGATGGAGAAACAATTCTGAAAAGGTGTGAATGTATGTGTGTGTGTCCTTTAATACTTCTCTCAGGACATGCCATTTTTTTAATTATTGGTCTATATAAAGGTCAGTGAAATGATGCTCATTTTTAGTCTGAATCTATTCATTTATTCAGAAAAACTTTAACTCTTTTCTGCCAGCGTTTTATAAAAAAGTTGGCATCGAGCATCAGCATTTTTGATCATATTCACAAAACTTTCATGGCCTCCAGAATATTTTGTTGTGTGTAAACACTCAATACATCAAAAGAAAGAACACAAACAAACAAACAATTTATTCTAGCTTTTATCATTCTTTTTTTTTTTTTTTTTATCAACACTTGAATGTGGGAAATTTTAATAAAAAAAAAAAAACAACATTTGGAGCAAAAAGCTGAGAAAATCACATTTTTGTCAAAGACTTCAGCATCTGAAATCACATACTTTCACATACTTGCCTACTATATAGTAGGTGAAAAACAGTATGTGACAAAATAAGTGTGACTTAATTCACAGAGTAGGCAAAAAGTACCCAGATGACCTACTACTTTCAGTGAGATTCTGAAGTGGCGTACGATGGACACTTCACTATCCTATGAGGCCACGTGAGAGGATTTGGGAATGCAGGTGAAGCGATGCAACTGACGCTAGTAGATCATGTGATAAGGGCAACATGGCGAATGTCCAGATTACATTAATACTTTATAGAATGTACTTTTTTAGCATTCACAAAGGACACAACCATACTCCGAATCGGATTCAGAACATTGATCAAAACAGATCAAGTAGATGGTGTCCATCAACACCCCCAAATCTTGTACAGTCCTAAACCTCTTCACGGATTCGACATTTCATTCAGGCCACGTTCACACAGCAGCAGAATACGGTTGTCAGTCCTGTATTTGAGTTCTTTATACGGTTACGTTCACATAATACGGTTATTTACGGGAGTGACAACTGCGTTCTATAACCGAACACACACCCATACATTTTCTCTGAAAATTTGCGCTGTGTGAATGGAACCGGACTGGACATCTAGTTTGTCACATCATACAGTGCGAGAGAGCCGCTATACTAAGGGGTTTCGTGTGTGTGGTTTCACTTTCGGTAACTTACAGCAAGGGAGATATGAGCTGTGTGTCATCTGAAGGTTTTAGATCCAGTCACTTTCAAGTTTTAAGTTGCTGTTTGACTGAGACATTTCGAGATTTACACCTGTAAATAAATGCTGTTGTCAAACTGACAGTGTGAACGTGGCCTCAGTAACATCAGGCAGTTTTGATTTAAATGCTGTTGAATGTTTGGTGATCACGTTAGCTTACTTGTGGGTAAATAACTTCTATCCACTCCTGGTTTCGCAGATCTTTTTCTTCACTTGTTTTTGGTTCTGAAGATGCAGTACTATTTCTGAAGATGTGTAACAGCGCCCCCTACCATAACAATGAAAGCACAGATTGCTAGAAAACCTGGCGTGGGAAGCGTTGTGAAATAATTGACAGAAAATCTCTTCAAAATGCAGGGAAAGAGTTAAAATGCAATTCATACACTGAATGACATGAATATACCTCCATTATGATGAGCATGTTATTAATAAATTCCTTTTGATATTTATGGGGGCATAAAGTAAAAAAAATCAGGTTTGCACAACTGTACTTATGTCATAATGCAGAAAAAGCCTCATTAAAAGAATAAAATTCATGAAAAGAAAACTGTATTAAATAGTTTGGTGTAATATGATCATATTTCAGAGATTTCTGGAGAAAAAAGCATTTTAAGAAAACTGCTTTACTGCTCATTAATATTTGAAAAACTTTAGTGTGTGCAAGCAACATGCAGAAAGATGCAGAGAAAAAAACAAAACAAAGACAGGAAATTATGTCATAGAATGGACAGGAAATGATAGGAAAAGATGTCATAGAGAGGACCCCTGCGGCAGACAGTAATGACTATGTGTCAAGATCAATAAAATCTCTTAAAATAACAGATAATTTGACCGTTTATGACAAGGTCATTAATCAATAAACAATGATATTGACAATGAGTCATCATGATATGATATGATGTTTTTTACAGTTTTTCATAACCATATGAAACAAACAAGAATACAATTTGGCTTGTGTTTTAATCCAGATTTTTAAAATATCCTTACTTTTATTTGTCATTGACCCATAAACAAATGTCTTATTTGTTTAAACATCCCATTCCCTGAGTTTATGACACTTTGTCAGGTTTAAAACAGGTTTTCGAACACGTCTCGAGACCTCTGTATTCTGTTCCATTCAGTTTTGTGTGTGAATTAATAAAAGGCATGTCAGGGGTTATGGCGGAACTTCCAGAACAAAGTGATTTTTCTTGTTTACTTCTGGTAGCGTTCATTGAGCTTATGAAAAATGAATGTAAATATATACTGTCGCAAGCATTAGTACGAAACGCAGGGTAATGATACTGTTTCAGCTTTTGACCTGAGGTTAAGGGCGATTATAAACAAGCAGGTAGCGTCTCCAGTCAATACCGACAAATACTTGGAAAGGATGCGGCTAAAAAAATATGAATAAATGAACAAAATGACCTTGGTGGCAGCCAGGCTTTTTGCATACGACAATTTGTTTTCAGAGACTGGAGAAAGCATTCCAACGCTGCCACAAGAGCGTTTCTTGAAAGCTTTTCTTAAATTATTTGAGCCACAAAGAGATTCCGCAACAAGCAAAGGCATCAGCTGCTTTACATTATTCAAGACTTACACAATGGCACTTCTGGCACGTCTCCTGCTTTCAAATTGAACTTGATTTAGTTAAGCTGGGAGAGCACAAATCTGAGGATAGAGTGGCCTGCCAGACGGCAGGGAGGAGAGTCACTAACAGACACGCTGCGGTCTACTACGTTGACCTTCTGTCCGAAAATGTACTGTAACAATGCTTTGGTTCTGAAAGTATTATATTTGCGGATGATGAACCGCGCCCACTGAAAGTTTTGGAGGGTGAACGTCAGGAATGAGAGAGATTCTTTTCGATATTGCCATGAAAACCTAATATAACACATATTAATAGGATTTGGCCAGGACTATATAGTGCCAATACAATCTAACATTTATTGCTCCCGAGAAAAAGAGCAGAAGCAAGAAACCAAGGTTTCAGGAATTGAGCAGTAGAGAGATTTGGTTTCCCAGAGACAGCCAATGAAGCTTAACAAAGCCATGTTTCAAAATGTATGAATGTATCAGCTGGAATTACACTGCTCCAGTTGAATAAATATCTTCAGGGTTTCTCTTCCCCTGTGTCCGTTGAATGAGCTCTTGTAAACACACTCTTTCTATCTCTCTCTCTCTCGCGCTCTTTTTCTCACCCTCAATAGGTTTTGCAAACAAATGCACTGATTGATCTATCGCAGGCTTGTGTGGAAGTGTAGAAGGTATCTCAATGTCAGTGCATTATTGGAACGGACGCTTCGGAGGAACGCGTCTACACCATAAACCACATTAATTGAGCGGCTTCATTATCCGCCAGCTTTATTAAAATAGCAGCTTGTTTAGTTGTCGCACACCAGACTTCATATTTCTTTCCTAGCGCTGCTATCAAACTTGTTTATTTTTCCAAAGTTGTTTATTTCCTCGGCTACGAATCGTTGGACCAAAAAAATTCTCCTATCTGCTTTAGTTTGATTGTCTCTTTTTGCTTCTTTTCTCTGTTTCCCAGTTATTTTTTTATTATTTTTTTTCAGAATGTGCTTCCTTAAGAGGAAGAAAATCTCACCCTGCCCCCACAGTGGAGTAGCGCCTTGGGCGTTCAGTATTTTGCAAACTAAAAAACTTCTTGGTGAAGTCCTGTAAGTTTGAAATTTTCCTCAAGGCGTACTTTTGTGCTCTCTCATCTTCAAAGTAACTAGCTTTGCTCTTTGTGTATAAATGTGTATGTGTTCATGTATGCTTCACTTAAGTACACACTGTTCCTTTCTATGACTATGCCATTTTTCCTTTTGTACAGTGTTGGCATCTTGTACAGTAGTGGCATTTGTACCATTGTTTTCAAAACATCTAAGCTTTTGCAGTAAAAAAAGCAACTTTTATTTCCTGTGTTACGCCATGTTTTGTAGTTCTTTGTAGTTTTTCATGTTGATTTGTCTCCCCACGTGTTTCTTGTTTCCTTGTTATCTTGTTAAGCCTGTTTCCCTTTGTGTATATATACCCCAGTGTTTCTCGTGTTCTTTGTCTGGTGTTGTCCTTCCATGGATGTTATGTGCGTGCGTGCGTGCACTTGTTGTCAGTTTTTCCTTCGTGTTCTGGATTTATCAGTTTTGCCTGGATTTACTTTTATGTTTGTTTGAATAAATGTTTCCTGCATCTGGATCCTACTTTCGTTCCTCTGAAACAGCCACCATTACACCTCTTCTCTTATATCGAAATCCTCCGACATTTCTCTTTAAAATTTCACGTTTTAGACTTCTAATTCGTGACCGGTGTTTTGTTTTGCTCTATCCTCTGCGCTTCTGTGTTTGTCATCACGTCATGCGTCAGGTCAGAGGTTATTCTTCCACCGCAAATCAATGCGTACGGTCGTCTGCCGGAAGCTAGTTATTATACTTAATGAAGTTTTAAATACCAATATTTTTCTAACAAAAACTCATCGCTTTGCTTCAGAAGGCCTCTATTTACCCCCTGGAGCTGTATGGATTATTTTTATGATGGATGGATGCATTTTTAGGGGCTTTAAAATCAGGCCCCTTGTTTACTACCATTAGAGCCAGGATATTTTTAAATATATCTCCGATTGTGTTTGACTGAAAGAAGATAGTCATATACACCTAGGATGGCTTGAGGGTGTGTAAATCATGGGATAATTTTCATTTTCGGGTGAACCATCCCTTTAACTAAACAAATCAGTTGATTGAATGATTCAGTAACTCATCCATAAAGCCGTTCACTTGTTTTGTTCAGTGTTTTTGAATGAATCATGAGTAAAATGATTCAATGACTCACTCAAAGAAAGTGGCTTGTTTCGTCCCTAAATAAATAAGTGTTTTTGAACGAATGACTGAATGGTTCAGTGACTCATTCATATTTGTAATTACATGTTCAAATCACTTTGGTCGAAGCAAAATGGTAATGAAACATGCAAGATTTTTAACTGAATGAAGAAAATCCTTGGTTTTGCACTCCAGTTATGACTTTGTGGTGCCATTCATGTGCCTTCGACTCATAAATACAATGTTTCTTACATGTTATGAACACACCATTTGTTTCCGTTCCTAAAAGAAATTGTTTTTGAATGAATCGCATGAGCAAATGATTTGATGATTCTGATAACCCATAAGACGACATGTAAAAAAGAATCACTGAATATCCCCGTGACTAACGCATAGATTGACAGTCTGTCTGGACTATATATAAAAACTTTGAAATGTCACTCAGCCAATCAAATTCAAGTACAGGCTGTTGTATATTTATAATTATAAGGATGTATTCTAGTTGTATTTTTTATAAATTTATCTTCCCAAATTTGAAGTTGATATCACCTTAATTGGGATAAATAGATTGTTTATACTTAAAAAGATATTGAAGTAGCTTCAATGTAGTTAGCTATATTTTGTTAGTGGCTTGTAATGTATCTACCTATTTCTCTTTTAGCTTAGCAAGCTAGTTTCAAAGTAGCTCCCCAACAGTGCTCTTGTGCTTGTTTCAAAATAGTTTATCTATACAAATGGGAACTTTGCGCTTCTGTTATTTGCAAATCTCTCTAAATAAGCAGTGTGAGGAGTTCCTGGATGATCTGCCTCAGTTTTCACTTGGGTGCTGAAGCTCAAGTGACAGAAATCCAAAGTTAACATTATGGTTCTCTAACTGCTCAACTACTTTGAGAGTCTTTTCCACCCTTTGCATAGCCATTTTAATGAATCCCATCCATGCTCTTAAAACGTTGAAGCAGCAACTCCAAGATCCCCCTCATGAGAGCTCTTGAAAAGTGAGTGTCGTCAGAGACAATGTCTCATATGCACTTTAGAAGGGAATGTTCTTAGAAATTCATTTTTTTTAAGCTTGGTTGTTTGAAAGGAAGTTTAAAAGAATGCTAGCGGTCTTCTTACTACCTCGTCACATGCATAATAAAGCACATCCCTGAACAGCATGGTAAATTTATAGAAATACAAACAATAAATGGTTGTACTTCATCATGAGCGGCTTATAGGTGCTCTGCATAATAAACCTGTAGGTCAAGAGCCACTCGCACTCCACTGGTCATCACAGCCATTGCATAACTTGATTTTCAAAAGCCAGAGAACAGTATAGACAGATTAAAGGGTTAGTTCACCCAAAAATGAAAATTCTGTCATTATTTACTCACCCTCAAGTTATTCCAAACCTGTATACATTTCTTTCTTCTGATGAACATAAAGGAAGATACTTTGAAGATTAGGCGAAACTGAACAGTTCTGGGGCACCATTGACTTCCATAGTATTTTTTTTTCCTACTATGGAAGTCAGTGGTGCCCCAAAGCAGCCTGGTTACAAACTTTCTTCCAAATATCTTCCTTTGTGTTCAGCAGAATAAAGAAACAGGTCATACAGGTTTGGAATAACTTGGTGAATAAATGATGACAGAATTTTCATTTTTGGGTGAACTATCCCTTTAAAAGAGTACGGTATGTCAGCTCTGGAATAACAACTTAAAATCCCATTATTTTGTATTCTGACTCAGCACACCACTCAATATATTACAGATTTTCAGTATGAATAATTTGAAGTCAGTGTCATGCAGAGAAATGGTTGATTCAACTGTTTTGAGCATTACAGTTGCTGGTTAGAAAACAGATTTTAGGTTGGTTTTTTATGTGTATTATTTGTATGCACTGAACAGATGGCCTGTCTCCAAGCTTATTGTGAGTTATGGACTCTAGTGTGGTGCTAGTGCTTTCTAGCTTTTAAAAGATGAAAAATAGCTCAAATACATGGATAAAGATTCTTGTTGCTTTTAATTAAATGATTTGGGTGTCTTAGACCCCCACATTAGAAGTCCCAAAATCTGTTGAGGGGGTAAAAGGGTGTGTGAATGCTGTCTCCGCAGAACAATCAATAAAGATTTCCTTTTACTGGCCTGTCTTAGAAAGAACTAAAGATTTTAATGTACTCAAGTCAATATGCAGTGGTGACTCAGACAAGAATACAGCCCTTCTAAAGCTACAATGGGCTCTGGGTGTCTGCTCCAGAAATGCTACATCTCTTAATAAAACTGATTAAGGGGTTTTGCCCATTTGCTGAAAGGCCACTGGGGAGGAAGTGTCTGTTTTTTGCTGTGTCCTCTAACTAAATGCAGTGCTATAGATGGAATCAATAGGACAGCACGACGCTAATGAAGACTCAGGCAGTGGGACAGCCACAGTACAGTGGGGCTTGACTCCTGAGTCCCCAAACACCAGACCGGTAATCTAGTCATACAGAGGGAATGAACTTGATTAAGTTAAATGTAGTGACTATATGGGCATTTCTTTCTTTCTCTCTCTCTCTCTCTCTCTCTATCTTTCTAGTAGCATAGACTGTAGAAAAAGTTGGTTGGTAAAAGTGAGGGAATTAATGTGTAAAAAAAACTATCTATTTGTCTATCTATTGTTTGTTCATTTGTTGGTAAAAGTCATGGAATTAATGTCTAAAATGTATCTATCTATCTATGTATCTATAGTTGGTAAAAGTGAGGGAATTAGTGCCTAAAAATGATCTATCAAGCTATCTATCTATTGTTGGTCAAGGTGAGGGAATTAATGTCTAAAAACCATCTATCTACCTATCTATCTATCTATCTACCTATCTATCTATCTATCTATCTATCTATTTTTGGTAGAAGTGAGGGAATTAGTGTCTAAAAATGATCTATCTAGCTATCTATCTATTTATCTGTCTATCCATTGGTGAAAGTGAGGGAATTAATGTCTAAAAACCATCTATCTACCTATCGTTTGTAAAAGTGAGGTAATTAGTGTCTAAAAATGATCTATCTATCTATCTGTTGTTGGTAAAAGTGAGGGAATTAGTCTCTAAAAATGAGCTATCTATCTATCTATTGAAGTGAGGGAATTAATGTCTAAAATGATCTATATATTATCTTGTTGGTGAAAGTGAGTGAATTAGCCTAATATCTAAAAACTATCTATCTATCTATCATTGGTAAAATGGGGAAATTAATGTCTAAAAACGATCTAACAGCACTTGGGGTTAAATGCTCTAACCAAAACTCCTCGTTTTGATTTATCCTGTTTTCATATCGAGCTTATCACATAATCAACTCATCATTGCTGTTGAACTCGCAATTATATTATATTGTCAACGAGTTATGGGAATAAATTAAAGATTCATAAGGCAGAAGAGCAGTTTACTTACCGCAGTACAGGATCAGCAGACCGCTCAACAGCACCACAACCCAGAAAGTTGAGGACATCGTCAGCCACGCATCCCTCCGTCTAGTCCTCTTCCTAAAGGGCGAAGCCATTAAAGTCAGTCTCAATTCTCCAGTCAAATTAGCCTCCAATCAGGCTCATATGGCCAGCAGCTATTCACGCGTCGGCTTTCGTCTCAAAGTTGCCATAGGGAGAAACGGCGCGAACGTATCCGTGAGAAGCACTGAAATGAGACTGCAAATGAAGAAGATCCTGCGTGATCAGCGATGCGTTAGACTGTTCAAGGTAAAACGATAAAGAAAAATAGGCTAAATCATGTCTCACAGAGCTACTAACCGACAGATAACGTAAAAGAGAGAGAAGTTGGGGGTAAAAAAAAATAGACTGCAACGTATAAACTTGAAATAGGCTAACTAAAAGCTGAGTTGGAGAGAAGCGCTGCTACCGTTTCATCTGGCGACTACAGAAAAGTGCTTGATAACTGAAGTGAAGGTGTTTTGGATTCAGAGAAGAGAGCGAATCGATTGTTGTGCTTATTTGCCTCCATAAAGCGCAGTCAAATGATGCCTTCCTGACTGAAATGTTTATAATACTCTGTTTCCAGCTATACATGGGTCAGCGACGGTATTTTATTTGTCTGGTCATGTTATAATAGATAAAATCTTACATAAAAACGTGATATTTCCATACAAAAATGCAATTAATACTAAAATGACTTAAAGACACCTCTTTATGTTTTCTTGGAAGAGTGTGTGTGTGTGTTTAATTTAAAGATAATATGTTTTTATTAATGATCAAGTAGATGCAAGAAAAGTTTTTCGATTTTTACTTGATGCCACCTTACATTTTAAAGCCACTAAATCAAGAATTCTGTTGAAAATATCATAAACACTTCAGAAATGAAACCAACAGGAAGATAAAAACTCCATTTCTTAAACTTGGCACTTGCAAAAGATTTCTCCTGTGTATCTTCTCAGACATCTGCATTTGTCATTGACCCGCTATGCATTTATCTCGCTGTGTGCGTGTTAGTATTCACAACATTACGTAGCATTTTTCTCTGCGATAAGCCTCTGAATTCAACATCACCTCAAGCTGTGGACACCAACATAATATCCAAGCAGAGACCAGAGGAAATGAAAACCTCTTTTATTTAGCACTTAGGAAAAGTGCTGTTTGTAAATAATATCTAAACCGTTTAGATGAACCTGACTATTCACAAACATGGGATTCAAATACTAATGCAGGGTGGAAAATTTACAATCTAATTAAGTCAGCCCTCAGCACTGGTTTACTCATGGGAAAGCCTTGTTTTCCTACGTCATCCATGTGAGAGATGATGGTGTTTGATGGTTTTATTTATGACATGCTAAGTTTCATCCCTTTGAAGGATCAATAGATCAAGTGTGGGTGGGTTCCTGGGGCAAAGAGTAGATGCTGATGTCTGGCGCGTGTCTATAAGTCATAGTCCTAGAGCTTGGGTTGCTGGGCTTCTCAGATGATTGTGTACAATAGTAGACAGCCCTCGGCCCACCTCTTTCTAAACCCCTCTGTGTCCACCCCTGGACCCCCCGCCATCCCCAAGGGAAATCACAACTACTTCAAAGCGGTCTGCTGAAGGAAAGGAGAAGAAATATTTCGAACTGTATAATTTTTCATGCCTTTCGATCACAAAATCCTTGCTCTCCAAGACCCTCAAAGTTTAACTTTTTCATGAGGTGGCGATTTCAATTAATATGAAAATGTAAAATTTTCAGAAAAAAGTAAGAATTTGGTCCACCCCTAACCCCAACCTAGACGTTAGCAAGATTGTACGCAAATGTAAGAAAGAGCCCATACGAATTCAAACGAATTATAGGGGACCTATTACGCAAAATTTACTTTTACATAGTGTTTGAACATAAATGTGTGTCTGTACACAACCACCTTATAATAGTAAAAATCCACCCACTCCTCTTTTTTAAACCCAAGCAGTGTCTCAGAATAAGCTGTTTACCGATTCTAGCAATGTAATGTCACAATACTTAGGCCCCACCCACGACTGTTGACGACCTCGCCAGAGCATTTAACAGCAGTTTTACCCCAAGCTTTACTCACCCTCAAGCCATCCTAGGTGTATATGACTTTCTTTTTTCTGATGAACACAATCAAAGAAATATTAATAAATATCCTGATGCATCCGAGCTTTATAATGACAGTAAGCGTTACCAAACGAGTATGAGCTGTGTCTCCATCCACATCCATCCATCATAAACGTACTCCACACAGCTCCAGGGGGTTAATAAAGGCCTTCTGAAGCGAAGCGATGCATTTGTGTAAAAAAAAAATCCATATTTAACAAGTTATGAAGTAAAATATCTAGCTTCCGCCAGACCGCCTTCCGTATTCAACTTACGGAGAAAGTGTAAAACTCTTGCAGTTCAAAAAGCTTACGCTACGTTCTACGCCTTCCCTATTCAACTTACGGAAAAAGTGTAACTGACGTGACGCCCGTTTACACTTTCTTCGTAACTTAAATACGGAAGGCGGTCTGGCGGAAGCTAGATATTTTACTTCATAACTTGTATTTTGAGGTGAAACTTCACAGATTCATTCTGGGGACACCTGAGACTTATATTAAAAAGGGGCATAATAGGTCCCCTCTAAAGTGTGGTCACATTTACATATCCCTTGAGCGAAACCCAGTCATTTCAATTGGAATCTGCACGATCGGGAGTTGCGCATAAGGGCAAAAAAAGTTCCCCGCACAGATTTCGCTTGTGTTCACATGAATTTGCCATGCTAACCAACAGAAAGCCTATTGGTTTGAAAGTGACTTCTGTGCGAATAGTGCATCACTATGCTATTGACAATGTACAATACCTTTATTGCCCAGCAAATTTCTCTAGTCTCAGCCTCAGGCATCATGCTCACAGACTGCTGGCTGAATGTCTGAAGCATATGGCATACAAAATTGGAAACACTTCAGGAGTTTCAAAGTCGTCATCTGATTGGAAACGTGTGTGTCACGTTCTTTAATGGTCCGCCTGGAAAAAAAAAGCTGTTGTGAAGCCAAACCCCCTCATGGAAGAAGAAAACTGTGATGTTTACAAATGTGACAGCTTCATCATGATCAACTAAACGGTGGATTTTCAAAAGTATGTGAAGTTCACGACAGAGACTCTTTAAAATATGTTTGCAAGGTTTACATACCAGTCTGTTATTGTAGGGACAGCGACTCCTAAACATGACTCTAAACCAAACAAACTGTGATTGGTTGCTTTACATGTCAGTCAAAGGCCTCTGGGCGGTCCTTTGCCAATGAAAGCTGCTGCATGAATTGCAATGAGATTGTGTTGAGATTGACCTTCAGCACCAACTTTCCTCTTCTCATTGTTCAGAAACAAGCTGACCATATTATAATACCATGAATTTCTATTTCTCTTTTCACAGTTGGTACCTGTAACATAGTGAGTGAGCCCAGACTTCTTTCCTACAGGCATGTATTTTCTTGTTTTACAGCTCATTAAAGTTTCACTAGTGACTACTCCGCTTGTTTTCATTCAGGACACGTATCAAAATTGTTTGTCTATGCGTGCGAGCATCATGCTGTTTCAGTGAGGAGACAATATACTGCGTTTAGTGGAAGGGGCAAGGAGATGTCATGAGAGAAGAACATTACTCAGCCACTTAAGAGGTAGGAACCTTCAAAGCAACGTGTGTCACAAGAAGGATTGAGGATGCACAACACCGATCTGATAGGACCTGAGGGAGCAGTCAAGGTCCTTGTCACTCTGCTTATGAGATGGATTAAGCACGAGTGACTGACAGGAAGCATGTCTTCATACAGGCTGTAGAAATGAATCTAACATGATTATGCAACCAGTTATTATTGAAAGTTATGTTGTTATTATTGTTGTGTAGCTTTGACTTAATTGCGCTTGCGTTCCTTTCTCATTACTTGTTTTGAATTAAACTAAATTGTTTATTATCCTGAGAGCGTTTGGAATTGAATAACAGGGAGTGATAATACCATTCCTGTATCCCCTGTTCATTATTATTTCATAAAGTGCGTTGTTAAAAGCCATTTATATTGAAGTAGCATGTCGAATGGAAGATGGCATAGGCCTACATGATCTGGTTCCCGAGGTTTTAAAGTCTGGCCATCTATTTTTATTGCAAAATTCATGAAAATTAAAACTTGGCCTGTTTATTTCCACATTAAATTTAATCCTTGAATGTAGCACTAAAACACTCTCAAATGTTCCGATGTTAACATTTTTTCGATAGACAACCGTAAATAAGCCATTTGTAGGTTGATTTTACTTAAAAGTGTAAACACTTTGGCCCTGTGGTGCTCTCAAAACTGTGCTGTTTATTTGAGCATTCTGACTAGCACAAAATATGTTTGTCAAAACAATGGAAGACAGTGGGCGTGTTTGAAAACCTGTTTTCACTATACATTTTGCTATATATACACGGATGAGCCAAAACATGACCAGTCACAGGTGAAGTGAATATCGTTGATCATCAACAAGGCCACATATTAAAGTCTGGGTAGATTAGATGGTAAGCAAACAATCATATCTCATAATCAGCATGTTGGATGCAGGATAAATGGGCAGGAATAAAGATCTCAGCGACTTTGACAAGGGCCAAATTGTTATGGCAAGGTGATTGGATCAGAGTATCTCTGAAACGGCAAGGCTTAAGGGTTTCTCTCCGGTTTTCAAAATGTTAATGATGGTTATGAAAGGAATGTGTCACAACACACAGTGCATCACACTCTGCTGCGTATGGGGCTGCATAGCCACAGACCAGTCAGAGTGCCTATAATGACCCCTGTTCACTGTCGAAAGTGGCTACAATGGGTACACGAGAACTGGTCGAACTGGTTTCAAAAATTCAAGAAATGTTTCAAAATATTCTAGACCAATAGCCAAAGGCAAAGCATTCATTGGACTAGTAACCATTTTATTAAACTACAGTAGGCTATAATATTTTGATAACTAAGTCTGGTCTTTCTGTTTTTCTGCCCAAACGGATGTTAAAGGTGGAGTAGGTGATCTAGGAAATGCTAACGTTAGCCTGCTAGCATTGAAAGCCTACAATCCCACCCTCCCTGCAAATCGTTGTCCAAAGCCATGCCTCCTCCAAAACACATGAACGCGCACACCACACACACACAGCTGCTCTCGGCAAAGCGTCACAAGAGATGGTGTTAAACTACCTCATGTCTCAAAGCACATAACATATGTGTAATAATGAATGTAAACAACTTATGGTGCTTTTCCACTGCATGGTACAGCTCAGTATGGCTCGCTTTGGCACTTTTCCACTGCATGGAATGGTTCAGTACGGCTCACTTTAATAGTACCACCTCAGTTAAGGTTCCAAGCGAGCCGTACCGATACTAAAATGTGACGTGTAAACATTGCAGATCACTGATTGGTCAGAGAGAATCATCACTACCAGCATCATTGGCAGTAGAGGCGGCGCAACTATAATGATCAGTCTATAATCCCACCCGTTTTGAAGCGGTACTAACTGCAGTGGAAAAGCAAACCAAGCCAAAGCAAGCCGTGCCATGCCATGCCAAGCCGAGTCATACCTGACTGCTGCAGATTCATTTCGGTGTTGATACTGTTGACACGGACATGCATAATTCCAAGTCTGACTGAACAGCTCTGGTTAGAACGTCACGGGTTGCCAGTCGTTATGGCGTGAACGCAGCATAAGCTTGTTGTTTTGATTTGTGGTGCTCCGTGACTGAGGTCTGTTTGTAAACATTGTATTATTTCATTCAGACTGAATATAATAATTAGATGGACATTTTATGGTCCTGTGGCTTCCACAGACAATTTATATTTATAAAAATGAATTTAGACTGTTTAACATAGTGATTGCCATCAGGGTATGAGGAGACTTTCAATAAGTATAACAAAAAATGTTTCTGTAGAGAATCACCTATTGCACCTTTAGTAGGAACTGTCTACTCTTAATTTATGCAAAGACTCTCTTGGTGTTGAGTGGAGTGAGTTGGGGACAGGAAGCCTGAAGAGACCCTCTGCCATGGACAGATGACTTTTCACAATCCAGAAAATGCTCTTCCTCCTTCCTCCATGTCTTGAGCAGGGTGTCCTTGGTCCTTTTGTGGCCAGTTGTCAAGGGAGTTTTGTCTTTTGATGGTGAAAGAGACCACACACAATCTGATGCTGTCATCTGTAATTGGTTGCCTGCCCAGAGGACCCTCCTAGCTGCCATTCTTCTTTATCTCTTCACTCTTATCAGTCCTTTTTCTCCTAGAGTGTCAGCAGGGCACTAGATGTGTGTTCATACAATTGGAGGGCACAGCGGCAGTGATCAACCTTGATCTTTGTATTGCCAGGAACATTATTTTCTACTGAAAGGTCCGAAGTAACCTTTGCGCCTGAAAAAGCTGTTAAGTCGGGTGAGCTCTAAAAGAAAAATATAAGACAACAGTTGACCAAACAGTGTGACCAGAGCACTAAGATTTATATCGGAACATAAACATCATTCTTATGGAATAACATAATAAAATTTCTAAGTATAATGGCCTTTTAGTATAACCAGTGCAGTTAGATTTGTATCAGACAGGGTTATTATCATTAACTAAAACTATTAAAAACATGTAAATGTTAGTTGAAATTAAGCTGAAATAAAATATAAATGTTAGTTGAAAACCTTTAAACGAAAATTAGAATTATTGCCTTGGCAATAAACTAAAATAAGTTTAAGATGAATCACTAAAATTATTAATAAATAAATAAAAACTAATGCTAACTAAAACTGAAATAAAAATAAATTGAATAATTTGATTAATTTCTCTAAAATAACTTAAATAGAAATATTTTTAAAAAATGACAAAAGTACACAACTCAATTACTAAAAATTAAACTAAAATTAACATGAAAAAAAAAACAAATTCAAAATATTAATAAAACTAAAATAACACTGGTATCAGAACAGAAACTTCATACTAAATAAAATAATAAAATAAAACGAATATATATATAATAAATAGGCTAATATATAGCAATAAAATTTGTAAGCATCAGATGTAAAGGGAAGTTGATTTGTTTGGGACGGAGGAAGTGCAGGAGTGGGCGGTCACTGAGGCAGTAGGTACCTCATAAATCAGTCATGGCATCTGAGGCCAGCAACCTCAGCTAGCCACACTGAACTGCTGAAAGATTCACTTTTATTTTCTAAAGCTTTTGAAATCATAAAGCAAGTTCCTTAAGTCGCCGTTTTAATGGCATGTAAGATCAAAGTCCTCATTGTTAACTGTCCCTCCCTTACAGTAAATCCAAGCGCAGGACTGATTCGCTTTGATGGATTATAGTCATTTTAATAATGGAGCTAAATTTGGAGGTGGATAACGTCAACATGAGTCCCACCCGTACAGTACCGTATTGTTGTTTCAACAACAAAATAACACGATTATCTGGCCCTCATGTCACTTTCTATTCTAGCTGTTATTGATGTTTACGCTAAAAAGTCCAGACTTTAAAAGTGAAGTGCATTTTTGCACCACTTGCAACTGTTTTTTAAACAGGTTTCGCAAACACTCACCCGTCTTAAAGGATTAGTTCACTTTCAAATGAAAATTACCCCAAGCTTTACTCACCCTCAAGCCATCCTAGGTGTATATGACTTTGTATGTATTCAAGTTACGGAAAAGACGGAACTGGCGTCGCGTCAGTTAAGCTTTTTCCGTAGGACGTATCGTGAGCATTTTAAACTGTGACAGGCGTTGCACTTTCTTTCTAAGTTGAATATGGAAGGCGGTTTGGCGGAAGCTAGATATTTTACTTCATAACATGTTAAATATGGATATTTTTTTACACAAATGCATCGCTTCGCTTCAGAAGGCCTTTATTAACCCCCCGGAGCCATGTGGAGTATGTTGGATGGCTGTGGATGGAAGCACTTTCTTCAGCTTATACTCCTTGGTATCGTTCACTGCCATTTTAAAGCTATGCGTCAGGATATTTATTAATATATCTCAGATTGTGTTCATCAGAAAGAGGAAAGCCATATACACCTAGGATGGCTTGAGGGTGAGTAAAGCTTGGGCTAATTTTCATTTAAAAGTGAACTAATCCTTTAAGGTGCTGTTACATTTACCTTTTTTGATCAAATTATCACTGCTCACACACCTCATAAATTAACACAGGTGAAATCCAGTCATTTCAATAGCAATCAATAAATTGTGAATTTTGCGCGAGGGCGAACATTTTCCCCCCAGATTTCGCAAAAAGATGGTTCCGTGTTGACAAACAGAAAGCTGGTTGGTTTGAATGTGAATTATGTGTGAGCTGTGCTAATACTTTATTACATTATTGGCAGTAGACAGACATTTTTTGCTCACGAAATTTCGCTAATCATAGAGAAATTTCTCAAGCAAAAAACACTATTTTTATCGTCAATAGTGTCAACGCGTCAAGTCCACGTGACCACATTGAAGCCGTTGCAAAATCCGTGTGCGTGAATCTTTCATCCTCATGCGAAATTCCCGATCGAGTGGATTCCTATTGTAGGCTAATGACTGGATTTCGCCTGGGAACAACGGTAATGTTGAAAGTACCTTTGTTTTTCGTTTACATTGTGCCAGTAGTCATCTTAGACTTATACTGACACCAAGTGGAGTTGAGCAGCACTCAAAACCAAAAGTTTTTAAATTTCCTATGAAATTGTAGGCTAGTAACGCTTTATTCGCTGAAATACTACACTTATTCCACCAGTGAAAGTTTCCAAAAACAGGGGGATACAGAGATAAAACACGTGAAGGCTGCTTATGTGATATCAAAATGGAGACCTGTTTCATGTAAACAAACAAAACAAAAACACTTTTATAGGCTACTGACAGAACTGAAGTAATTATCTCATCCCTTTTTTTAATCTATGATTCATTTATCTGTAAAACTTTTTTAATGAAGAACAAATTACTTTTGTAATCCTTTTCAATGAATGTTGCCCCCTATTACATTGTGACTAGTACATTTAGTATGATTGACTACAATTATTTCACTAACTAGATCTGTTATCCATAAACACGATGAGACAATATTGGACCAGACAACAATATGAAATGACGGAGAGTGACGAGAGCAGAAGAATCACGGAAAGCAGGAAATCGCCAGGGAAACAGAGGTGACAGGGACTGAGAGAGAGAGAGAAAGGCTGTTTCTGCCTTGTTGCTCCAGAGATTCATTGCTCTCCTCATCAATCATGGAGGGCTGATGAAATTGTTCCTGCCCAGAGAGAGCCTCATGGCTCTCATGTGCAGAGTTGGCATAAATCCTGCTGGCAGGGAATAGAAGTGGATTATATTGTGCAAATTAATTGTTGTTTGAATTTGCCACTTTTTCTTCCTGCCCGTGGAGGGCTTGGAACAATGAGCAGCGTATTGTCTTGTTCTCATAGCTTTTTTCGTGCTGGCACATCTCCTAGATTCTTACCTTCTCAAAGGGATCATGTCAAGAATTTCAATTTGAAAGGGAAAAGGTAGAGGATCAGCCTCAGAGAGCAATTTCTGGATATAAGTGATCCAAACAGCAGGTCAAAAATGGACAAATCTTCAATATTTCAGCTGGAAACTTACACTGAATTCCCATAAGCACATAAATCCACACCTTCACTGAAGAACAAACAAAGAGCACCACCTTCACTACCTGCAGATCACTCATTAATGTTCAGTTTATTTTTAGACCACTTCCCCTTTGTTTGATCGGGTTAGAGCTGTAGACAAGCTTGGGAACGTCTCTCTCTCATTAGTGTTTAACACGGGACTCCTGTCGTCAAGGTCAACAGGACCCCTGTGCCTCGGCCACTGTCAGGAGGGCCTTGCCAAAACTAATGAGAGGACCACCGGTCGCAGAGAACAACTTATTGCTTCTTTATTTTCCTGCCCTGGCTCAAGACATTTATTGTCCTTTGCCTGACCAAAAGGTGATTTTTTTTAAATTAATTTTTTTTGCATTTGTTTGCTTGCAATTAGTTATATAATACGTTAGTGCATAGAGCTAGATATGATCTTCATTTGATAGTTTATTTTAAATTGTATTGATTTTATCTATTTACTTCTTGCAAAATTACACAAATCAGGGTTTTGTGTCACCAATTTTAGGAACAGGGTCCTGTAAAATGAATATAAAGTTACACAGCTCATATATTATTTATATATTATTATTTGACCTTCTGAGTCTGACAATAATTTATGAAGGTTAAGCAGCTAATGACAATTTGTTGTAAAAGAAAAAAGTATCTATGCATGCCTCTTATATGTGCTAACTGTATATTTTCCTTTGAAGGAGTATGAATATTTCAATGATAAACCAGAAAAAAAGGTTATTCACCATATCAACGTGTTGAGTAATTGTAATGTGCTGAATGCAACTAAAACTCACGAGCAGTGCAACACTGCCCTCTAGAGGATTTTTTCTCCTAAAAAGTTATATTAAAGTATTGGCCAAATGATGTTGTCATTGTCAAATCTTTAATTTCAGTTTTAAATTCGGTATGCGGGTCAGCAGTTCATCTTGGGGGGGGGGGGGGGGGAAGCTTACATGGCCTAAAGTAGGCTAATATAATACGTTTAGGACTCCTTATTTTAACTTATAGGCCTATAAGTTAAAATAAGTGAAGATACTTGGGGATTATAAAGGGATAGTTCACCCAAAAATGAAAATTCTGTCATCATTTACTCACCCTCAAGTTGTTCCAAACCTGTATGAATTTCTTTGTAAGGAAGATATTTGGAAGAATGTTTGTAACCAAAAAGATCTCGCCCCCCATTTACTACCATATAGGAAAAATAAATACTACAATGTGGGGGGCGAGATCTGCTTGGTTACAAACATTCTTCCAAATACTCCTTCGTGTTCAGCAGAACAAAGAAATTCATACAGGTTTGGAACTACTTGAGGGTGAGTAAATGATGACAGAATTTTCATTTTTGGGTGAACCATCCCTCCAAGGAAAACCACAGAGTATGAACATGATAAATTTCCAGTTTTGTAAAGACAGGGACGATACGTGCCAAAAACGCACATCAAACCGTAAGTTGTTGAACATAAATGTTTGATTAGTGAACAAATCGTTCTTTTGAGTCAGATGTGTTTAGTGAATCAGTTCACAAATCCGGCCTGACTGAATTGTTCCAAACGGTTCGAGTCAACAGGTTTGTTCGACTTGAAACGGCGCTGCCAGACCGATCGGCGTATGATATCAAAGTACCGCGAGAGTGATTCGAAAGCAGAGCAGCCTGATCTCGAATCGCTCTCGCGGTACTTTGATGTCATACATCGATCGGTCTGCACGGCGCCGCTTCAAGTCAAACAGACCTAACGTCTTCCAAACAACTTGCATGAAATAAAAAAATAAGAATATTTTAATATATATTATGCCCATCAAAGACAAAAAACAAATGAATTATAGTCTACCAAAAAAAATTTCTGTAGAGAATTCTTACCTATAAAAAATTGCATTCATATAGAAAATCTGAGTGAATTCCTTTAGTCTAATAGCCGAACAGAAGTAATGTTTAAAAAAAACAGGAGTACTAAATATGATTGTATAACAGTTTTGTCAACGTGATAAAACAGTTGGTTTTGATAAAAGCTTTAGCCTATTAAAATGTGCAAACACTTTTCAGACATGTAAATTAATTGTATTGTTCAGTGATACTAAATGCAAATTATATTTTGGTTCTGTATACATTTTGTGGTTATGAGCTCAACTCAATTTCATCGGGAAAAACCCTGAAAAAACAGCATAGGGTGAATTCAGGTTGAGTAGGACACTTTTTCAAAGTCATCTCAATGGCAAAAAGTGTCGCAATCACCCTGAATTCACCTTATGTGTTGCATATGGCAGGTGCCACGAGATTACGCAATAACGTCAGGTGTTTTCGACTTTAAGAAGAGCAGACGGCTCTTTCGAATCCTTCTCAAGGTACTTTGATGTCATACACCGATCGGTCTGCGCAGCGCCGCTTCAACTCGAACACTCACTACTATGAGGGAAAAGAATCACTCGAACCGAGGTGTTCAAAAGAGCCGATTCCGGAAATGACTCGGACTCATAACAACACACTTGTTGCATGTGTGAAACAGTTACGGCAAACTCCTCCCATGGACCGCCCACGAGCGGTCGCTTCACAGGGGAGCATCTTTCTTTCTTGTCTCACCCGATGAATACTAAGTTGACAAACAGGCTTGAGGGTGGAAGTTTTACTTTTAAGGGTAGCCTATGGGTTTTTACAGTAGCGTTCGTCGAAGTTGCATTGAGCGTTTAAATGTAGCCTATGAAAACGGTCGAGGAAATTACAATGTGGCCAAACTAACGCTCAGTTGAAGAACAGGACTGAGAAGAACAAGCGGGTAAGTGCAGCATTTACTCAGTAGCGTCTTGAGGAGATTAATAAAACGTGTAGAACTTAATGCCATTTGAACTACTGATTTCTTACGTTCTAACTAATGAATATAATGTTAGTCAATGTCGTTAATGAATGTTATTACATAGTAAAGCTCACTTTTATGTGATTCTGGAGTTGTAGATGATTCCCCAACATGCCTTCATTGGGATGCTTAGATGCAAACTAGTACGCTACATTTTTGGACATTCATTTATAGGCACATTCGGAGAAAGCATTTTTGCATTTTACTTAAAAGGATAGTTCACCTTAAATGAATATAATTTGCTTACCCTCATGCCGTTCTGTGGAACGGAAAAGAAGATATTTTGAAAAATGTCTTATTGCACATACAGTGAATGTCAGTGGGGTTCAATTTTATTTTGGACAAAAAACAAATCTTCAGAATATCTTCTTTTATGTTTCATAGAAGAAATAAAATCATACAGGATTGGAACTTCACAAAAGCGAGTACATGAGAACAGAATAAATTATATATATGTATATATACACACACTACCAGTCAAAAGTTTGGACACGGTAAGATTTTAAAGGTTTTAAAAAGAAGTTTTCATCTGCTCACAAAGGCCTCATTTATTTAATTAAAAATACAGGAAAAACAGTGATACTGTGAAATATTACAATTTATGTTACAAAAGCTTTGTATTTCAGATAAATGCTGTTCTTTTGAACTTTCTATTCATCAAAGAATCCTGAAAAAGAAATATTGTACACAAATATTTTGTACAATTGTACACAATAAATGTTTCTTGAGCATCAAATCATCATATTAGAATGATTTCTGAAGGATCATGTGACACTGAAGACTGGAGTAATGATCCTGAAAATTCAGCTGTGCCAACACAAGAATAAATTACATTTTAAAATATTTTCAAATAGAACACAGTTATTTTAAATTGTAATAATATTTCACAATATTACTGTTTTTACTGTATTTTTAATTAAATAAATGCAGCCTAAATGCAGACGAAACGTCTTTTAAAAACATTAAAAATCTTACCGTGTCCAAACTTTTGACTGGTAGTGTGTGTATATAATATATATATATGTGTGTGTGTGTGTATTTTTTTTTTTTTTTTTAGTGAATTGTTCCTTTAAATGAATGGAAAAGGAAAACTTTCATAGTGTTTTTCATAACCAAACAACACTTTCATTAAAAGTTTTCAGGCTCTCCAAAATTAAAACCATTAAAACGGTAAAATAAAAAATAATTGTCATAATTGAGGTGTGGACTTCAATGTTTTCATAGAACCATATGATTATTTAAACTTTATAGTTATCTTCCTTGGTGTAAACAGGCCTTCAAAAAGTTGAAGTTGACTTTAAGAGTCTGCTTAATGTACTTAAGCTAGGTCAGCAGTTGGACACAGATGATAAATGAGGCTGTTTACTCTCCTCTGGTCATGCTTTGAGATGCTGCAGCCTTAATTGCATTACCTAACTGGCCTGAGTACTTGCTCATGTCTGTTATTAGAAGTTCACCAGTCAACCATCAAACCGGACAATCCAAGCCCTAATTCGCCAAAGCACTTGGTGAATAAATGAATATGCCAGAGCTGAAAGAAATGAGATTGTTCTTAAGGAGCCTGGCAGAAGCGTGATGTCTTGGTTAGTGTGATTTATGACCAGAGGCGCCCAATAAGCTCAATTCATGCGAATTATGTATGCGGGTGCAGAGAATGAATCAACAGCAGTGGGAGTGTGCAGCATGGCTTGCTTTTGGCCTCGTAATTAGCAGATGGTGAGTATGGATGCATAAAATTTTCATTCATAATGTTAGACTGTGAATGAGCTCACTTTCTTGCAGGATGGAACGGATTCGGTGTGCCATCTGATATGACATCATTGCCATCTTGCTGGTGGATAAAGTACCAATTTAACCCATCATAGGCTTTACAAAGACAGCCTATAATTGGAGCCATTGTTTGCCCTCTCATGGCAGCATAGTTGCCAGTGCTGCACTGATTTTGTCAGTGTGGGAAAAGGCTGAACCTATTATTAGGCAGTTGGGATAAATATGTAAGCTTATAGTTGCTATCTGGTATCAGATGTGTGTGGGATCGAGCTGTGATGCCGTCAAGGGTGAGTCTGCATGTGAGCAAGACAGCCTGAGTCAGAATTAAGCACTGGTGCATAGGAAACCAAGAAGAGCAGTGTTTGAACGTGTCAGCATCTGGTTAACTGCATCCTAGCAGATTTTATGCCGTTATCAGATACCTCCACAGCCATAAGTTCACCAGGAAGTCCCATGTCAGGCTGCACATCAAAGGAAGTGTGCTTGTTTGTATGGTAGATGTTCTGTGCGGCTTTCACTATGACACAAGCATCGATATAAATGAGTCACCGCAGATGAACCGTGTAAACAACTGCCATTTGCGGTGGTTTTATGTGTTATTTGCGTCACCCTTTTAGTGTGTCTTGTGGGAGGTTTTGCCTCTAACGTGACTTTCTGTATCTCACATTTGTTCTAGCACGTGCCTGTCCTTGTCTCAACTAAACCATGGGGTCATACCGAAAGCCCAGGCCCCGTTTCATGAGCTCACCTGTGCTGTCAGACCTCGCCCGCTTTCATGCCAGCTCGCCAACACTGCAGCTGTCCAACGCTAGTGTTTGGAACAGGTGGGTGGTTCCCTTTCCCAAGGATAAAAACAAGAAATGGCATTGTTTCATTA
Organism: Hypophthalmichthys molitrix; assembly: GCA_037950675.1. Taxonomy (NCBI): domain Eukaryota; kingdom Metazoa; phylum Chordata; class Actinopteri; order Cypriniformes; family Xenocyprididae; genus Hypophthalmichthys; species Hypophthalmichthys molitrix. Next base: position 14,338,272 of record CM075515.1, on the reverse strand, counting down.
ACTGCCATGAGATTTGAGGAATTTTATCTATTGCGTTTTTATAGACACAATAGAGATTTTTTTTAAAAGAGAAAGTTCATTAAAAAATCTGGCATTATTTACTTAAAGGGTTAGTTCGCCAAAAAATGAAAATTCTGTCATTAATTACTCACCATCATGTTGTTCCACACCCGTAAGACCTTTGTTCATCTTCAGAACATAAATTAAGATGTTTTTTATGTAATCCGAGAGCTCTCTGACTCTGATTTAATCACCACTTTCAAGGTCTAGAAAGGTAGTAAAGACATTGTTAAAATAGTCCATGTGACTACAGTGGTTCAAACTTAATGTTATGAAGCAATGAGAATACTTTTTTTTGTGCAAAAACAAAACAAAAATAATGACTTTATTCAACTATATCTTCTCTTCTGTGTCATTGTTCTACGCTGTTTACGTTCAGCGCTTCCAGGTTCTACATCAGAATGTCGTGTCATTGTTGGCCGGTTGAAATTAAGGTTGAACCACTGTAGTCACATGGACTATTTTAACAATGGCTTTAATACCTGTCTGGACCTTGAAAGTGGTGATTAAATTGCTGTGTATGGAGGGGTCAGAGAGCTCTCGGATTTCATCAAAAATATTTTAATTTGTGTTCTGAGGATAAACGGTTTTACGGGATTGGAACGACATAAGGGTGAGTAATTAATGAGAATTTTCATTTTTGGGTGAACTAACCCTTTAATAATTACAAAACATTTTTAAAATATATATTTAAATAAGTATTTTTTTCCACAAACATTATGATTTATTAATTTTAAAATATTATTACATTTTAGGGAGTCGCACCTAGGGTTGCAAAGTTTCCAGAAACTTTCCAGAAGTTTTGGAAACTTTTCAGGATTTTTGGGAAATTTTCGGCAACTTTTGCAAAGTTTCTTGAAATTTACCGGAAATTTCCAGGCCCTTTGCAGCCGTAGTCATACCACATGACATTTTTCAACCTGAATTAAAATGTCTTGTCATAAAAACTCACATGGCAAGAAATGTACTCTTTATTTTTATATTGGTTCCATATGGTTATGAAAACCTAAAAAAAAGTAAAACTTTTTTTTTTTTTTTTTTTTTTTTACAAATATAATGAATTACTATTTCAAAATATTATTCAGTTTTTAGGGGGGGTTGCAGCACATGACATTTTGCAACCTGAACTAACTTTATTTTTCATGTGGCAAGTTCTTAGAAATGTATTGTTTGTTTTTATGTTGGTTTATTATGGGTTTTAAAAACTTTTATGCCATTTTCAAGAAAAGTTTATATCCACTGACTCTAAACACTACATGTGGTGTAAACATTAAGTAAAAACTAATTACATATTTTCCTAACACGTTAAAATCATATGAGTGTACGCATCTTAATTATTATTTTCCAAAATGTTTTTAAATATAATTTAAATATAATATAAATACAATTATCATGAATTAATAATTCATAAATATCATTCAGTTTTTAGAAAGTTGCGCTACATGACAGTTTGCAAACTGAACTAGACTTATCTTGTCATAAAAAGGTGATGGTTACTATATCTGATGTTTTAAAATACTTACTGGGGTCTTAAGGGTCTGCAGGGGCCCTCTCAATGACATCATGTCCTGTTTTATGTGTTGTTTTTTGTAGTTTTACCACATGCCTTGGATTTGGCAGACAAAAGTCTTTCGATTATTAATAAACAGTCTACCAATTTTTAAAAAATATTAAAAAAAAAACAAAAAAATAATGATAAAAGATTATGCTTTTAAAAAGTTTTCTTTCCAATTTTATTATTTCATCAGTGGGAGGATTTTTTTGTCTTTTCTTTTTTCATTACAATATCAGGACTGTAGCTGACCATGACCATATGTCACATATACCATAATATATATATATATATATATATATATATATATATATATATATATATATATATATATATATATAATTAAAATGATTCAGAAATGAATTCAGTTTTAATTCAGAAATTAAAAACATTTTCATATATTGACGTCACATTTCTACGTCAATTCGTAGAAATGCATGAATACTATTTGTATTTTTTTTTTTTTTTATGTCATTGACCCAAATAATGGCAGAATTTTCATTTTTGGGTGAACTGTCCCTGTAAATTGAGAAGTCTTTAGCTTTAAAATTTGTATTCAGGAAGCTGTGAACTGAGTCAAAAATAGAAATGTTTACAGTACCGCTGACTCAAATGTGGAACCTTGCTTTTCACATATAACTTCACACTTGCCATATTTAGTCTTTGGGAAAAACCCTTTAGAGAGACAAGTTTTTATGGCATTAGAGAAGGAAGCAGACAGCAGCCTTTGCCTTTACCACTTCCTTCTGGAAACGGGACCTCTGCTGCCCCTCTCTCAGGAAGTGTAGAGCAGGATGTTAGTCAAATGTGGACAGTTGATTTGCGGGCAGTGAAAGTTTGCTGGCAAGCAGACAAAAAACACTGACCATATTCATAAACACAGAGAGAATTTCCCTGACACAGGTGACATTTCTTGATTCTGACATCTCTTTACAAAGTGGAAGTCTTGCATACAAAGGCATGTTTTGCATAGAATTTGCTTAGCTTGCAAATCAGCGGTCAGTGCATTTGAATTATGCCTAATTTCCTGAGTCATTTCTGTTTTGCAGTGTTCAATCGGCTGTAATTAAAGTCTTCCAAGGTGGGGGGCTGCAGTCCAATGAGCTCTACACCCTGAATGAAAGCATACGGTAAGACATTAATACAGAGAATAACAGCCTACATGATTCAGTTTCAGGGCTGCCAACTTTTGAGTTTGCAGGGGGGATGGGTTTTTTTTTTTTTTTTTTTTTTGCAAGAAGTATTGTGATTGTCAAAAGATTTGATAACTGAACAAAATTTTATTAGGTTCACTGGCAACATGTTACAGTGTTTACATGGTACAATGACTGGTACTGTGTTTTTATTAGGGCTGAAACAAATTTGATGATTCCATTCGATTTTAAATCATAATCTTGTGATTCAGTTCCAATCTCAATTCAATTCGATTCATTTGAATATACGTGGTGCAGTACATGTTAAAGTTTCTCAAGGGGAAAAAAAATTCTCTGAACTGCTGTAAACTTACAGAGAACCATGTCAGTTGGTACATGATTATTAAAGGTAAAATTAACAACTGATTTGTATACAATTGAATATAAGACACTTTTTATAATAACCTTTTAATGTTATAAGAGTAAAAGTATAATGAATGTGTAATATAGTGCCTTTTTTTTTTTTTTTTTTGAAAAATGCTCCTCTCTAGAGTTCATTTGTCTAGTTAACTATATGGTCATTGAATGGCTTTTCTGAGGTAAATGTAACATTCCATGACATTGTTTACAAGCTGCTTTATTGGCGTCTGTCTGCGATTGAAACACAGCTTGAGCCATTACATGAGACATGATTAGTGTTGGGGAAAGTTACTTTTAAAAGTAATTCATTACAATATTGTGTTACTCCCTAATAAAGTAACTAATTGCATTTTTTTTTGTTACTTTTTATGGAAAGTAATGTGTTACGTTACTTTTGCGTTACTTTTTCTCACCTGGGCTGGGCTTGCTCATTTGTTTTTTAATAACAACAGAAAAGTTCTATTTTTGACAAATGTAAAGGCCCTTTCACACCAAAAGTGAAATGAATAAGCCTCAGGCTGAAGGAAATGCATATTTACACCTGTACAGTAGAGGGCGCAGCTCAAACAAACCTTTCAGCTGTGCTGCTATTCTGGATTAAAGAAGAATAGGATGCAGGAGAAGGAAGTTCAACACTCTTCAGCAATAAACACTTTAAAAAAAAAAATAAAACACAAATATGATGTTTATCTAAAGTCATTTTTGTAATTTGTTATCTAAAGTAATTTAGTCTAGAAGTACAACAGCGCACACATCGCCTCTCTACTTACTCACAATTTCTCTCAACATGGAGACAGGAGAGGTGTCACTCAATAAATGGGAAAAAAGTAACTTGCGTTACTTATTTGAAAAAGTAACTCTCATATTTTGTTGTAAATTAAAAAGTAATGCGTTACTTTACTAGTTACTTTAAAAAAGTAATCTGATTACGTAACTCAAGTTACTTGTAATGCGTTACCCGCAACACTGGATATGATACAATTCGGTAAGTTGTACTGTATGTTTCAACATTTCTTCTGGTGTACATTTATGTTTATTTTGTGCGATAACTAGTAAGAGAGAGGTAGAGATGATCGGTTCACGTGCCATCACAACAGCGATCTGTCACTCCACATTAAAGAGCGCCAAAACAGTATACATTGTTTAAATTTCGTAATAAAATTGATAGGATTTGAAAGCTGAGACTTAGTTTTATATCAAAAGTAATCTGCTCTGTCTTGTCTGTCAGTGCGTTATCAGTCACTCTGCAATGTTTTATCACTGCGTGAGAAAATGGACATGTGGCGAGAGACTGAGAACTGTGTCAATTACGTGAGTCTTACTCTGAATGCGTGAGCGTTTGCTGCCCTGTTTCTGTTTTCTAATCTAGTCATAATCAGAGACTTTTGAACTGAGCAAGTAGGCAATGACCCAGAAGAACATGCTAGCAACCACATAGAAACACACTAAAAACCACTATCACTAGCAACAACCCACAACACCCTAGCTTTGTGCTGGTGAGATTTGTACAGGCATCATCACTCACATTTTCTTCGGAAAATGTAAAAATGTACTTTATAAAGACTGGTCTGAGCAATTTAACTGTTTTAACAGGTGGCTTTTGAGGACCGAGTTGGGATCATTTATCACAGAGTACTTTCAGGTAAAATGTATTTCAGCCTTGAAGACATAATAATGAATTACAAAAATTACTTTAAAAATTGAGGTTACAGTGAGGCACTTACAATGGAAGTACATGAGACCAATTTTTTGGAGCATTTAAAAGCGTAAATGTGAATTTAATAAATCCACATACAAAAATTCTTGTGTTAAAGGTTTAGTTCTGTCATTAATTACTCATCCTCATGTCGTTCCACACCGGTAAGACCTTCGTTCATCTTCAAAAACACAAATTAAGATATTTGTGATGAAATCCGAGAGGTATATGACTCGTCCATAGACAGCGATTTAACCACCACTTTCAAGGTCCAGAAAGGTACTAAAGACATTGTTAAAAAAGTCCATGTGAATACAGTGATTCAAACTTAATGTTACGAAGTGACGAGAATACTTTTTATGTGCAAAAACAAAAAAAGACTTTATTCAACAATATCTTCTCTTCAGGTGTCATTCTCGTACGCTGTTTACGTCCAGCACTTCCTGGTTCTACTCCAAAATGGCAGCTTTACAAAAAGGTCTCATTTGTTAACATAAGTTAATGCATTAACTAACATGAACTAACAATGAACAGTATATTTAACAGATGCAACTTTTTTGATATTAGTAAATGTTGAAATTAACATTAACTACAATTAATAAATGCTTTATAAGTATTGTTCACTGTTAGTCCTGTTGACAATAAAGTTTTATTTGTTAACATTAGTTAAGTGTACAGTCATTTTAGGGTTTATTACATTGTTTTTATGGCAACAAGTTATTTTAACTTTACTCAGAAAGAGTTAGTGATTTTTTTACACGTATAATCATGTTAAATTGTTTATTTCTTGTGGCAACCTTATTGAAATGATGAGTATTCTAATGCTTACAAATCGGCCCCATTCATATCCATTGTAAGTGTCTCACTATAAGAAGAGAGAGAGAAGCTGAAATTAATTTTTGTGCTAATCAACATTATACCACAAATGTCAATGTCAACTGTCAATTGAGCTTAATGAATCCAGAATATTCCTTTAAAGTACTTGCATCACTCATTTTATCCAGGATCAGCTCTTGAATAAGGGTCTGACGTATATTTTGGAGAAGATTCAGCTTCATAATGGTGAGTGCCAAACCAGATTTTTTACTAATTTCATGGCCTGTGTGCGCTTTAATAAGGTTTTATATAGACATGTGTAATTCTGTCACTTCCTGCATTCTTCTCCCATTTCTCATGCCCAGATGAAAATCGGCTCCAAGCGCTGTCTGAGATGTGGGTGAGGTTTTTCACAGAGATCCTGCCAACTCTTCAAGCTATTTTCTACCCTGTGCAGGTATTAAAATGATCTCACCTACCATTCAAAATAGTAGGTCAGTGTCAAGTTACTGACACTATAGTGACTGGTGCGTTTTGGGTGTGTGTGTGTAGGGTCAGGAGTTGACTGTGAGGCAAATGTCTCTGCTAGGCTTCAGGAACATGGTTCTGTTGAAGCTTCCTCTGGAGAACATGTTTCAGGGCTCCTCATACCCTCCTCCAATCACACAGATGCTGCTGATCCTGCAGGTTAGTTCTCACTATAGCTTATTTCATTTGTACACTTAAAGTGGTACTTCACAGCTGGCAAAATGGGCTTTCAATGAAACTTGGCTGCCTTTACAGTAGAAAGATGAAACAAATTTTGAAATGGCTGCTACTTGACTAGAGAAAACAGAGGGGAAAAAAAGCTGTTGTCTCCGTTTTGCCAAATAGGTTGGAAAGCTTCAACACCCATAATGCACTGGGCATGTTGCCGTCCAAGGCCACTCCCACCAGTTTGCTGCTTTTGATTATGCTTGACCAGAGTCAAATACAGCCTTGCTTTACTTCTAAAAAACTTTGTCATAATGGTGTTCATGTGTATTGTTCACAGGTGCAAGAATTCAGAGAGTAAACATTTAGCGGGATTGAGTTATTTTTGGTTTCCAGGCTGCAAAGAATTGTAAATACAGAGAGGACGCCGCAATGGAAAATCGAAAAAACCTCTGTGTTTGTAGTCAACATTTTAATCTGAATGACCATGAACACAGTGTTTTAGGCCAAATAGAGGGGAAAAACTGAAAGAAACTGCCTTTTTCATTAAAGCCCAGGAGCTGTCAAAAGTCTACCCGATGACTCGTTTTGCGTTTCGCGTTACACAGAGAGCGAGTAAACATTGTTTATTTACATAGACTACTGATATTGTTACAATACAAAGCGGGCTGAAAATTGTTACACTTTAATAATGTCCCAACAGTTTTCTGAAGCATCATGAACATTTACACCACATCTCAAAATTGGAAATTACATTTTAAACATTTTTAAGCAGACTTTTTTGTCCTGCTAAGGCTAGTTTTATAGCAAAATTAAATCATATTTTGACACGTTTGGCATAATGTGACAATTACTGTTAACTAACTTTTAACTATGATTTTTGCCTTAATAAACTCCTAATAACTGCTTATTAATAGATTGTAAGGTAGATGTTAAGTTTAGGAAGTTTAGGTATTGGGTAGTATCAGGGAAAGTTTGTTCACTCGGCGGCCATATTTGCGATGCCTCCAGGCAGTTATTTCAGGCCTCCAAGACCAAGTCCTATCTATTTGAATGGGGGAATCCTGAAATCTCAAACTCCTTGGTGATCTCAAAATTAAATAACATATTTCAAATCAGCAACAAAATCTGACATGAACCGTCCTATAAATGTTGTTTCTTATGCTAAAATAGCATTAAAAAAGTGTATTTTTCAGGCTAGACGAGCCAATGCGCATGTGCAGTCCTAAGCGTGAGTCTCAGGTTTCTATGGGAACCGAAGCCTCTAACGACAGCTGCAGTGATGCAATGACTTTATCAATCAGCGATTGGCTCTTTTACGTAGAAGGCGGGACATATTCCGTCATATTGCGCGTTGCAGTTTCTCTCATTCATAACTAATAGGAGTGAACCGTCTTTCTATATCTATAGTCTTTGGTAGTATTAAGGGATGTAGAATATGGTCATGCAGAATAAGGAATTAATATGTGCTTTATAAGTACTAAATAAATATGTTCTTTAAAACCTAAAGTGTTATCAAATAATCTGAGATCAAATTATATTTACCTCCATTTTTCCACACATCACTAATATGTCCTTTACTGACAGTGTTATACAGTAACATTTGAAAAAAATGTATAAAAATAGATAAAAATAATTTTCACACAGTAAATATTGAAATGGTTTGTTTATTATACTCTGTTCAGATCATCATAGTTCTAAAAATGTAATAATTTCATGATGATTTTCATATTTTTAGATTTACAGTCATGGTATTTTATATATATAACAAAAGTAGCAAAAGTAATGATGAAGGCATCTAATGTGACCTTAATATCTGTATTGCTTTTGTTAAAGTATTTTAAATAATTTTCATTAGCTGAAATAAAGCTGAAATAAATTATAATATAAAATATAAATTGTCAGGGTTATGTACGTTGTGTTTTGTTGTTCCCTGTGACCTAGTTTCTCAGTTTGTTTGATTTGGTCATTCTGTTCACCTGTCGTCTCATTAGTTATCCAATTAGCTCTTTTGTTTGCTCTCTGTAAATAAGCTTTGAGTTCTGCTTCTTTGTCCATTATTGTTTAAGTCTATGTTGTTGCATATGTAGTTGTCTCCTGGGTTTCTCCTGCGTGTTTCCTATTAAAAGACTTTTGAGTAATCTCCATTGTAATTGTACGTATATACTACAGCTACCGCTACAGTTTTAATAAAAATCAACCACTGGGACATTATGCAAAGCATATGCAAACTTTTGTTAACACACAGGTGAGAATATGAAGCAGAGATGTGAGGATAAATACTGAACTTAAAGATAAAGAACATTCCCTGAGTGGCAGTGTAGGAACATGTTCATATCTGCTTTGTGCTGGTGTAATCTCAGATCAGATTTGAACTGACACCATGAAACCGAGCACCTTGACCCAGCATTCATTTTTAAAATCAGGCTTCTCAAGACAAAAGAAAATTTGTCAGCATTGTTCCTGAACAGTTCTGAGTAACACAGGGATACAGTGTCATGCTTTAGGGTATAATGGTGATGCATCATCTGTTGCTGAATTACTCCCACTTGTCAGCTGTCTTGGGATTGAACCCAGATATTTAACTATTCATCTACCAGCAGTCTTTATTTTGGATTCATATTTTCATTATGTTCTCTTTGGGCAGGGCATTCATGAGCCTAATGGACCTACGCAAGAGTATTTCCGACTGGAGAGACTGGTGGACATGGTTGTATCTCCCTACCTGAGTAACTACCTCTACATGAGCCCTAGTGATTCCTCTGCAGGTGCTCATTCATTTTATGTGGTCATTAGTTTATGTTAATTTTATATCAATGACATGATGCTATTTTTTTATTGTCTGGATCTATTAATTTATTCAAAAATGCATTACATGCAATTCATATATACAATTAATTCAATACACACCATTGCTCTGATGAAGAAGTTTTTTCATTTTTAATGTAGTTTTTGGTAACATTTTACAATAAGGTCTCATTTGTTAACATTAGTTAATGCATTAACTTAGAGAATTAACAATAAAGCAATACATTCTTACAGCATTAATTAACCTTTGTTAATTAATTAACAATTAACTAATGTTAACAGATACAACTTTTGATCTTAAAAATGTAATAGTAAATGTTGAGGTTAACATTAAGATTAATAAATGCTGTAGAAGTTTGTTCATGTTAACTAATGTAGTTAAATTATGTTAACAAATGAAACCTTATTGTAAAGTGTTACCTAGTTTTTAAAATCTAAATTAAGTTCATTTTGATATTTTTTGGGGAGGCATGAAGTCAAATATGTCAAGGTGGAATAACTGTCCTTATATCGTAATAAAGAAAAGTCCTCATTAAAAGAATGATATTCTTGAAAGTAATCATTTAATATTATTTCTTAGAGGAAAATATTTGAACAGAACTGCTTCACAATTTATTAATAATTAAAAAAGTTTGTCCAGAAAATTAGAGTCATATGGTGTAACCAACATGCAGAAAAAAGTGTTAAGAGTGATAAGATCAATACGTCTCGTAAAAGCTAATTTGACCTTTTTATGACAAAGCAAAGTTAGATCATGTTATTAAATGTCATGTGGTTCAACTACCTAAAAACATAATGATGTTTTAATGATTGTAATGATGGATTTTATGAGTTAATAATCCATGTTATTTGTACAAATGTCTTTGTACATTAAAAATATATTTAAAAACTTAAAAAATGAAAAAAATAAAATGATTAAGATGTGTACTCGTGTGTATTTAACGTGTAGGGAGAATTTTATTTTATTGATGATAACACCGCATGACATTTTCATTTTTTTTAAGTCATTCAGGGCCTAAAACTAATTTTTTGACACACCTGCCAATGGCCGGTGACTTAAAATTTACCATGAAACATAGATTAATCCTTATTAAAGTTAGAAAAGTTATTCAGTCAACACTCAAAAAAATGTGCTGGCTCTACAAAAAAAAAATTAATGCAACAGTTTGCATCAATTTGCATCAACTTTGAGTGAATTTACGTTCAACCAACAAGCTACACTGAGTTAGAAGAACTTGCAGCATAAACACAAATTTTTAAGGTGATTACTCAAAAACATTGGGTCGCTCCAAATACCAGAGTTGTAGCCCTTGAACAAATTCGTCTTATCTATTTCAGTTTAAATCAACAGCTATCATAGCACATGCTTAAGCATAACTTATTTAACATGTATATTTAATGAACAAGTAAGATATTACTTGTCACTGGCATTAGCGCAGTCATTGCTTATAGAGTCAATGTAGTGTTTACCTTCATGTGTCTACTCTTCAACACAACGGTAACCACAAAAACTTCAACATTACAGAAACTCTTTTAAATGTCAAATATAACAGCATTAAACACTAACAGGTCTTTCCCTTCACTAAAAAACACATAAAATAACACCTAATTTCAACATTCCTATGCAAAGCATGCTGGGAACTAGAAATCCACTGCCTAATTTCTGAAGTTATCAAGACAACTTCATTAGGTTACTACAACCTATTTAAAAAAGAAAAAAAAAGCCAATTAACGCAGAAAATTGATTTTATATTACAGGCGATATTAAGTTGATGTAATAATCAACATTATTAAGTCAAGAGAACTCTACAAAATAATGCTTGCAACTTAAAGGGCCGGTTTCACAGACAGGGATTAGCCTTAGCCAGGATTAGGCCTTAGTTCAATTAGGGCATTTAAGTAGCTTTTATAAATGTTCACTAGAAAAAAAACATTACTGCTGTGCATCTTGAGACAAAAAAAACAATGGCACTGACATTTTTTAAGATATGTCAGTACAAGTTGCTTTCAGTTACAACAGCTCAAACATGCATTTTAGTCTAGGACTAGCTTAAGCCTTGTCTGTGAAACCGGGGGAAAAGGTTTAATTAAAACAGTAAATTAGAATTTTTAACTAGCAACCATGCATTTATTTAAGTTGTAGTAACAGGTCCCCTGAATTACTTTTTAGAGAGAAGAGCAGGGAGTGATTGTTCTTTGTCTTTTGTTGTTTGATTAGCATTAAAAACTCAAACGGCAGCAGGTTTATTAGGCTGCTGTCACTTTAAGAGCTAATGCACTGATCCAGTATACTGATACACATGCGTTTTATTTCTCAACTGTTTACATTCAGTTAAGACATAACTGATACTTGCCAAGACAGGCATTTTGTTTGAATTTGTATGTTTAAGTGCAAGAAGACAGAAAGAGAGCTTGATTCCATATTCATGTACTGTCTGAGACACGTAACAAACTGAGGTTCCCTTTTCGCATCTTCTTGAGCTTGGAAATTTTAATTGGCAAAGCTTAAACTTTCGTGACAGTGCGAACTGGCCCATCAACTGTCTCAATTCACGTTTGTTCACGTTCATGTTCTCACAATTTTGCATTGTTAGAATTCATACAAATGTTACCAGCCAACTGCCCATTGATACCATTTCATATTCTCGCCAACACCGATTTTTACTCGCATTCAGCGCTTGGGGAGTGTTAATTTTAGGCCCTGGTCATTAAATATAAACTATAAAAAGTATATTTGTTAGAACTTGATGCATGTGTTTTAAACTAGATTTTTTTTATATATATATATATATATCTGACCCTAGTCTGATTTATGCATGTTGTAATCAGCACTTAATCTAACCACTGTTATTCTCGCTTCCTCCCTAGAGGATCATCTAGAAGGCTTGAGACTAGTTAACACTCCACACCTCAATCAACCTGAGATTATGGTGACACACTTTGCCCACGAGTCCTTCCTGGCACCTCTAATCGAGCACGAAGGTGAAGCCTATTTGGAAAGAACCGGCGGCGGCCGACGCCACACTGTCGCCAATGTGCATTCGGACATCCAGCTCCTGTCCATGAAAAACAGGATGTGTTCAGAAAAAGTCGAGGTCAGTAAGGCAGCCAGGACGACCAAGAGCAAAAAGACACCTAAGAGTTTCTGCAGCGAACCGGCCTTTTTTGACTCCCGGCCAGGTGGCGTGGAAATCCTTCGAGGGCAAAGCACTGCAGAGATAAAGTGTGGCTTAACTAGTTAGAAATCTCTGTTTCTCTCAAAACGCCCACTGTGATCATCTAAAGTTATGATAACTGAGACAAGCTAGAACCTGTTCATTTAATACAATATAAAGTCTACTGTTTTGGAAATAGGCAGTGGTTTGTGTGCTAAATACTGTTTGGCCTGTCAGTTTAGCCTTTTTTTATAAGGTTAGAGGGTGGAGGGTTGTTGAAGAAATCTTCGGTTTAGCCCTTTCTTGTAAAGCACACCGAGAGTCACACTTTTTTTCTGCCGTGGAGGTGGTAAAACTGTGTGAAAATATGCTCTGGTGAGCTCATGGTTTACAGAAGTACAGCAGAAACCATACTGAGACACATAAGATCACAAACTTATCTGCACTTACTTGCAGTTCCTGTGTTTTACCCACTCTTTCTTAAGCGTTCTTGTGGGTTTGTTTCTTTGTAGTGGAAACTAGACAGGCTGATGAAGAAAAGTGACATTTTAGTCTTTTTATGAATATTTTGTTTTATTTTATGGAATTTTAATATTATGGTAATTTAAAAAATGCATTCAAGTGTGTATGTAAAATAATGTATATTTTTTGTAGTAATAAATTTAATGAAGAAAGTGATTTTAAATTCATTTTGGCATTTGATTGTTCATTTTTTAGTAAATGTCTAGAGGTTCATGTGAACATTTCTTTGCGGCTCCAGCATTCAGTGTGCCATTAAGAGTTCCATCAGGAGATTAGCTGTTAAGGAGCTTTAGATGCTGTTTTCCAATGTTGATCGCCTCAGAAAACCTTTGTGGCAGTGTTTCAGCATGTAAGCCCTGCCAAAGAGCTTTATGGCAAGTGTATTAATTAAGAACATTTGACCTTGGTGAAGGTAAGAGCAGTTGGTTGCATGTTTTTGTTGCGGACCTATATCATTTAGACAGAAGTATTGCAGATGTATCAGATTTGTGAAAAGGAGCCCGATTCATTGAGGAAGTTCCTCTTGTGACTGTTACTGGAAAGAAGTTCAGTGTAATCTTATTTGAGTTGATTAGTTCAGCCTGGTTTTCCTACTAAGAACATCAGGAAGCCAAAAAGCACAATTTCATGGGGCATAAGAATAAAAAAGAGAAACATTTAGTGGTCTTTGATGCCATCTTCTGGAGGTTTTACTTGATTGCAGCTCACAGTCAATAAATATAGTTTCTGTTTCTTTTTTTTTTTTTTTTGGGGGATAACAGCTGTGAATAAATATATATTGTATATACAGCTGTGGTCAGAATTATTAGCCCCCTTGCTAAATATGAGCAAAAAAGGCTGTGAAAATAAATCTGCATTGCTTATCCTTTTGATCTTTCATTAAAAAAAATGAATAAAAACAACAAAATTAACAAAAATCTAAGGTTTCATTAACCTTTCATTAAAATTTAAAATAGTTGATCAATGAAGACATTTATTTATTTGATATTCCATGAATTCTTCAAAAAACTTGTTTCTGACCCTCATCAACGTCATTTTCATATTTCTTGGTCATAGGATGGGGGGAAAAAAATTGTGGGGGTCAAATTGACCCATATTCATTTCCTATGGAAATTTTGGATACAGTTTTGTCAATAATAATATTTATTTTCTTGAAACTTTATGGATTACTTAAAAATAGGGCTGCAAAAAGATTAATTGTGATTAATCGTTTGCAAAATAAAAGTCTGTGTTTACGTAATATATGTGTGTGTTTGGTGTATAAGAATTATGTATATATAAATAGACATGTATATATTTAAGAAAAAATTATATTTATATATAAAATATTTATATGTAATATAAAATATTTATATATATTTTTATTTATACATGCATATATTTCTTAAATTTATACATGTATGTGCTTGTATTTATATATACATAATTATTATACACAGAACACACACATATATTACGTAAACACAGACTTTTATTTTGCAAACGATTAATCGTTGTGCAGCCCTACTTAAAAATGAGTTGTGACTTTTTTGCTCTGAGCCAAGAATTTGCCTCCAACCCATGTCGGAATACGCAGATCTCCCTACTGTATAGAATGTGAAAAGCAGTATGTGAAGTAAGTGGTATGTCTGAATTCACAGTATTCATTAAACATTAGGCAAAAAAGTATCCGGATGACCTACTACTTCTGCTATGATTACGAAGTTCACATTAAAGGTACAATATGTAATATTTTTTTAATTAAAATATCTAAAAACCACTAAAACCGTGTTATATAATTTGTTGACTTGTGTACTTACATTATCCCAAATGTTTCCAAGAATGTTTAAATCCACGGAAATAAGCAATTTTAACCAGGACACGGACCATGTCCTTGCGTCGCCTATCAATGACATCATACCTGCGTTACCCTCGATTTCTGGTTTTATTTTGTAGAAACCATGGAAACACCAAAGACGCTTTAATATATTATGTGTTTTATCAGACAAGGGACCAACTGTTTGGATACATTTATAGACAGAAAACTAATTATTGTTATAACACTGTTAGTCTTATTGTTTGAATCTCGTTTTATTGATTTTAATAATATGATATTCTAATATCGATCTAGCTTACTGCAGTGTGCAACAAGTGTCTCATAGCAGCCAGCGAACGAATGCACAGATAACATAATTTTCAACACACTCAAATGTATCTAATATGATAAACAGCACTGCATTACCCCACATACGCTTGACCAGAAGAAGCGAAAGCGGCAACTGTGGCATAATAAAAGTTCTGCCGCTCTCCAGCCATGTGTCTCGCTCGTCTCTCATTAGCAATCGCTCCAGCGGCTACAAAAAACTACATATTGTGCCTTTAATAGACACTTTACTATCCATCGACCATGGGAAATGAGTTGTGAATGGAAGAGAAATGACATGACTCACAATATAGCTTACATGACCAAATTTGACACTAGCTTTTTTCCAAGATTTAGCTCTTCACATATAGAATGATAGCTAAGCTAAAAATGGAAAATCTGTCATCATTTACTCTCCCTCAAGTTGTTCCAAACCTGTCTTTCTTCTGCTGAACACAAAATATATTTTGAAGAATATGGGTAACCAAACAGTTGATGTGCCCCATTGACTTCCATAGTACGGAAAAAAAGTAGCTACTATGGATGTGCCATCAGACACCCAATCCAGCAGATGGCGCTCTCAACCAATGACGCTGTCAATCACGTCCAAAAAACGCCGAAGTGACGTTCATCCCGCCGCCGCACAGAGCAACAAACCCAAGCTGGCGTACTACACGCGAGAACAACGTTTGCTTTCATAATAACAGAACATTCACGGCCCACATCACATCTGTGTTTTAAAACCGTGACGCGTTTGAGTACATTTCGAGCGGGTACAGCGGAAATATCACAGAAGGAGCAGCAAAACTGCCGTAATTCATTGAAACCCCGCGGTGAAGTCGGACACGCTGATGGCGGCGACAGTGGAGGATCTCTACCGTAACTATGGCATCCTCGCCGACGCAAAAGAGGATCTCAGCACGGTAAATAAAGCCTCATATATCTGTGATGTCGCTCTTTAGCAATAATACTTTTTAGATATTCAGTTTGGGTGGGATATTATAGACTTTAAAGACTCTGAGGATCTGCGAGGCCTCCTTCGACTACTAGCTCATTAGCCCTAATAGCTTGCGATAGTTGGTTTGGGGTTTTTTAAACAAGTAAGCCTTTAGGGCAGCTGTGCATCCACGAAGTGTTCATTCCGTATGTACCTGATGAAATACTTGTTTCTTTCGAGGTTTGTTGAAGAGAATCTATCGCGTTTAAAGGAAGGCTAGTGTTACGCTGTGAACGTAATGTGTTTGTGAATTAGGGTTTCCGCTGTTCTGCGCACAGTGATACTGATGAATGATTAACAGTTTAGGATAAGCTTTCAGGAGGAAGGATGAGTACATTTACATAATGCAAATATGCTATCTTTTCCTTATTCTGGGAGCATTAAATCTGATGAAATGATCAAATGCGCTGCATTTATGTGTTACATATATATTCTCTAATAAAAAAAAAAAATCATTTGATTCTTGTTCACCTAGGCTGCATTTATTTGATCAGAATTACAGTAAAAACTGTAATATTGTGAAATGTTATTACAATTTAAAAGAACAATTTTCTATTTTAACATATTTTTTAAAAGTAATTTATTTATAAGATTGCAAAGCTGATGCTCAATTAACAATAATGGTTGTTATTTATGTTGAAAACAGTTTTTGCTGCTTAATATTTTTGTGAAACCGTGATATAATTCTGCTAGAAAATTCAGCTTTGCCATCATAAGAATATTACATTTTAAAAAAAACTTCAAATAAAAAAAAAAAAATTTTAAATTGTAATATTTCAAATATTA
This sequence comes from Hypophthalmichthys molitrix, assembly GCA_037950675.1. Taxonomy (NCBI): domain Eukaryota; kingdom Metazoa; phylum Chordata; class Actinopteri; order Cypriniformes; family Xenocyprididae; genus Hypophthalmichthys; species Hypophthalmichthys molitrix. The sequence goes on along the minus strand of CM075515.1, from coordinate 14,321,512 downwards.
TTGTAAGAAGGGGTGCTTTCAAAAAGTAATTAATAAAAACATAATTATTCCAAACGTTTGATTGGTACCATCACTCAATGCTTCATGTATTAAACTTATAATATATATATTAGAGATGCACCAATACTAAATTTCTCTGCCGATACTGATCGCCGATTATTCAGAATGATATCGGCCGATACTGATAGTTTGGTTTTTCTTAAGGAAAAAAAATCTTTCCCAAATAATGTTGCAAACTATAAAGGGAACCCTCTCATTTGGTACACTACAATATTAGAGGTTACAATTAACAGCAGAGCTATAATATTCTGCTGCTGTTTATTTTCAGATATAATAATTACACTCAAATAAAAACTGAAATGTTTGTATAAAACTTAGTATCACATAAGGTAGTTTTCATAAGCACTTGTTGTCTTCAAGACAAATTTACACAAACATAATTAACAGTAAATAAGCACTTCTCTAGGGGTATATATATATATATATATATATATATATATATATATATATATATATATATATATATATATATATATATATATATATATATAGATAGATAGATAGATAGATAGCTAAGGAACTGTGAACATTGGAAAACATTCCTGAGGTATATGTGACATTGTTCACAAGCTAAACACAAATAAAGTGATTACATGAGACATAATACATTCCGGTAAGTTGTACTATATCTTTCAACATACCTTTGATGTTCATGCATGTTCGAGACATAACATTAACTTTTATTGAAGAGGAAGAAAAGCCTCGTGCTCCGCACTGCCGCCTGAACTGAGGCATTACAGCGATCTGACACGTCACATTTAAGAGCGTCAAAACACTATTTATTGTTTGAATTTCATGATAAAATGAACAGAATTTGAAAACTGAAACTTTTATTCTTATCAGAAGTAACAGAGTATTTTGTGATTATTGGATGGGAGGTGCTAAGAATAATATTTGATGTAGGGGAAAAAAAACGGAGACCTGGCAACCCTGGCTTGAGCTACGGGTGATTCATAGGGTCAAATAGAGCCTGCTTTAATGTCACTATTTTTAACTGTTAATGTGTTAAAATTCAACATGAGTGATTTTCTTCACACATAGTATTTATGAGTTTCAGCCTGAACACGTTTTTCCGCACCCTTTTGATTGACAGGATATCATCGGCCCTGGTCATCGGCAGTTTTTAAACAATCGGCTGATGGCAGATTGTGATAATATCTTTTATCGGCCGATACCGATTGTTGGCCGATACATCGGTGCATCTCTAATAAATATATATATATATATATATATATATATATATATATATATATATATATATATATATATATATATATATATATATATAAAAACATTGCTAGCATGAATATTAGGGATGCACGATATATTGGCCACCATATCGGTATCGGCCGATATGTTTATTTTTAATGTTATTGTTATCGGCCCTATAAGAAAATTTGGCCGATATATTAAAGCAGATGAATAATGGATTATTTCCTTCAACTGAGACACTTCAAATGCACACTGTTCAACACTGTTCAATCTACCATGATGGTTTTGAATTGCTTGAAATATGATTGAAATCACTTCAAAAAGGAAAATACAGTGCAACGTACTGCCAAGTCTGTCATATAGGCTACATAAAATTATAAGAACATTATAATTGTGTGCTTGAGACATGACTTTTAACTTTTGTTTTTGTAATCAGGCTTTCAAAAATTATATAAAAATTGATTTGGATTTATTGGCCAATATATTGGTTACATTTTCATATTTGATATTAATCTTACTTAATGTTAATCTCAACATTTACTACATTAAGATCTTTTAATAAAAGCTGAAAAAATGTATAGCTCGTTGTTAGTTTATGCATTAATGTTAACAAATGCGACCTTATCATAAAGTGTTTCCTTTATCATTATTATTTAAAATGAGTATTGCTAAATGTCTCTTTTTTTTTTTTTTTTTTTCAGCACAAAGATGCTTATCAGGTAATTCTGGACGGCGTTAAAGGAGGTCCAAAGGAGAAGCGACTGGCCGCACAGTTCATTCCTAAATTTTTCAGCAGTTTTCCAGAGCTGGCCGATGCAGCCATCAACGCACAGCTCGATCTGTGTGAGGATGAGGATGTATCCGTGAGTACATAATCACGTCAAGGATTTGCAAGTTGTGGGTGGTTATATCAGAAAACATATCTCTACTATGTTGTTTCTTCTTTTCTGAATATAGATCCGAAGGCAGGCTATCAAAGAGCTCCCCCGTTTCGCATCAGGAGACAATTTACCCAGAGTCGCAGACATCCTAACACAGCTGTTGCAGACAGGTAGCCTATGGTTTTCAGTTGAGATCTCACATTTACTAAGAACCTTTTTTTTTAGATGATGTAAATAGACTATTGCATCTGAATGACATGCTGTTTTTCCAGCTGTTTGAGCCTAGTAATTTCTTGTCATATCTTCTAGATGATTCTGCTGAATTCAATCAAGTTAACACGGCTTTGATCTCCATATTCAAAATCGACGCAAAAGGTATTAATTTCCATTATGCCCTCAGTGCTTTATGAGTAGAATGTGGTTTCTGTTAATTCTACGTATAAAATACGGATTATTTTTGTATGGTGTCTGTCGTGACTAAAAGTGTCTTATGTTGTAGGTGAAGTTATTGTCCTTTTTGACTCTGGTGTGTTTCTTTAAAGGAACTTTGGGAGGTTTGTTCAGTCAGATCCTGCAGGGAGAAGATATTGTTCGAGAGAGAGCGATTAAGTTTCTCTCTACTAAGCTGAAAATGATGCCAGATGACACGATGACAAAAGAGGTTGAAGATTATATCTTCATAGAGACAAAAAAGGTATCTACACTCCATATGTGTATTTTCCACACATACAATACTGTTTAAAAGTTTGGGCTCTGTAAGATTTTGAAAAAAATTTTTTAAAAGAATTTTGAAAAGGCTGCATTTATTTGATCAAAAATACAGTAAAATATGATTAGTTTAAGTTGCTTTTCTATTTGAATATATATTTTAAAATGTAATTTATTCTTTTGATGCAAAGCTGAATTTTCAGCATCATTACTCCAGTCTTCAGTGTCACATCATATGATGATTTGGTACTCAAGAAACATTTCTTATTATTTTCAATGTTTTGTGGAAATTATGACCCTTTTTTCAGGATTCTTTGAATTGAAAGTTCAAAAGAACTGCATTTATTTGAAATAGAAATGTTTTGTACCATTAAATGTCTTTTAACACTTTTGATCAATTTAATGGGTCCTTTCTGAATAAAAGTATTCATTTCTTTAATGTCAAACTTTCGAATGGCAGTTTAATAATGAAAAAATAGGTTTGTGTCAATGAAAAATAAGTGTCTGTGATAAAGAAGGGCAAAAATAATTTAAAAATCTAGTTTAAAATGCATGTGCAAAGTTCTAAAAAGAATAAAGTATAATAAAATAAAATATAACTTTACAACTTTTATCAAAAGTTTAAGTTTAAAAATGTTTTGTGTTGTAACCATCAAGTAATTTAATTGTCTTAACCACAATTTATTGGTCAGGAAATTAGCAAAATGTAAGCAAATGCACTATTTAAAAAGCCATTGCTGTCTCAGAAGAACATCAAAGATAGAATTAAGTTTTTGGCAAAATATGGGAAGTTGTGTGTGGAGTGATGAATCGCAATGAAACATGAGTTGCATGGTGAGGGTCAAGAGTGTTGTCTTCGAAAATCTGGTGAGAAATACACTGCCAGGCCAAAAAAAAGTTGCTGTTTGTTTGGATTTAAATAGGCAAATGCTTAAGAGTCTGTGATTGGATCATTATTTCTGTGATTGTTTCTAACATGTTATATGTTTAGCAACAGTTCTTCTAAGCATTAAGCATTTGTCTATTTAAATCCAAACAGACTTTTTCTTTTTTATATATATACACTGGCAGTGTATAATAATAAATGTATTTCTACCCCAGTCAAGTATGGAGGAAGTGTGTCATTGTGTGGGGAGTGTTTTTTATCTGCTGGTATTGGTGAGATGCTTCACTGTGAAAAGTAATTTAATGCTTTGGAGTACAGGAGAATATTGCATCCCACAAATGAAAAGTTAAAGAGGAATGATCAGATTTTATTTTTCAACAAGACAATGCTCTTGCCCAAAATTTTAAAGACAACCAAGAAGTGGTTTCAGAACAAGTCCATCAGACTCATGTTCCGGCCTGGTCAGAGTTCAGATTTGAACCCTATAATGAATATTTGGTCTTACATTAAACTCAAACGAACTGTGAGAGATTTTTCAACTACTCATGAACTGATTGAAGCCATTAACAATGAGTGGAACAACACTGACTCTTCTTCCTGCACAGTTGTCTACAAGTTGGGGAAGGCTATTCTGTGCTAAGTTATTTTAGCATCGAAATCGTGATATACGCATCCGCGATAGTCACATCACAGGATGTGCAATGTCAAGCATGGGGATCGTTAATCCATACACCACGGTTCAAAATGCATGAGATTTTCAAATTAATTGCAAAGTTTAACCATCATGCAATGAAAGTTTGTCATTTGAGCGTGTTTTAGGTCCTGTCAGTTTAAATATTCAAGCAGTTTAAAGCCATTTGAGTGCACAAAGACGCGGAAGAGAACTCCTTTCTAAACATGCAGTTGTTTTCTGTGCACACGCACACAGAGCCACGCAGATGCACGTGAACACCGAAAGCTGTTCTCTTCTGCGCCTGTTTGTGCCTGAGCAGACACATACATGCAAAAAAATATCAAAATGCATGTAAAACATTGAGTATCCTCAAACACAGTTGCTTATGACTTAGGTGAACTAAACAATTTAGAAAGAACTGGATGTGTAACAGTATTTTGGATCAGCACATTCGGTCTTAAAGTGACAGTAGCCTAATATTCTTGCTGCTTTCTGTGTCATGAATGTTAATCAAATAACAAAAGACTAAGAGAAAAATCACTTTTGTAGTTTTAAAACACAGTTAATTATATTTGATTTATACAGTGAGACTATGCAGTGTTATTTTACATTTGATTATTCAATCTCTGTACCTGAATACTGTTAGACTTACCTGAAAAATATAAAGTACTATTTATTTCATTTGTATCTTTGTTCTAGTATATTTATCTATGCTTGTAATTTGTTTATTTTCTATGCGTATTCACTCACCTACCAAATCACCCCAATCATCCTAGAATGATTAATTCATTCCAAATAGAGCTATTCAAGTCATCTGGTGAATTTTTTTTTTCTCTTCATATTGCAATATATATTACAGAAAAACAAAATATGGCAATGTCAGTTTTTTCCAATATTGTGCAGCCCTACTAAGTTACTTTATCTACACTATTTGTGCAGTTCTTGCTAATTTCCTGGCCAGTGATTTGTGATTAAAATAGGTAAGACCTTTAAAAGACCACTAAATATTTAGCCATTTTTGGCTTGGCCCATTTATTTTGCCCAGGAGTGTATGCTTCAAAATATAATTTGATGTACAGTATTTTTAACAAACATTGTGAATTATTAATACGTTTTTGGAGAGTAAACTAACCTGAACACACCACACAAGTTTGATGTGATGAACAAAGGGTTTTTTGGCCTTGAATCGTCCTCACACTTGATCTGTTCCTCTTTCATTGTCTTAGGTGCTAGAGGATGTGACGGGGGAGGAGTTTGTGCTTCTGATGCGTATCCTGTCCGGGCTGAAGAGCATGCAGACTGTGAGCGGGCGGCAGCAGCTGGTGGAGCTGGTGGTGGAGCAGGCCTTCCTGGAGCAGGCGCTAAACCCCGCGGATGCTGACAGCGTCGACCGCCTCTTGCAGTGCACACGCCAGGCCTTGCCACTCTTTTCTGTGAGTGAAACCACAGCAACGGTCAGCACTTTAAATATCTCATGTATCACACCGTGGCGGATGTGATCAATCAATATAATTTTGTTTTTCCAATAATCTACTATTGAATATCTGACAAAAGCTCTGAAGCCTGAATAAATTGTTCAGCATCTGAAACTAATGCATCTGTTATGCAAATGCTAAACTTTAACTTTAAAAAAAATGCTGTAGCCTCAAATTTTTTGCAAATTTACCAAAACAATATTTTTGTTTACATTTTTTGTATGAATGTTTTTATTATAGTTTGATTGTTAGTTTTCTTTTCTTTTCAGACTTGATTTGTGTTTGTTTGTTTTGTCTTGGTCATGTCTTCCACAAATATATTTCACTAGTAATGGTGCAAATCACAATTATTGACTCTCTTTTTTTTTTTTTTTGTCCTTATCTCCTCCAGAAAAATGTGCATTCTACTCGCTTTGTGACATACTTCTGTGAATTTGTTCTGCCTAACCTCAGTCTGCTTACCAGCCCTGTAGCAGAACTGGACATCCAGCTTGAGGTTTGTATTAGATGATAGAAATCACAGAAAAATCATTCGTCAAAAATTGTCAGAACCCTACATATAGTCTCTGCATATTAAGCTTGGATATGGGGGGGGGGAATGAAACGCTTTTCTTTTTATAGAAGTCCAAATATTCATATAAAGAGAGAATATTTTTGCCTTCCAGGTACTAAAGTTGTTAGCAGAGATGAGTCCATATTGTGGGGACATGGACAAACTGGAGGTCAACCTTAATATGCTGTTTGAGAAGCTCCTGGTAAATCATACATTAAACTCCTGAACTCGCAGGTTTTCCACTTCAACCTATTTGTCATCAAACATCCTCTTACTCTGTTTTTTTTTTTTTCCCTTTCTCTGTCTGCTAATGTCTTCAGGAGTTCATGCCCCTGCCTCCCGAGGAAGAGAACGGAGAGAACGCTGCGAATGAAGAGCCCAAACTGCAGTTCAGCTATGTGGAGTGTCTGCTTTTCAGCTTTCACCAACTGGGCAAAAAGCTACCTGACTTTCTCATCGACAAAATCAGCGCAGAGAAACTGAAGGACTTCAAGATCAGGTCAGATCTCACATTAATCATCAGAAAGATGGTGGATGTGTTGCTACTGAAAACATTTGAAATTTTGAAACATTTGCATCATTACTACGATTATGATATGAAGAAAAATTCATTAGTACCAATACTAAGTTTCTTGATTCTTAACACCAATTTCAATGCCAAAGCAAAAACAATACTATATATATATATATATATATATATATATATATATATATATATATATATATATATATATATGCACACTACTGCGCAAAGAAATCAATACTTCTGTTCAGTGAGGACACATTAAATTAATCAAAAATGGGAGTAAAAACATTTGATTTCTATTTCAAATAAATTGTTCTTTTGAACTTTCCATTCATCAGTGATTTCTGAAAAAATGTATCTGTTTCCACAAACATTAAGCAGCACAACTGTTTTCAATATTAATAAGAAGTGTTTCTTGAGCAGCAAATCAGCATATTAGAATAATTTCTAAAGGATCATGTGACAGGGCTGCACAATTAATCGAATTTCTATTTCGCGATTACGGATGCCACGATTTTGAAATCATTCAAAGGCGCTATTACAACAAAAAATACCCACTTACATTATTTTGCGTGCTTAAGAGGTGTGTTTAGAGCATATTATGTTGAGAGAGGTGAATCACGACTACTTCAGAGTGTGAACGGTCTAACCAAAAAAAGGAACTACCAGTGACATAAGTGTACGCAGATTGGTCGAACGAACGCAAAACACCAGCACCTGCCATTTTTAAAAAGATGTGTACACAGCCTATATATTTACTTCACGAACTAACTCTTCAAACATGTAGAACAGTGATAGGACCTCTCAACCTTTCGCTAAGAGGAAAATCCAGCGCGACTTTGAGTGGACCATGCGAAACAACATGATTGTATGTATTTCTGCTCAGCTACTAGCATCAACCACACGGCAAAAGCTAATACTTTTTCATATACTGTCTACTTTCTTTGTATAACAATTCTATCTAATAACGTATTAGACAGGACTGTTAAACAGATCATAAACTAACAAAGACGGAGAATGTGAGCGCTGTGCTCAGGCTCTGACTGTGCTTGTCACAACAACAAGCACAGTTTACATCACTTCAGAGTTCCTACTGGCGTTGCGAATGCAACCAGGAAAACGGCCCTATGGAAACATTAGTTCTTGGTAGCTAGCTCCTATAACTGTTCCTTAAATAACATGGTGTGAACGGCCCTTTTATTATTATATGCATACGTTTCTTTTTTTTATTTAAAGAAGAAACCAAACCAACATATAGTTGATGTTTAAGGCTTAATGCTATATATAGCTATAGATAGCTATAAATAATAGCAATAAAGAAAAAATTCAGAAAGTGTTTTATATATATATATATATATATATATATATATATATATATATATATATATATATATATATATATAATTTTTAAATAACACTTTGTGAAGGGCAGGTCAACAATGTGCATTATTATTTTTTTTTTTGTTTATTTCACAGGTTACAGTATTTTGCACGGGGACTGCAAGTATATATTCGACAACTGCGTGTTGCTTTGCAAGGCAAGACTGGAGATGCACTAAAGACAGAGGAGGTATGATTTCACACTTTTTGCAGTGATGTTTGGTCTGTAAAAGTGATATAAAGCTTCATAGGATTTGGCCAGTTCTGAGATTTATAAAACCACTGTAGAAATTATTTTATATTATTATTTTTTATTTTTTGGCAAATTCAAGGTGTTTCAAAAAATATAGAAAATAAGGTGGAAGGAGTCACATGTATTCCAATAATGACTTTCAATCGCTTCTGTTTTTTCTTCTTCGCAGAATAAAATCAAAGTTGTGGCTTTGAAGATCACCAACAACATAAATGTTTTAATCAAGGTAACATTAAATTCTTATTATAGTTCTGAAAGTTTCTGTGCAGTTGTCAAATTTTGATCAAGAGATCTTATTTGTTTTTTCTTATCTTCTCTAGGATCTGTTTCATAACCCTCCATCCTATAAAAGTACAGTCACTCTGTCCTGGAAACCGGTGCAGAAGACGGAGGCGGCGGCAGCAATTGGGTACGTCCACAGATCAACTTGGGCATCTAGACATCACCATGTTTAGTCTGCTAATTAAAGTTTTTTCCATGATCTCTATATATCCTACAGCCAGAAGAGGCAGTCTGGAGAAGACATCGGGACAACAGCGACAACAAAGAAGCTTCCCACAACTTTGCCCAGGAGGGACGCCCGGCAAATATACAATCCGCCCAGCGGGAAATACAGTGCCACCATTGGAAACTTCTCATACGGTGAGTGTCTGATCAAATCCTATGCAGTAGTACTGTATGAATTACTATATATGTGTGTGTGTGTGTGTGTGTGTGTATAACCAATCTCATCTGTGCCCTCAGAACAACGAGGAGGCTTCAGGGGCGGCCGGGGCCGGGGCTTCGGAGGAAGAGGGAACAGAAGCCGAGGCCGGATTTATTAAGAGGACTGCATATGCTTCTATACCCATGCAACTGCATTACCACAACACAACAGTATCTGTGCTGTGTTGACCCTTTTTCTCCCCGCTGGTCCTTCCTGCGTCTCACAGACCGCCATCCATTCTGTTCCTCTCAACATTGTTTTTTTTATTCTTGGGTGTGTTTTTGAAAATCCGTACACAGCCTCTTGTCATTGGTTATCTGTTTGGTTACAAATGTGTGGATTCTTTTTCTTTCTGGATCTTCTTTGTGGAACAAAAGACTGCCAAGGTGTACTTGTTTTTTATGTGTTTTTGTATGGTGACATGCATCCTTTGTATCTTTTTTTTTTTCTTAAACTTTTTAATTTTTCTGAGCTTTTGTCGGTTCAAAAATCACAAATTTGTAAGACGTAAAAAATAATATCCTTCTGAATTTTATCATAAACTTGTGTGGGTCAAATCTTATGCCATCTTCCTTTTTTTCAGGACATAAATATTTAAGTTTTGTATGACCTGATGTTTTTGTTAACTTAATTATTTTGCGTTAAAATATAGATTTTTTTTTTTTTTCCCCCTCTTCAAGATAAGTAAAATATTCCCTGGAAGTTTTAGAGTAGGAATGCCTTGTCTTTTCAATCTATTACAAAAATAATTTAAGGAACCAATCGTGTTCAAATATTGCTTGCATAGATTTGAGTTCACTTTCGATTTCAAAGATTGTGCATGCTTAGTTTGTAGGAGATATTTAAATGTTTTTGATTTACGCAGATCAGACATTTATGTATTGCAGCTGTTCGTTTTCATTTCAAACTAGTTTTTTCACCCACATTAAAATCTTTTTGCCTTTTTCAACAGATTCTTGTGGGTTTATCTATGAATATTGGGGGAAATATTTAGTCTAATTATACCAAAGGTGCCATTAATCTTGCATTCACATATTATTCTCTACCAACATTCATGTGCTTAAGAGATAAACTCCTCCCAAATGCCTTTTTGCATATTTACATTTATGCATTTGGCAGATCTATCTAAAGTGACATTCAAGGTGTATTTTTTCAATTCTTGCTTTCCTTGGAAATTGAACCCTTGACCTTTGTATTGAACTCTATTGTTTGAGCTACAGCATATGTAGGCTTACATAGTTTAAAGGTATAATTCACCCCAAAATGAAAATTTTGTCAGCATTTACTAACCGTCAAGTTGTTCCAAACCTGAATATATTTCTTTGTTCTGCTGAACAAGATGGCGAGATCTGTTTGGTTACTGACATTCTTCCAAATATCTCCCTTTTTTGTACAGCAGAACAAAGAAATATATATTTAGGTTTGGAACAACTTGACAGTTAGTAAATGCTGACAAAATTTTCATTTTTGGGTGAACTATACCTTTAATGTCTGTAATACAGGCTGGTGTATGTGTGTTGCAATCTTCACATTTCATGTCCTCTGGAATGATTGATAGAATTTATGGAATATTAAACAATTTTGATTACAGGTCATAACTGTAGTTAGGAAGAATCACCACTAGATGGCCATCTACGTTTACAGTTTAGAACAGGAAAAAAGCATTCAAAACGACTCCTTAAAATATTATAAAGGAAGTTTAAATAGTTTATGATCATTTAATTAAAGTTTTTTTTCTAATCCGTAGTTTTAATCTAATGTCTAATACCATCGTTTTTCTAGTGTTGTGTAATTAACTCTAAAATGCATCTCACAATTGAGATACGATTAGACTCAGTGAAAATTCATTTTTAATTTATATTGTGGAAATGTGTGATATTTTGTCTACATTGTAAGACCCAGTAATAAGTGTAAAATCTAAAAATGCAAAGGTATGTGTGATGATGGGTAAGTTAAGCGGTGCAGGATTAGAGGATAGACGATATAAACAAAAACAATAGAAGTTCATAGAAAGCACTAGCCTTAATTACATATAGCCTATTTAATTTTAATATAAAATAGAAATGTGAAAACAATTAGTTCACATTATTAATTGATGTCGGATGTTTAGCAAACAAAACTGGACACCGACGCATTTTAGGGTTAAATCTGTCGAGTTCTGTCCGCCACACTCCAACAGGTCTGTCCTAAAGCGCTGTTCATTGAGCGCCAGGTGGCGCTATCAGACCACTGAAACAGCGTCGGCCGCTCGTGACTAGGTATTTCCCAAATCAGTCACTGTAGCAGCTCCTCACTCACGCGCCATCTCACGCGCTCGCTGAAAGAGATAAACTGGCTGAATAAGAAACCTTCTCTTTGATTCTGATCGTGTTAAAGTCGTGCCTTACTTTTGTCGTTTAACAAGACAGCACGCTAACATTAGGCGTCTGATAGTGATCGGCTATTTCTGTAAGACGTGATAAATCGATGGACCAATCAAGAGGTGGGCAAATAGGCTGGCACAACAAGCGTACGATATCAAACAAAATGTTCATGATACTGCAGTGAGCAGGTGGGGCAGTGGCTTTATCGGTTGGAGTGGAAAACCACCACAACAAGTCGACTAATTAACGTTATTTGCATGTGCCACTTTAATACATCCCAGGTCCTTAAATAGCAGGTCACCTGAGGTTTCACAAGGCTCACTTATGTTGTGTTTTAGGAAAATCTTGTTTAAGAAAATACTGGAACCTACTCATTTTCGTGACGTTATAGCTCCCGTTACCGTTTTTGATCGTACATTCGTCAGCCGATGCGGACGAAACAGCGTACAAAATACTGAATATGCCTACTTCCATACTATATAGTAGGCGAAAACAGTATGTGAGCCGAGTAGTATGTCCGAACAAACAGCGCAATCAGTTTAGAATGATTTTTAAGAGCCAATTTTTAGGTAGGCTCTATTAAACGGTCAGTTCATTTTAGTGAATCAAAAAAACAGCGTGGTCAGTGTAGACAGATTCCCAATCGAATAGATCGGTGCTTTTTAATGAATCAAAAATATATGGCATGGCCATTGCAGTCAGATTCCCAAATGAATGACTCTGATGAACCAATCCTTTTTAGTGAATAAAAAGGATTCAGCTTGCTTGACCAGCGTAGTCCGATTCCAGAGCGAATGACTCTTGTGAGCCAGTTCTTTGTAGTGAATCAAAACCATACAGTGTAACCACTGTAGTTAGATTCCCAAACGAATGACTCTTATGAACTGATTCTTTTTATTGAATTAAAAGCACATAGCATGGTCAGTGTAGTCCGATTATCAAACAGATGACTCTAAGGCCCTGTTTACACTAGTGCCTTTTCGTTTTAAAATGAAAACGATCCTCCTTTACACTGGCATTTCCAGGGTTGCCAGGTTTTCACAACAAAACCTGCCCAATTGCTCCTCAAAACTAGCCCAATCGCATTTCAGGGGGTCTCACGGTAAAAATCGCGTTCCGGGGGGTAAAATCAGCATTTTTTGTGGGGCTCCCCTGGTAAAATTCGCATTCCAGGGGCTAAATATCATGTTATTTGAGGTCGATTCAACCCGCGGACATGAAAAACAACCAGCGGAAATAGTGTGAAAGTAGCCCAATTCCACGGGAAAACCGCGGACTTGGCAACACTGAGCGTTTCAGAAACGATCTCCGTCTACATTACATGACTCTAACGCAAGTCACATGATCATTCATTTACACTGGGCATGCGCATAAGTGTAAACAGTTCCTTCTTAAACAGCTACCTAGCAGTATTAAAAAATGCAGAGTTTAACTGCACAATGGCTGCTAAAAATGACAACAAAGCCAGCAAAGATTGCAGTTCAGTCAAAATCCCTTTAAGACAAGTAATTTCACTCGGCGACCATCTTTGAAACGCCTCTCGGGCATTCAAGTGCAGCTCCTATCTCTTTGAATGGGGAAACAACTAATTCTCCAAAGCTTCTTTGCCAAGCTTTTGATTAAATTTCATATTTGAAATCACCGATGAAATCTGACAACAACTGTCTCATAAATTTAATTTTCTCATAAATGTATTTTTCAGGCTGGATCAAGCTAATGCGCAGTCCTAAATGCGCGTCTCTTGTGTCTCATGCTGCATTTATGCCACCTCGTATTTACCGGAATCTTGAGATGACAACACGTGACGTTATATTCGGAGCTGTTCACGTCCTTTGACTGGGAATTTTGCGTTTCTATGGCACCACTATCAACGCCTAAAATGAATCTACAGCGGTCAGGTGGTATCAAAGTCCCTTTAAGACAAGTCATTTCACTCGGCGGCCATCTTTAAAACGCCTCTCGGGCATGCAAGTGCAGCTCCTATCTCTTTGAATGGGGAAACATCAAATTCTCTAAAGCTGTTTGCCAATCCTTCAATTAAATTTCATATTTGAAATCACCAATGAAATCTGACAACAACTGTCTCATAAATTTTGTTTCTTAACGCTCGAATCATGACAAAAAACTGTATTTTTCAGGCTGGATTAACCTAATGCGCATGCGCAGTTCTAAATGCGCATCTCTTGTGCCTCATTTCGGAGGCGCGCATCTGAGTATTTCGATAAAAACCGGAGCTTCTAACTTGCAATGACGAGATGACTTTACCAATCGGCAATTGGCTCTTATTTAGAAGGCGGGACTTATTCCGCCATATTGCGCGTTGCACTTTCTCCCATTCATAATAATACGAGTGACACGTCTTATAGTCTTTGGGTGGTATAGCGGCCATGTGGTACATGTGGGAGCTTTCAGAAAACTCCCAGCTTACAAGCTGTAATTACGAGCTCTACGAGGACGTGAACACTTTTTACAAGCTAGAATCTCATAATTACAGGAATTACGATATGGCGTGAACGCACCTTCATTTCGGAGGTGAGCGTCTGACTGTTTCTATAGAAACCGGAGCTTCTAACGGCTGCTTCAGTGACGCGATGACTTTACCAATCAGCGATTGGCCCTTGTTTAGAAGGCGGGACTTATTCCGCCATATTGCGCGTTGCACTTTCTCCCAGTCAAAACAATACGAGTGACGCGTTTTGTGTTATGTTATTGTTTACAAGGTCGTCAAGGATACGCAGAGCCACGTCATCGTTTTGCTCAGTTTACACTGAAACGCCGGAGTAGTGTAAACGACAGGCGTAACCGTAGCAAAAGTTATGCGTTTTAAAACGAAAGCGCACTAGTGTAAACGGGTATGAAGAGGCAAACACTACAATGAATCAATCGAAGTTGTTACTGTTTTTTGGTCGTAGTTTTTGTCCGGTTCATATAGGCCTAGTTAAACAAATATGTTTAACTATATTGAGTTCTGTTGTAATCCATGGTATTTCATAAGAATTAATGAAATAAGTTTTATTTGTTCACATTTTATATGTTGAGAGCCAACTAAAGGTTAGTATTTGTGTCGCCTCTTAAAACTTTGTGTAAATGTAAAAAATTTATTTCTGATTTATGTCAGTTCTGATGAAATCTGAAATGATCTCATCATCTGGCAACAGACCACTGAGGTGAGTAAACGCAATAAGAATAGCTTTTTTCATTTTTCTAAATGTTCCTCCTTCAAGGTTTCTGCTTCAAAAGTAGAACCGATAATGGAACAGTTAACGAATCAATCGTGAATCTGAATCATAACCAGAATCGTTCATTTCTTAACGATGCCCATCCCTATACTTTTTTATTTTTTAGAACACATGATGCACTCAACTAAATGCCATTACTTTTAATACATATTCATTTGTTCACAGTGCTCTGCAGTAGAAGTTGGAAACGAGTTGTCGCACCCTGCAAAGACTCACGACAGAAGTATGGCTGAAGAACTGCAAGAAAAAGAAACGCTATCCTCTTTTTCATGAAAGAGTACCATCCGCCCCCTCATGTACAATGCCTGGAATAGTAACAGCACTGCCAGGCTTACTAAATATAGCAACCAGTGAGTGTTAACATGTCAACTAGGAACCCGAAAGAAGTGGTTTCCACACGTGTGGCTGTTGTGGCTACACATATTGCTATAAATAGACTAATAGACTATGCGACATGTCTTTAATAACTTATAACCGTAGAAACACAGATCAATTTGTGCCTTTTGCTTGCTCTGATGGCTCAGTGTTGGTTCACCCTGCACAAATCACCTGTCTAAGTTATGTTAACCGTAAATACATTTTAATACCTTTCTCTCTTTCGTGCAGCCTTGTTATGTAATAGGCCTATGTATGTGAACAGAGACAAGGGGCTGGATGAAACGTGAAGGATCATGCGATGTGGGCAAAGCAGCAGCAATACGCGAGAGATGCAAACAAGGCAGGACCCTTCAGGGTTTTGGATGCACAAGATAGTTGGTTGATTGTTCTTCTGCCATTTGCATCTGGGAAGTTCAGGTCCCAACTAACTTTTGAATGAATTAATATATTATGAGAGGGGGGTAACGCATGAATTAATGAATAAATGAATGACGGCAAACTTGGTGAGAACGTGCACATGAAAGCTCTGACATTCTTAACATGTTATGCAGGAGGGACATCATGTGACAGCTTGCCCGTTCATAAATATTCACCATCTCTATTCATGCAGACTCTTCTCTTGAGGTAGTCATTGTGCCTCGGCTCTGAACCATGTGATTCTGATGGGAGGGGGAGATTCTATAAATAGCTCTATAGCTCGGCTTCCATTGACATCATTTAGGCAGGAGAGACGGAAAAATAAACAGAGAGAAAGGGCTATAAGGGCGGAGATTCTTAATCTGAGCTTGAAATTCAAACAAACCCTCATCAATTCTGATTCCCCTCTCAACTCTCCAATAGAAACCAGTGGGGCAGTGTCTGTTTCCTAGAACATCTATGTTTCTGGCTGTAGTGGAACAAAACCGTGGAGATGGGGATGGGTGGGGGGGACATCAAACAAAGGAAAAAGAAACATGTGGCGAAAGGCCAAAGCAAATATTTTGGATTATGTTATTAATGGGACCTGGAGGAAGATTATGGCCAAGACTTCCTATGTGAGCAGTGTCCGTCAACAATAAAGATTGATGAGATGCGTCCATCCCAGCATATACACTCACCGGCCACTTTATTAGGTACACCTGTTCAACTGCTCGCTAACACAAATATCTAATCAGCCAATCACATGGCAGCAGCTCAATGCATTTAGGCATGTAGGCATTAGGGCTGGGACAATATATCCATGTATTGTGATTCGAGAAATGATTCTGGATCGATTTTCCGAATTTATCGTGATTCTCTCTCGAATCAAATCTGAGCTTAGTTTTCAACAGCATACTTTGCTTCCTTCCAATTCCTTACACACACCACTTGAACCTTCTATAAAATAATCATTCATAAAGTTCAAAAAGGTTGAAGCGGATTACATGGGTGTTTGGAGTGGGCTGTTTACATTCAGCCAAACCAAAGCCCCTTTTAAGACAAGTCATTTCAAGCCATCTTTGAAACGCCTCTCGGGCATTCAAGTGCAGCTCCTATCTCTTTGAATGGGGAAACATCAAATTCTCCAAAGCAAATTTGCCAAGCTTTCGATTAAATTTCATATTTGAAATCACCAATGAAATCTGACAACAACTGTCTCATAAATTTTGTTTCTAAACGCTCGAATCATGACAAAAAAACTGTATTTTTCAGGCTGGATCAAGCTAATGCGCATGCGCAGACCTAAATGCGCGCCTCATTTCGGAGGCGCGTGTCTGACTGTTTCTATAGAAACCGGAGCTTCTAACTTGACTTTACCAATCCGCGATTGGCTCTTATTTAGAAGGCGGGACTTATTCCAATGTTGCACGTTGCACTTTCTCCCATTCAATACAATAAGAGTGACGCGTCTTGTGTTATTCTATAGTCTTTGGCTGAACACACGAGCGCTCTTCTTCCTGAGCATTTGTGCGTGTGGTTAAAAACTAGCCTAGAACGCCATCTGCTGTTAAAAACTAAATTCAGAATCGATTTGCAATGCATTTGGAAAATATCAGAATTGATCCAAGAATTGTGATGCATCGATATACTGTCCTAGCCCTAGTAGACATGGTCAAGACGATCTACTGAAGCAAACTGAGCATTAGAATTTAGAAGAAACGCAACTACGACTTTGAACGCGGCATGGCTGTTGGTGCCAGACGGGCTTGTTTAAGTAAGAAACTGCTGCTGATCTGCTGGGATTTTCACACACAACCATCTCTAGATTTAACAGAGAATGGTCCGAAAAAGAGAAAATATCCAGTTAGTGGCAGTTCTGTGCCTTGTTGATCCCAAAGATCAGAGGAGAATGGCCAGACTGGTTTGAGCTGATAGAAAGGCAACAGCGACTCAAATAACCACTTGTTACAACCAAGGTCTGCAGAAGAGCATCTCTGAATGCATCAAACCTTGAAGCAGATGAGCTGCTGGTGGTGGTTTAATGGTGTAGGGGATGTTTTCTTGGCACACTTGGGGCCCCTTAGTGCCAATTGAGCATCTTTTAAACACCAATGCCTACCTGAGTATTGTTGCTGACCATGTCCACCCCTTTATGAACACAGTGGGCCCATCTTCTGATGGCTACTTCCAGCAGATAATTTGCATGTCACAAAGCTCAAATCATCTCAATCTGGTTTCTTGAGCATGGCAATGAGTTCACTATACTCAAATGGCCCCCACAGTCACCAGTTCTCAATCCAACAGAGCAGCTTTGGGATGTGGTGGAATGGGAGATTTGCATCATGGATGTGCAGCCGACAAATCTGCAGCAACTGCGTATCATTATGGACCAAAATCTCTGAGGAATGTTTCCAGCATCTTGTTGAATCTATGCCATGAAGAATTAAAGGGTTAGTTCACCCAAAAATGAAATTTCTGTCATTAATTACTCACCCTCATGTCGTTCCAACACCCGTAAGACATTCGTTCATCTTCGGAACACAATTTAAGATATTTTTGATGAAATCCAAGAGCTCTCTGACTCCTACATAGACAGCAATTTATCCACCACTTTCAGTCGTTTCAAAAGTCATCGTTAGAAGATTGTTGAATAAAGTCGTTAATTTTGTTTTGTTTTTGCGCACAAAAAGTATTGTCATCACTTCATAACATTAAGGTTGAACCACTAGTCACATGGACTATTTTAACAATGTCTTTACTACCTTTCTGGACCTTGAAAGTGGTGGTTAAATTGCTGTCTACGAAGGAGTCAGAGAGCTCTTGGATTTCATCAAAAATATCTTAATTTGTGTTCTGAAGATGAACGAATGTCTTACGGGTGTGGAACGGCATGAGGGTGAGTAATTAATGACAGAATTTTCATTTTTAGGTGAACTCACCCTTTAAGGCAGTTTTAAAGGTAAAAGGGGGTCCAGCCCGATACAAGCAAGGTGTACCTAATGAAGTGGCTGGAGAGTGTACTCTAAATACTGAATCATTCAAGTCTGGTCAGATTAACACAAGGATACTGATGGTCAAAGATCACATTAAACATTTGAGCAAAGCAAAACTTGACACTCATAATTATGATAATTCAACACACCATTGGGCATTATGTGCAATGCACTGAAAGAAGGGTGTTTCTTGGTCAGCACAAGACACCCCCTTAAACCCCCAAATCTTGAGGTGAATGCTCTGTTTGGTCTAGAAGTTTAATTTCACTCAAGACTTTTAGTACCACCACTGGTGGTGCTTTCTAAAGTAATCAAGTCGCTATTGACTGGCAGCTGCTAATCAGATAGTGAATCTTTATTTGAGACTGAGACTGTAGATCAGATTTGAGACATATTTTTTTCTCATTATTTTATTTACCATTTATTTTAAATTGAAATTAAATGTATTTTAATAATTATAATTATAAATTATATATTAAATATAATGATATATTAAATAATTAAATTAAAAAAAAAAAAAAACATGAATTGTTGCTCTTTTTTGCAGGTTTGTGATTTTCACTCTTGGAGCCACAGACTCGAGACTGCTGTCCCTGTCAAATTTAAGGCAAGGTGGGTTAAATGAGGAGAAGCTCTGAGAGCTCAAGCCCACACAGCCGAAATCGAGGTATTTTTAGATTTAGCGGAGGGTGCAAACGTCCAGCTTCATTGTCAGATCAAAGCCGCCACTTGTGTCACTCTTTGCAGAACACTGATTTATTTTAAGGGAAGCATGATGACAAATGTTATATTTATGCCCTTGATCTAAATATTTACCTATTTTCAGTTCCCCACACACAACTCGTCACCGCCCCCTCATTCACGATCCTCCAATTTTAGTAGCAGGAGTCCAACGACTCTCCGGAACATCCCGTGTGTCGCGAAGGTAGGATCATCTTCATCCCTGCACATCGCAGTACATCGTACTGTTTTATGAATAGGAGCTTCTATTTATTCATACACTTGTAGCTAACATGGCGATGAAATGGTCAGGATTCTGATGTGTTTAATATAGTAGAAACAATCTCGAGGTGCGTATTATAAGTTCGTGTCTGTTGAGAAAACACTGCATAAAGCTTGATGCGATAGTTGAGCACCACGGACAGCGACGCTCGCGTCGCAAAACCATCAACTTCACATGACTTTATCCATCTGATTTTGCTATATTTAAAAATATATATATATATATTACACAAAAGTGTAGAACTATTTTAAGGCGATTTTCAACGCAGTTTTAAGTAAACTGCCACTAGTTTTAGCAGCTCTCGAATGGAGTTTGGCGACACCATGCGGCAAGATGGGTCCCCCCACCCCCTATGTTTCTACAGCACTGGTCAAATTACTTTGTGTTCTGCACGTTCACTTTTAGTGGTGTGCTTTGCAATTGGACAGGTTTAGGAGATATAGTCTTTCTGTCAGTGTTGCACTGTCGTTTGTAACACTGCATTGACTTGAAGCTGAAATATTAGACACATCTTTTCGTGTGAACGAGGCAACCCCAGCAACACCAACTTTTTTAAACAGTGTACACAGAACATGTGCAAATCATCCGATGGATGGATAAAGATAATATATAGGCTAGTGGTGCGTGTCTGCCACGGAATCCATTGGCAAGTGAGTTGTTCACGATGCCAGGCGACCGCAAGGAGTGGTTTTGCTCTCGGAAACCAGGGCTGTGGTCACTTGCAACGCGGACACTTTCTGTCTTTCACCTATTAAGCCCGTTTTCGCTTGCTTCGAGCCATTTTCATTAGCGTTAGGCTGTCTGCGAGCACAACAGGGACGGTTGTAATCAGCAGCCATAGACTGTGAAGTGGGAGAACCTAAACGTGACGTCAATGCCTAGTAACTGACGCAGCCCTCAAAAAAAGAGAGAGATTCTGCAAGCTTTAATTATTATCGTTTGTGTACTGCTCTCAAGACAAAACATATTCTGCTCGCAGTGCAACTGATTATGGTTGTTTGTGCGCGCGAGTCCGTGTTTGTGTCTCTGTGTGAGTGAGTGCGTGCGTGCGTGTGTTTTCTTCTTTATGAGCAGCGAATCCGTCCCGAGTTTCCAAGCGAAAGTTGCATGGAGACACACCGCGTAAGACGCGTATAATAAAGAGGATGGTGAGCGACATAAAGGAACGAGGAGAGCGGGAACAACTTGTGCTAAGAAAGAGACGTTAGAAATATTTAGCCCTTAAGAGAGAAGGGCACTGAAGCAGTTCGTTTGAAAAAAAAAAAAAAAAAAAAAAAAATCACTGCAGCGATGCATCGGAGGCGAGTCGGAGCCCTCGCATGTTGGAGTTGGAGAGGCAAAATTAATGTACATTATATGCACTCCACGTAACGCTCCTGAGCGATGTCTTTGTGAGTGTTTTTTTTTTCTTACTGGGCGCTAAAAATAGCATCAGTGTTTGATCGTGGTCCAGAAATAGGAAGAGGGTATCACTTGTATAAAAAGGACTGCGATTCTGAGAAACTTGGACGTGTTGCTGAGGATAGATATGTATCAAGGGCAGTATTTGATTTTCATCTTGCTTGTTTTTGTGTGACATGGTCACGTATGATGGTTTAAACTCATGTCTGTGTTTTCCCTGCTTTCAGCAAGGGCTTGCTGCACTGGTAAGTACGTATTCACGGCGATTTTTGGTTCGATTATATGTTTTTTTGTTTGTTTTGTTTTGTTTGTTGTTTTTTTTGCACGATTTGTTGCATGCATTGAGTAACGTGCCATTCCCTCCATCGAACAGAGTGCAACCATTTGCTTCATGTATACACTGTGTGCACTTCTCAAACAGGTGCCTTGTTGTTTTCATGCACTTGTTTAAAATGCAATAAACCCACTCTCTCCTCAGAGCAGGAACCTCGCGAATGGTAAATAAGTGAAGCAAAAAGCAAACTCCTTTGTCTGACGGCGCTGTTGAGTCAATTTTTGCCTCTTCGCTACAGCTGAAAGTGTGAATGGAAACCGACAACACTAGAAGAGTGAGGGGACATATCTCTCAAAATATGTGAAGAGGAAAATAGGCTAATAAATATAGGTGGAAGACGCCGCGCCAAAAGGAAAAACACCAGCAACAGCCGACGAGGGAAACCCTGGTGTGGCGTCAAGGGGTTCCGTGCATCCAAAATCGCCCTTAAATGGTCAGCCCTGTTTTGGCCACCACCCGTGAAAGGGATGCCACTACGCACACGTTCTCAAAATGCAGCTTAAGTTTTAGGACTTTTTTGTGTGTGTGCGACGTTCCCGCGTGCGTTGTTTGAACACTTCCATCAGATGTGCTCGCGACTGTGTAGCTATAGGCGGATTCACATGGATTACTCTTCCGCCCACGTCATTTTCATTATACAGTACTGCAATCGACTGTTTTCTATTGCTGTGGACTATACTACTGATCTTGTGCCAAAACTAACGCGTTCGCGTTGCATTTGTGCAGTTGCGCAAGACAATGACCGCTAGTGTTGTTTTAATCAAAGCACCTCTTAATAAATGTCTAACTTCAACCCTGCAGCGTGCACAAGTGCAATGTTGTTTCATTAGCGAAGGTTTAAACTGTCATTTATATGTTCAGGGGCTATATTCAAAAGCAAAATTTACATTCGAGTTTGCTTAAAATCGTGTAGTGAGTCCAGGAATGACCGCGGATCTTTGCAGAAAAAAACTCATTACCTTGACCTTTTCAAAGACACTGTGGCTCTCTACACCTATCCCAGACATAGCAAGATCTTCTTAAGTCAATGTTGGCGTTGTAATTTTAGTGGAAACACGGATTTATCCGAGTCGTGACTGCTATAGTGAGTAATATGTGCGCGTTGGCTGCGTCAGGAGATGCAGTCGCTGTGCGGTGCAGACAGAAGGGGGAGAATCGTGACTGACTGGAGACGTCCGCAAATGATGCGACCACCAAATAAAATCCTCATAATGGTGGCATCTGGGCTTCTTTTATATATATATATATATATATATATATATATATATATATATATATATATATATATATACACCTGTTACATCTCAAGCCATGTCTCTTTTGCCTAGCCACCTCAACCTCCCCTTGCACCACGAAGGCGCAAGAAGAATATCAGTGATTAAGAAGAAGGGAGGGGGGAGTCTTGGTTCGGGATGAATTTAGACTGGGGAGGGGAGGGATTGTTGGGGTGGGGGGGTGGGGGGTCCAGATATAGATCGTGACCCTCCCACTTCGTATAGTTTCTTGCATAGTTCCAAGAAGAGACACTTGTGAATTTTGACAAATGATCGCGTGGATGCAAGAACTTCACGGGTAAGTGAAATGAAGTCACATTCCACAGCTGGATTGAGTGTATGGCCAAAATATGTGCCAGAGGGATCACTGTCTGAGAGAACCCCCTTGTGTGGTGTTGTCGTGCCATTATTACTAATATTTTTCACTTAAGTTGTGAGGAATTGACGGCTGTTGATGCATTTGCAAAATGTTGTTGTTGTTGTAAAGTTGGATGTAGAACATTTATGTAAAGTTCTTGTGGTGCCAATAGCCTACCATTGTTTTGTTTGTTGTGTCTGCAGGCGATGTCAGATGTGATGCAACTCTAATGTATAGAATTTGTTATGTTCTGTTGATAGTTTAGAGACCCCCGTGTCCTCACTGAGTGGTATCAGCCAGTGAACTCTCTGTGGTCATGAAATGAAATTGCCTCAGAAGCCTGTCGTGTTGTTGTCGTCGTGCTGGCGATGTGTTTTGATTTACAAAATGCCTCCAAAATGTTAGTCGTTTTTAAAATGACCCTAATGTGTATATCCCTGTTTTGAATGAATACACGACGATGTACTTCTTGCAGACATGAATGCGCGCCACGCCGACATGGTGTGTGAGAGACATTTTGAAACGAGACACGGCGAACGAATTCGGCGTAAAAACAGATTATTATTATTATTTTTTAAAACAAACAAACATTAAATGTTATTGTCTTACACGGAATATTTCTGGTCACTTGCGCCAACGAGGATACAATTTGGTCCCCCCTTTCTTTCTTCCTTTTTTTTCAAAAAGGGGGGTCCCTATATAAGCAAGAAACCGATTGGTGGATGACGATTTTTTGTTTGCGCCAATAAGATCTCTCGCTGCTCTCTATTTATTGCAAGCAGATTACAGACTGCTCTCTCCTCACCAAGAGCGCTTCATCTGCTCAGTTCTCCACTAAACGGCATCACGAACCAGAGGATATATTTCACAGTAGCAACAAAACGGCGAGGCAAAAAGAAATGAGCTCAATGGTCGCTGTATCATATGTGTGTCTTTGTTTAGATGTAATTATCGCCGCGCATGTCGGTATAGGCACGAGCGACGAGAAAAGACAGCGAAAATAAACTACTGGGAAGGAGTGAATTCAGCACCGCGGACAGCGCTCGCGCACAGAATACAGGCATTTGGATGCTGGCTGCTCTCAAAGCTTCCCATGCTCGTAGAATGTGAATGAGTTGGATACAGTTCAGCCACGGAAAAAAAGGGCTTCGCTGTCTCGCTTTCCCGATGTCTGGACACAATAGGATTGGGAAACCAGAGCCATGCACAAGCCACCTGGATGTCACTGTTTGATGTCAAGACTGCGATTTGTCTTTCGCGAATCTTTTTGCGGTCTGGGCTTGCTGTTCATAAGTATCTAGCTGGGAAGCCCTTACCCCAAAAAGCATTTGCGGAAGGCGCATTCACCGATTGATGCTCCATACGCTGCGTGGATTAAATGCTTGCATTATTATTATTAATTTTTATTATTATTATTATTATTATTGTATTTATTTTCTACAAATACTTTGTTAATTTTTTTTCTCAAAAAAAAAAAAAAAATGTCATCACTGTATTGCGGCTCAAATGTAAAGCCGAACTTCTCTCCCACTTACGTCCCCAAAGTCTAAATCTCCCTCCCTGTCGAGAGTTATCTGGCGTCTCCATTGCCAGAATATTTGCTCTCGTTAATACGATTACAAAAAGTCACCCAAACAAAAGCACAGTTCCACCAACGAGCCTCTCAGTTTGCACGTGGGAAAACACAGTGGTCCATTCGGGGGAGAGAGAGAGGGGCATCTCGTTAGTGTGCTATTCACTTAGAAGCCAAACAATGTTGAAATGACCCCACCCTATTCGCAATAACATGCAAGCTGTATAACCCTGCCGGACGCAGTTATAGTTCTACACAGGTTTAAAATTAAAAATCAGCCCATGACAGAGTGTCATGGTGTGTGTGTGTGTGTGTGTGCTATAGAGAGAGAGTGTGTGTGTGTGTGTGTGTGTGTGTAAGAGAACACGTCACCGTAGGTGCCCAAAGACAACAAGGTTTCACCCAACCTCCTTGCTTTCTTTTCTTTTATTTCTTCTCTCTATCTCTTCCTTTTTTACATACACACACACACACACTCGTTCTCTCTCACACACTCTCTCACACACACACAGTATTTTGGAAATATGACACCTCGATAAAATATGACACACCTACGCACACGATATAACATGTAGACACATTGGGTGATAAAGTTTTTATGCCATGCAGACACAGTCCATTGAGAAATTCTCAACAGCTGAGAAGTGACGCGATCCGTGTCACTACAATCTTGAAGTCAGGTCCCCCAAGTACCTCATAAGTCATTTCCAGTTTTCGGAGACACTCACCTGTCCTATATGCGAGAGGAAGTGCAAATACAAATGCCCCCATTATATGCTACAGTATTTGGAAAGGGCTCCAAAGTCCCTTAGTGACGACAACCCCAAATTCCTTCAGGTCAGACTAACATTAATTCTGTCTCAACCGTGTGTGTTCCCTCACACATTATTGGATTATAAAAGATACATTGCCTTCGATTATAAGGGTATAAATAGAGCAATTAAAAGTAAAAAAAAAAAAAAAAACATGACGTGGAGACGAGGTCCTAGTGAAATTGCTTAAGAAAACTTTAACTTTATGGAGTTTAACCTACCACGTAGCCTAATTATTTTCATACTTAAAGAGCACTGAGGTCAAAGTTATTTAAAAACCCTCTTTGCTGACAGATAAACTGTAATATATAATCATGAACACTTTTTTATTCAAGTTATTTATTTGACGCTCACGCGAAAGAGGTGAGCAGCGGAGACAGAAAGTGGATTTACAGGTTTTCTGATGGAAAGAAAAGCAGATTTTGGTGGTCTTATGATTTTAAGTCATTATAACTTGTTTGACTGCAGACATTCATATTAAATAGGGTTAGATATGCATGCTCCTATACGCTGAGCATGTGCACCGTAAGAATGTTTTCTTTTTATGTTAAAAAGCCTGTTTTTTCTATCCCTTTAACGTGTACCAATAACTTCTGTAATTTCTACTCGAGTTTTCTGCATGAGTAACTGTATTCCAAGTGGTCAAAAAGTGCAGTGAACTTTCCTTAACTAATAAATTATGCCATCAGTTATTCTTACGCTTTAAAGTTTACTGGTTTTATTTTTTCAGTGTTTATTGGCCTGTGTGACTAATTCGTTTGACGAAACTTTTCGTGACGCACCTGTACGTCACTTTAGTTAAGTGAGTGAATCTTATTCTCGTGCTCTGCGTATTTAAACTTATTTGAAAAGTGCACCAAACGTGTTTTGTGTTGATTGAATGGCACGATGTAGCTGCGAATGGCTTCCCCATGCTTTATTTTTCGCCCCATTATCTACTATTACCAACTCACTAAACGTGTTGTATGTTTTTTAGAAGCCGTTAAACTGCAAAAACGGAGCATTAAAACGTTCCCACTGGTATTTATGTACAACTTTGTGTTCTTGTGTTTGTGCACAGGGCAGGACAAACCTTGAGGGATCCATCATGTCAAGTATACAGAAAGTGAAATGAACGGCTCGAGTAGCCGAAGGTTCCCAAACGGTCTTCATCGTGACGTCACCGTCTTCGTAAGTTCATTTTTCCGCCTCTGTCCTTTGCGTGAGTTTTTGTCATTGTTTGTCAGAAAACTGCAGTCAGGACAGGATTTCTCAATATATGACAAGGTTTCAACTGTTGAAGGTTTTTCTGTGTTATTGTTATGCCTGTGAAACTGTCGGATTCAACGGTTTCAGGCCTGTGTTACGTCTTAAGTGCTCCGGTTGTAGTTTAAAGTCACTAAGGTGGGTGTGGCGCCCTGTTTACCGTGTGTTAGGACAATTGCTTGGACATTTTCAAGTCTTTCTTTTAGTTTAACATGTGATATTTGTATAAGTTTTGATAGAAAAGCATATTAAGACTTTTGGTATTTGGTATATGGAAAATATGGCTTTTTTTCTGTAGTGAATTGGATCACTGCTCGGTTTTGTATGTTGTATATTTATGTTAAATACACATTATATATTTATTCCTATAACAATTAGGTTAAAGACATTTTCACAAGTATAAATATGCTTGATATGTGCATAGGCACATGGTCAAGAACACACACACACACTGATTTCATATCTATGCATATGTAGATATTTTAAAAAGAAAGAAAAGGTGGTTATGTATTTTTTTAAGTACAACAAAAGGACATGAAAATATTCTGTAATTTTTGTGTCTGCACTAAAGTAGCTTTCACTGCATGCCTTTACTTTCTTGAGTTGTTTTGCAAGTTTTAGGTAAAATGACCACTGAAGTTATCAAATTGAGCTGCAAAAAATGAAGCTATGTATGTGGAAAAACTGATATTTGCATTGTCTCGTCAATAGTTTTAGTTTTAGAGATGTTAGTGTGTGACTTCTAACAGTTTTTTGACAATACCACTCATTGCAGTTTAGTTTACAATAATGTGCAGGATCATTTTGGTTCATTGTTTTTTAAATGGAAAAAAATATTTAAGTGTATAATAAAAATATTTATCACCTACAGAGTAAGGGACAGTATTTACACAGGCTGGACGGTATGACGGTCCCTAAAAGACATACAATTAGCCAAGCTTTTTTTTTCTGTCTTTCTTTTTTAAGGAATTAGTGCCACAATATTGTCTGATTTGGTCTTTAAACACTTTTATTAACTTTGTAAACCTCCCAGCAGAAATTTCATGACATAACATTGAAATGCTGACAAACAATTTGAGACAAAGAGTTTTAATACAGATTTAGTTACAGATTGCTGTACTGTCAAATCATAAATACTGTTTTGTACAAATGAGTCATATTTTACTGACATTATAGTATAATTTTAGTGAGGATAGGGATGCAACACTTGCTACGATGGGTTATTTTCATTTAGCAATTTATTAATTTGAAAATTTAACCCCTTTAAAAAAACTTATTACAAATATTTTTGTCATAATATCTCATATTTATATATTTATATTGTTTTTTCATTCCGTAGTGAGATTTGAGATACATTCAGATACACGTAGGTACTTTTTTTTTTTCACTCAAGGCTATATGTGTGTTTTTCACGTCTCTCCATTTGAAAAATTAATTAAAACACACACATTTGTGAAAAACAATTATAGTTTTTTATGATACATTTATTAATTGATTAACTGGGTGAGCAAAAGACGTCACCTGGTATTCTCACCCAGTCAGTTTTATCTTATTAAAGATGCACGTCTCAGAGAAAAGTCCCTTTTGTTCAGTGTTAGATTTATAGTGAGTTTATACCTGATGTGTAATTGTTTTTACTTTTCTACTCTATCTTTAAATAGTATTGAGTTTTTAATTTCTCTTTAACACTCACAAATTAATGTTTAACTATTAATAACCACAATCTAAACCAGGCTATCAAAATTTTAAAAAGCATGACAAACAAGCAACATGTTGTATTATATAGAAAAACAACCTTAAACAAGCTTTTTTATGTCACAAAGCACAGAGTTTTTTCATTTTACCCCTTTTTTTCCCCCCTAAGCTCATATTATTTGCTGGTCTGAGGATGTCTCGTGTCCAATACATGTTATTTTATCTCCTCTTGAACATTTCATCATGCTATTGTGACACTAAATAACACTTAAAGCCTTTTTACCATCTCAAGAATTCTTTGACTTTCCTAAATTGTCTGCAAAATGACATGTGAGATAAATCTGAAACTTTTAACTGACATTCTAATCGGTCCAGAGGAACATGATGCCAACATTAATCTCCCGTAACAACAAATAACATATAAATGATGGCCACATGCACTAACGAGGAATATTTGCATATGTGGGCCCCTTCTTTTCCTCTTTTCTCACATTCCCTCCATCCATACATGGATGAGTCAGGGAAGGTGTGAGGGATGAGTCAGTTCCAGGCAGAATTTTTAGGGAAGGGGAGTGTCTGCTTGTACCTAAGAGGGTGGTCCCGTCATGCGAACATGTCACGACCTCACTGCCACAGAAATACATGCAATAATGTGCTCTCTACATAACCAATGCAAAATTATTTATATATAAAAATAATTAATTTCAGCTACTATGTTTTTAAACATGGTCAGTTAATTCTGAACGTGGTCGAATTTTGGTCAAATACATTAATTTAAATGTAAATCTTAAGTTTTCAGTTCTCTATTGAAAAATTACTTTTCATTAAAAACTAAATTTAGCTCTTTTTTTTAAACTATGATGAAAATCCTCTTAGTATTTCACAGCTGATCATATTGATATATATAAATATCATATAAAGTATGTTGAAATGAAAAACTGTGGAAGAGTGTGTAAGAATTAATTTTATGAAATAAGATTTGTACTATGAATGGAGAAGAAATTATAACTTTACAATGTTAGAACACATTCATTTATTCACAGAACAATCTAAAATATAAAATATAATATGATAAAATCAACTAAAACAATACAAAAAATATGAATTATCAAGTATTAAATGGCATTGCTATTTTTTTTTATTAACAATTTTAGCACAAATAAAGAATGCAGATGCTGTGTGGGTGTGTTTGTCTGCATGTTTTGTGGTAATTGTTTGTCTTTTATTTGTAGAAAATCTGCTGATGACCAGACATCTGTGCAAAAGCGAGCTGTGAAGCTAAACTGACTGCGTTCCTCATGGAAGGAGAGGGACGGCTGACAGGAATGGAAGTTGACGGAGGAAAAAGAGGGAGTTGACCAATAAACCAGGTATCAACCGACACCTGTTTAGACCCAAACATACCTACAGGGAAGCATGGGAGTGTCCCGAACCTTAAATAATTGTAATGCAAAATGCACTTTCTGTACCATGACATGCATTCACACAGGTGAAACTCAGTGACTTGTCAAACGTGTCATTCAAGAAATACATTTGCAAATGTGAATCAATTACAGTGAATGTTTAAAAACAGGAACTGAGAACACTGTAATTAGCAAGAATGAGAGCAGAATTCAGTTTGTAATGTCATAAAATCACCTTTAGAAATGTAAATAACTCTGAGTGAGCAAAACCTTGAATGCTCACATTCAGTTGTGTATGGGTGGATTGTAATATCTTCCAAAAGGGCAATGATCCCTATTGCATGTGTTTAAAGAACAAAATAAGGTCTAATCATGTATATAATGTTAAAAAAAGCGATATATATGTAACAGGTCAGGTCTGATAGTGACGTGAGGAAAGTACAGGCTCCAACTGCACATAAAAAGACGACAACGTACAGAGGGAGACACTTATTATATTACTGCAGTCTTGCTGACCAAAAATAATACTGTTTATTTAAATAAAGTTACATCTAGTCTTTTTTTAAAGAACATTTGAAAAGTATTGATCAGTTTTATCAAACTCTTAAAACCAACAATACAGAATGGATGCATCAAAAACAGAGACATTGCACAAATTAGTTATATTTTGATAAAGTGAATGCAATACATTTCTATCTGTGTATAATTTTGGGTATTATAGATATTTTCTAAAGATACATCAACAAACTTACATTAAAATATGATTAAGTATGGATTTTACCTGATATTAAACGTAAAGTAATGCAAAAACTTCTATTAACAATAAGATAAATAAAATAGTTTTATAGTAATCGTATGGAAAGTTGTAGAAACCAGAGAACTAATATGCACTATGCACTGTCATAAGCCTTCACACAAGTTTTTAGAGGGTTACAATAGTCTTGTTTCCTGTTTTTAAGTCTTTTTGTGTGTGTTCTTTGTTTGTATGAAATGTAGAACCTGCAAGACTGAGGCGACTGACGTATAACAACATTAGACGTACAAGCACGTAACCTCAGATGCTGGTAAACTAATTGATATTTTTTATACATTTATATTTACAAGTGTGTGTGTGTGTGTGTATATTTGAATGATGCTGTACAGCTAATTGTCATCATTCTGTGTTTGATTTGATATTGATAACTTAACATACTGTACTATATATTGTACCTAGTCAGTCCTTAACTAGTCTGTATGTATTCATTCATATGTGGGGGTCTCAGGAAACACATTTAACCATAGTGACGTGGTTTTTATGACTATCATGAGCAAATTTTCATTGTTCAGGCCAAATCTGTGTGTGTGTATCCAGTGCCATATATAACTGTTGCTGGTGTCATATGTTTGCATACCCACACAAAGTGCTCTGGGAATGTGTGTGCAAGTTTAAGGTGTTGCTGTGTATAAAACATTGTGTGTATAAAAGTAAGTTGCGGTGTGTGAAATGGTCAAGTATACTATTGTGAAGTAGTGCATTGTAAATCAATGCACATTGTTAAATGTTTGAGAATACGACAGATGAAGCGAGTGTGTGTGAGTCTGTGTGCACGTTAATATGAATGTACAGGAATGTGTATGTGTTAGTGTGTGTCACAAAGGTTTGTGTTATTATTTTAAGGTGTGTGTGTGTGTTTGCAAAACCTTGTATGTGTAAGTAAATGCGCAGATATTTATGAATGTGTATGTGCGTGTTTGAAAATGAATATAAAGCATGTTCATTTTTGCCGTTATTATTACAGACAGTATGTGTGACATTTTCATATGAACAAAATAGCTATATGTGTGTAAGTGTATATCAGAAAGCTCTGTATCATCACAAGGCCTCTGTGTGTGCATGTGCGAAATGTTTTGTGTGAATATGAACGTACATATGAGTGAGTGAGTGTGTGTGTATATATTTACATACTAGAAAAGCGCACATGGATGTGTGTGTTCATGTTGTAAGGCTTCATGTGATTGTTTAGAGGCCCTGAAACCGCTTGTGCGTGAACACATGCATATATGAGTGTTTAAGTGCGTGTGTGTGTGTAAATACAGACAGAATACTTGCGTATGATCGTCTGCGCACATGTAAATGGCTGTGTGTGTGTGTGTGTTAGTGAGCACATGGCCGAGAGGTTGTGAAATGTATACGTGAGCTTTGAGAAAGAGACGACAGGGCAGACGATACAAAAACATGCAGTTATAGTACAAAGCATTGTTTAAAATAATTTAGTTACATTTTGATTTATTATATTTTCTTTTAAATGTGTTAATGTACATACATTTAATGCGCATCTTATATTTAAGGGTTTGTTGTGTGTTTAGTAAGCAAAGCTACGTATACCTTACAAGTCAGTTTGCTAAATTTGAGCTTTTTCTATAAAATAAAATGACCCTGAATAATTTTAAACTCTATAGTTTTAATCTAAAATATAGATGTGCTGAAACTTTAATAGTTTACAGCAGTTTTTCCTTTAAAACATTAATTGTAGATGTTTAAGAAAGCAGGACCAACATGGAATACAGGATGTTGTCTGTTTTAATAATTGGTATCTGTACAGATGTGGTTAATATGAAAAGGTTGTTTTGAAATTTAATAAAATGATGAACAAGGATTGAAGTGGACATGATACGTGTGGATGTGCATGAAAAAAAAATGACGTTTGACTGCATGTGTGTGTGCACAGCATGTGATGCTTCTCAGACTGTTAGTGTGAAAAAATATATATTGTTAATAAAGTAAATCTGTTTATGTTTGAAATCATAAATCTTTATCTGTTTTTGCATCCTTTGTCTTTCAAAACCCGTCTAGCATGGCAAAGGCCTCAGCCATGAGAAAACCGTCATGAGGTCCTACGGTTAATCATCTGATCCAGAACATTCACATGTGAGAGAGAAAAATAAAAAGGTATGTGGCATTTTATCAGTGTCTGTATTTTTTTAACCACGTAACGTGGCCTGCATCACAGTATATGAACGTGCCTCAATAAATGATATAGAGGAGATGTTTTTCACCTTATAAATGTATTATACACTGATAGATAAAATATTATATTTTCAGAATGAGCAAAAGTAGTGATAAAAATGTTTTAAAACTATATTTTTAGATGCTACATAAATGATGCATGATTCAATAGATATAATCTTTTTAAAAATACTAAAACGTATTTTATTTCCCCCATAGGATAAGAAAATCTGGGAAAACTTTACTTTGTATCCTGCCCACAAGATCAACGTCTGTTAGACTGCTTTACATCTGTTAATGGATATTCAGCAAGTTAATTACTTTGTAGGAACACAATAACACCGTCAGGTATTTGCCATATTTGTCTGTAAACTATCTGGGTTTTAATAAATGAGCTAGTTACGTTGTCAGACGTCTGTAATGTGTGAGCTGCGTGACGTAAGGGAATATGAAAATTATAACGTATAAATTGTTTGTGTTAATACAAAAAGTATACTTGCACATAAATTCATATATATATATATATATATATATATATATATATATATATATTTGTTGTAACTTTTCAACTGTGTGACGCACGAGAGCGCTTGTGTTGGATTGTGTTGTTTAATTCGCAAAGACGTAGTCAGATTTAATCGTATTTGTTCTAATTAAATAATAGTCTATATGTAGCTTGAAATGGATTTGTTGTGACTGTGATAATAAGAACGTGAGCGCAGGAAACTTCCGCGTCAAGAGTGTGGAAATTACAGCCGCAGCACACGGTTGTTGTTTTTTTAAGCTTGTGGTGCTTTATAATTTCGAGGGTTGTATTTCTGGGATCCTATAGTTTGTTAAAATTGTAGTATGAAGCTGCAGACGGTTGAACGGAGAGTTTGTTGATCTGTCAGGCGTTCGCTGTCCACTGCACGTGGTGCTGAAACGCGTTGCTGCTGCTGACGTATCACTCACACGTATCACTCGCCCCAAGTGTGCTTATAACTAAAGATTACTCTGTTTTTATACTTTTTTTCTATATATGAGTTTATTATATCGTGTATATATATGTAATAATGTTTCATAACTCGTGTATAGGCACCATTTTGAGCACAATTAGCCTAATGTGAAATATGGCTTGTTTGGAAAGGCTCAAAGGGCCTGGGTAGTGCAGAAAAAGGGAGAAGCAAATATGTTTAAATATATATATATGTTTTAGGCGTCGAGTTAAGCTTAAGATGTCTGTGATAGATCTGTGAGTGTCAAGGAGGGAAAGCAGGAATATATAATGTGTTACGTGAGAGACTGAGAGGATACGTGTGTGAGGTAATGTCGAAAATTGTATGTTTTAAGGTTTGTATAAGCAGATTATAATGAAGTAAAATATCTAGATTTTACATCAGTTATCAAAGTATTATATTCTGTACATTATAAAGACAAATAATAAGTGATAGTGCACTATGTATTGGATTATTTGTGCTTTACTTAAAATTGTAGCCTACTATTTTTCTGCTTTGCTGTTTTTGTATATCATGCAACCCTACATGTGCTTAACAGTTTGAGCTGAATTGTGTAAAATGAGTTGCATGTGGTTGCTGCAGTGTGGACGACGTAAGAACGTAACGTGAGTTCTGCACTTCTGTGTATTTGTCTATAATTTCTATAAAGTGCACTGAGAAAAATATGCTGAATTAACTAGCCTATTTGACTAATTGTTTAGCTCTTTTATTACATGAAATAAGCTGTACGTGTGGTGTAAGTAATATAAGGTGTGATTAAATGGGTGTATATTGCAAAATCAAAAAGCTGGAAGTTTGACAGTTGTGATGAATTACGCATTTTGTAATCAAACTGTATTTTCTGTCCTGTGTCAGTGTAAATAAAATGTTTGGCGTTATTTCAGTCTGTTTGCTTATTTTTCTACTTTTAAGTGTGGAAAATTAAAACTGCTTTGTGACATATTGAAAACTTTCGTGTGTGATTATAGCATGTATTAGTAGCGTGAGGGCAATGCATAGAGAGAGAGGGGTTTCCACAGCCAGAGCATCTTACAATTTAAAATACTGACATTAAAATGTTTTTCTTGACGACACCGATGCTTTTTTTCTACTAAACACAATGTGATTTACATGTTTCCTGCGTTACTTGAATTGTTCACGTATCGGTGGGCTTATATTTTAGGTTAAGTTTCGGGTCGTGAGTGAAGCGAATGGCGACAGTGGGCATGGATGTGTTGTAGTGATCCAGTCTGTGTGGTAGTCTGACTGAATGTCAACGTGACAAGCTAGGCACGAGCAAAGAGCCAAACACGAGTTTCACCGCTTAAAACACTCGCGTATCACTTTCGTGCCTGCATGCATGTGTGAGTCGACTAAAAATGTGTTTCACAACAGTTTACGCTGTATTTTCTCAGGTCGCTCAGCTGCATAACTACTACGTGCCTATGTGTTTACATAACCATCCTCTCTTCCGCGTTAGTCGCGCCGAGAGTTCTCGCGATGTTTTGGTGCAGCGCTGTGTGGTAGTTGTAGTTTCGTGAGGGGTGATGTTCACCGTGAGATTTATGAATAATAAGCGTGTCTACATTATAAAATAAGCCGAGTTTCCCCAAATAACACGGTTCAAATCATCTTAACTTAGGTTGTACGCTATTTACGGTGTAAGATAACAGTTGTTTTCCAATCCAAGCGCTTAAATCGCCTGTTGCTACGTGGAACTGGTGGAAAATGCACAACGACTAATAATAGATAGATAGATAGTTAGATAATGTCTGATGTGGATCATTATAAGGGGTTGTGCAGTTTTGCTTGGCTAAGCTTATATCCATGAATGCATTCAGCTATGCATTTATGTAATGTAAGCCTTTGTATGTATCCTATGTAAGTATATTCACACTTTTATTCTTTATACCACGACTTTGTAATATTCAAAACACATAAATATCGTTTATTTTATGTCCTTTGTTTCTGATACACTGTGAAAACAAGCGGATTTGCGAGATTTTTTAAATTCACAAACGTTTTATTTGCTTCGGGGAACCAAGAAAATGGAAAAATCGCGTCATACATATGCGTATATCCAACTAAAATGCAGCAAAAAAGCATGCCCGTCTTTTTTTACCCAGTGTATGACTCATTTGTGTGACAGCGCTAGTGAATGAATGTGACTGGCGTTCGAGTCGACCAATAGAATCTTACTGAACGATCAGCAGGGGCGGGACAAAAGGAGTCCTCTTGGCCAATAAGCAACAAACTTCATTCATAAAATAGTGTGGGGGGTGATCGTTGGACGCGTGGGTTTGGAGGTTTCGTAACCCTGACTGAAACAGAAAAACCAGTTCTGAATCACAGCCAATGAAATTATTTGAATGGAGGTTACCGTAATGTTTGCCCAATCGCTTCTCACTCAGAAGAGTTTTCGGTCCGCCCCATTGAAACAGGCAACCGAATGAATGAGAATGGGCTCTTTGTGATTGACGCGCACAATGGCCAATAAACGGTGAGTTGCGATTGACGGACGCGAGTTTCGGCCAATCAACAATGGACGTGGGCTCGCATGGGCGGCGGTGGAGTATGTGGGAGGTGTGCACTTAAATCTGGATAGACTAGTATGTTAGAGGAGTTGTAGGGGTGTGATGCCACAACCTGCTTATAAAGGGGCGCACACGTTGAAGCTTTTAAAGCAGTGCACAACGACTAATTTTGCAGGTCATTCACCACGCACAGCCAGCCGTAGACATGGAGTCGTTTAACGTGGTGGAGACGCTACAGCCTGCCGTCACAGCGATCTTCTGGGTCGGTGCACTCACCACGGCCTCGCTGGCGTTGTTTCTGTTGTACAAGATCATCACTGGCTTTAGGATATGGGTGCTGGGAAACGGGGATTTTCTCTCTCCCAAATTGGGAAAATGGGCAGGTAAGTTGAACGACATGCGTTGGGAATGAGCGCAGGACATGGGTGGGATGAATGTAGTGCGCATTTGGCGCAGCCTTAAACTAAATAAAGATCAACTTCATGGATTTGTGGGGGGGGGAACTAATAATTTGAACTTTTTTTTTTTTTTTTTCTTTTTTTTTTTTTTGCGCGCGTCAGATTCAATTGTCATAGTTTAGGAAGGGTGAATGTTTATAGCACTCACATACATTTATAATATCCTCAAGGAAAGATTGGATCAGCAGACTAATTGAGGCATTAGTATTTTATGCGTATGGTCAATGAAGGCGACGTGTGTCTCCGGTTGACTGATTGCGCCATACATTCATATATTATGCGCAGATAGCATGTCACTATGAGTCATTCAGGTATTTCAGCCTGACATTTTTCAATATGATTGCTCTGTCAATACCACCAATTAGATAAAAGTTTATAGTTACAAAAGCGTATATTTAATATCAAACGCATACTTATTATTCAACCAGATATTTCGATTATATATGATTTTTCACATTTCTAGTTTTTCCTCAACCGTTTATCCCTGGCCTGACCCAGTTATCCAGTTTCCCGGCTGCGCGTGCCAATATGCGTCCCGACAAACGCTGTTTTTCACACTGCTTTGGCAGTTTCGTTGGTAAAATGCGGTTTAGTCTTTTAGTTGATGTCTTTTTGGCCGCTCCATCCCTCACTGGAGCACTTAGGTTGGTTTTTGGCAACATGACGCAGTTTAAAACGCCAATCTTAATTATAATGCGGGTCCATACCACGTGCGGCATGTGAGGGGAGACTCAAATGTACAAACGCCATGAGGTACAACGCGAAGATTTTCTCTAGACACAATCGCACTTTCAATAGTGTTACTTCAAAACTCATCACACTGTTAAAGATTTTGAAATGGCTCATCATGCCATAGTCTTTCACTGCCTAGGATGTTGCCTAGGCAGCAGGTGCACCAGCACTCGACGCCCCTAGCGGTCGACTTGGCCATTGCACATTCAAAGCGATTTGAGGGTCGCAGTATCTATGTTTCTATAGAAAATCATTTTATCGAATAATGTTAGTTCATATTTTTATTTTTAAAGTATCAGTAGTCAGCAGGTTTTAACCCACAACCCTTTAGTTTTCTGGGTTATTCTTGCCTGTCAATGTTATAATTCACTCCAAAAAGAAGGAAACATATTTTGCGTGAAAGTCAACCTATACTGTTTTTCTTTTTAACTGATAACTGATATGCAGAACAAATTACATCACCTGTTAGCAATGTGGTTTCCTGTTGTATGTAGGTTAAAGGTTACCAAATTTACCAGATTCAGTGCCAATTTTTGATAAACATGGAAAAATGTGGTATATTGGTAAATAACAACACTCAAACCAATTAATGGTCTCTAATTTTGCCTATATAGATTCATTTTTGGACTGTGACATTTATTTTTCAGGACAATAACGTGTTTTCTTATTAAATTATTAAAGTATATTGAGATTTTACTTCAACTCTCCTTATTATTGTACTTCAATTTTTATGCATTACATTACCTTTTTGCATGTGATTTTGGGGGCAAAACTGCTTTAATGTCATGAAAAATCACATTGCAAAAATTTATTTTAAGCTAAAAATATTTTCTCGTTTTTCTTGATTTTTCACCCCTTTTCTCACTATGCAACACCACTCCCTTTCACAGTGTCATTTTGAATTATTTCCTTCATACATTCTGTAAGTGTGACGTTAAATATGGAGCTGATGAATGCCACTCCCTGAAACCAAAAAAACAGGGTACCAGTCGGACCCGTTCAGTTTAACGTGCGCTGTCGCTCACAGGTTTGAGGTGGCAGTGAATAAGTGGAGATAGGAAAACTAGTTCCTTTTCCTGTCAGTCCAGAAGCACAGGTCTTGTCAGGTTGAGTAAGAGTGCGTTTCCAAATCTCGAAACTCTTTCCACGTCAGTATGAGTATAACTGATGGTTCTTTGACACGTTTGCAGTCTCTCCCTCCTCATCTCTTGCTCAGTGCATTGTTTTATAGACTTGGTGTATTTTTGCATGTTGATGGTGTGATGTCACATGTCAAAAGATGATGTGTTTTTGAAGATGTAATGTGCTGACTATGCAGTACCTTGAAGGTGAGTCATGAAGTGGAATGTATGAGAAAGAACTAAGATGAAAGGCCCTGTGGTGTGTTCCTGTAGTAAACAGGCATTCCTTGCCTGAGACGCTTACGGGAGACTCCTGGTGTCTTTCTTGGGAACTGCACCGCCATGGTAAAGGTTGTAAGCCTGTGGTTTAGTTATTGTGCATGATGTTCTTGTAGCATTAGAAGGCTGTTTTTAGACCATAGTTATTAGTCAGATGTGGCTTCTTTGTCTCTCTCTCTGTCTCAGCATTATTAAATTATACATATTACAGAGGAAACCCAGGCAGCATTCTTTTATAAGGAATCACAGATGTGTTAAATAGAACTATTAAAGCTTAAATTTTTACAATAAGCATCAGAGGTTCATCAGATCTCAATATTTTGCATAAAGGATATTTATTTTAGATCAATTAAGACTTATTTTACATTGACATTACAAAAATTAAGCAAATTTTACCCCAAATTTTTTTTTTTTTTTTT
Source organism: Hypophthalmichthys molitrix (assembly GCA_037950675.1). Lineage (NCBI taxonomy): Eukaryota > Metazoa > Chordata > Actinopteri > Cypriniformes > Xenocyprididae > Hypophthalmichthys > Hypophthalmichthys molitrix. The sequence continues at coordinate 14,282,223 of CM075515.1, read as the reverse complement.
TTTTTTTGTAGTTCCCATTCTGTTCATTGGTGATTGTTGTCCTCATCATTCATAAATAAATAAATAAATTATATATATATATATATATAATTTTTTTTTTTTTTACACACACACTACCAGTCAAAAGTTTGGACATGGTAAGATTTTTAATGTTTTTGAAAAGTTTCATCTGCTCACCAAGGCTGCATTTAATTAATTAAAAATACAGTAAAAATGGTAATATTGTGAAATATTATTACAATTTAAAATAACTGTTTTCTGTTTGAATATATTTTATAAAGTAATTTATTCCTGTGATCAAAGCTGAATTTTCAGCATCATTACTCCAGTCTTCAGTGTCACATGATCCTTCAGAAATCATTCTAATATGATGATCTGCTGCTCAAGAAACATTTATATATATATATATATATATATAAAAATAATATATATATATATATATATATATATATATATATATATATATATATATATATATACTCAAAATTTGGAGCCAAAAATTTATTCAGACACTTTGACCTGACCATGTTTTGCTTAAGTGTTATCTCTAATGATTAAGATTAATGTTTTCTGACGCGGTTTAACTCTGAGATCTTGTCAAATTTTATTACCATCTTATTTAAACTATAGTGAATAAACTGTATAAACGAATAAAAATGTTCAAGGTGTCTGAATAAATTTTGGTTTGACTGTGTGTGTATATATTTCAAGAAATGCATCTTTTTCAGTATAAGGGCTGAGTATATGAGAGACTTAGTAGTTTTGGTTCCAACTGGCAGTTTCAGTGATAGTTTGTGTCTGGTGCAGTGTACTGTGTGAACAAGGTAGGTTGGCCTTTCTCTGAGTTGAGTTGTGATGCTGACCGAGCAGCGTGAGGAAGCCAGAATTAGAGCTTCATCACCCCCCCACCCTTCCCCATCTCTCTTGTCCTCCAGTGGCTCTCTTCATCCTTCCTTAGAACACTAAATGTGTTTGAAAATCACAGTTATGTAATAGAGCTGCAGTCATTCATAGGGATGGGGGCGACTGTGTCACACAAACTTGCTTTGACATTCAAAATCGAAGGGTTTTTCAGTTTAAAACCCACTTCTGGCTCGGGCCTTTTGGTTGAAACTTACTAGTTTGTTATAATACGCTCAACTTTTCTTGCTTAGGCTACTGTATATGCACACGTTTGTGAATAGCCCATTCATGCTAGCTAAACGGGACAATGTGAATGAAACGCATTCGTGTGAGAGAGTGAATGTCGGCTGCGCAACTTGTGAATGTGTGAGCTCTTGTGCTTCGTGAATGATGCCAGAGTGTGCCTGGCTCTTGTGTTAAGAGGTGGGGGTCTTCAAAGAGAACGCTGCCGTTCATGTGACTAACACGCTCGTTGCCACGTGCCGGAACCGAGGATGCTGGGTAAAATTGCAACCCCCCTCTCCTCTTCTCTCTGTCTAAGCCTATCTCCATCCTCCATCTCTTGCTCATCCCCTCACTAAGAACCCCTCTCCCCCCTCCTGAATCTGTTTGTTCGCCCTCTGCGAACCCCCACCCTCCCTTTTCTCTTCTCTGTCACGACTCGGCTCCATTTATTTATTTATTTCCTGGAAAAGGAAATCTTACATCTGGCGTTTAACATTACACTTACAATTCACATCCCATTCCGACCTGCTACCGTGTAGCAGACGTTTAATAGGATCTTTTTGGCCAAAATATGAAAAATACACTCATTTAGAAGCTACTTTCCTTTTTTCCCCCCTCGCTTTTACAATGCGGCTTGCAAAAAAGCCTATAGTCACTCATTTCATACAGTAGGCCTACCTTTACCTCAGTCATCCTGGACACTTTTGCACATATTTAATGCATCTCCCCACTAAAAAAAAAAAAAAAAAAACATACACCGGCATCCAAAAATATACCAAGTCTATGTTTAGATGTTTTGAATTATTTCTGTTCTAATTATATTTTTGCAAGGAGGAGACTGGTGAGGAGAACTATTGATTTATCACTTTTTTTTTTTTTGTGCACGTGACTTTTTGCTGCTATTTCTGATATTGCACCCTCTCACCCCTACATCGCTTTTTTTTTTTCCCTTCAATCCACCTTTATCCGAGTATAGATGCTATTTTGGGTGCTGAACTGCTCTGGTGTGTAGTTGTTTTTTTTTTTTTTTTTTTTTTTTTTTTTTTTCCTGCTGGCCATGTGACTGGCTTGTGCTATTTAAAGCACGATGCTGCTTTGGGGGGAGTGGGCGGAGGTGTTAGCATTCTGCAGTGCTACTGAGCCAAGAACGGGAACGGTTCATTCATGGTGGGGGAGAGAGAGAGAGTGATGCGACAGATTGCATACAGTAGCGGTCTGAATGTGGATGGCCGAATCCCCCTTCATTTTAATTACGCTACACTGGCCTCCTTTGTTTTTAAGCACTGTTTTCGTTCACGATTGTCCTCCGCTGCTAGCATAAAACCCCTGTTCCATAAGAGCCGGCCAGCTTTTGCTTTTTTTTGTTTTTTTTCTCCGTACCGACGGCTCTACAATGAGCTGGGTTGCTGGGGGATGCAGCGCGAGAGAGAGAGAGAGATTGAGGGTGAGCGGGCAGCATCTTGTTGGTATTCAAGTGCTGCGGCTGTTCCAGACGAGGCAGCTATTTTTACTCACTCGGCTGCTTTTTTTAGCGCTGGAATATTGAGTCGGAGGAGGGCCAGTGCGCATGTGCGGCTCCGTATTTCTGAGCGTACTGTTCGTGAACGTACCATTCGTGCCATTTCGCTTGCAAAGGGGGGCCTTTTTTTTTTTTTTTTTTTTTTTTTTCCCTTCTTTTTAATCAGTAGTTCTGTGCTTTTAGTTGTGTAGCATCTTGCTAAAAATGTTAATGCCACACTCTTTTTAAAAAAATAAATAAATAAATAATATAAAAAATTTAAAAAATAAATCATATAAACATTGATGCCAATAAAGAACCTTTAAAAGGGATGGTTCACCCAAAAATGAAAATTGTCATTATTTACTCACCCTCAAGTAGTTCCAAACCTGTATGAATTTCTACCTCTATAAGGTATATGGAAGAATGTCAGGAACCAAACAGATCTCGCCCCCCATTGACTACCATAGTATTTCAATGGGGGGTGAGATCTATTTGGTTACGGACATCTTCCAAATATTTTTCTTTGTGTTCAGCCAAACAAAAATTAATACAGGTTTGGAACTATTTAAAGGGTTAGTTCACCCAAAAATGAAAATAATGTAATTTATTACTCACCCTCATGTCGCTCTTCGGAACACAAATTAAGATATTGTTGATGAAATCCGTTGGCTCAGTGAGGCCTCTATTGAGAGCAAAGCCATTCAAACTCTCAAGATCCATAAAGGATACTAAAAACATATTTGTGGTTTAGTTTAGTGGTTCTATCTTAATATTATAAAGTGACAAGAATACTTATTGTGCGCAAAAACAAAATAACGACTTTTCAACAATATCTTTGGGCCGATTTTAAAACACTGCTTCATGAAGCTTCTGAGCTTTATGAATCTTTTGTTTAGAACTAGTGATTCGGATCTCCTATCAAATGGCTAAACTGCTGAAATCATGTGACTTTGGCGCTCCGGTAGATAAACGAAGGTCTTACGGCTGTAGAACGACATGAGGGTGAGTAATAAATGACATTATTTTGATTTTAGGGTGAACTAACCCTTTAAGGGTGAGTAAATGACAGAATTTTCATTTTTGGGTGAACTATCCCTTTAACACTCATAAATCCTTTATTATTGTTCAATAATTATTATTTTTATTTTTTTTTTTTTGTAGTGCAAAAAGGGTATTTAGATTATTAATGTTCAAACTAAGAAAAAATGTTTGTTTTTGTTTTTAAGAATTGTTCACTGAAACGTTCTTTAGGAAACCAAAAAACGGTTCTATGGCATCACTGCAAAAACGACCTTTTGGAACCTTTATTTTTAAGAGTGTATCTAAAGTCTTTTAATGTGTCCGCTTGCATATAGCTTCATGGTTTGTCTCAGATTAAGGTGTTTTTGTGGGATAGATTTGGGTTTTGATGGGCAGCAAAATGATTCTGCTTTAAAAATCATCCTCCGAATGGTCCCCAGATAATCTAGATGTTGATTAGTCTTGGATTTTATGTGAAATTTTGATGGTTGTTGACCATAGAAAGACTGTATTGACGGCCCACAGTGTGGCTAAGCACGTCTCTATAACCCCATCCTTGCGTGTAATTCTGGGAATTGTCCCCAAGCTCTCCTCACTCTGTTTGGTGTACGTGCACACCTGTACAATTGACTTCAAGCATGGAATTCCTTAAATTTGGGGAAAAGGTGAAACACGTATACCTGATATTTTATGAAATGCAGTCCCATGCACGGGTGCAGAATGTACCATTTTTGTTCTGAAGTTTTGATAAATTGAGTTTTTTTTTGTGTATACAAGATTTTACATCTCCATAACGTGAGTTTTATACTTCAGCCATGTCCTCACAAGCTCTTGCCATTTTTCAGGGGATAGCTCACCCAAAAATTAAAAATTTAATTTACTCACCCTCATGTTGTTCAAAACCACACGGTTTTGGTTCCCACTGATTTCCATTGTATGGGCAAAAAACACTGAAACATTACTCATAATATCATCTTTTGTTTCACACAAAGTCAGACAGGTTGGAAACAACATGTTGGTGAGTAAATGATGACAGAATTTTCATTTTGGGCTGAACAATCTCTTTAATGTACT